>OY998129.1:3846494-4384507 GCA_963921915.1 Hyposoter dolosus
TTCGGTAAACTTTTAAATTTCAAGTATATAAAGAGAACCATGGCAAGAGCGCCTTGAAATCAATAGTCATACAATATTCTCTCAGGTACACCCTGTCGCTCTGCGCTGAACAAAATTTTTTTTATAGCTGCGTTGATGCCCGGCGATCTGCTTCGTTAAAAATAACGAAGGAAACCCGAGTCACATCCTTCGTAGTGGATAAATTTCCTCGACAAAATTGTAGAGATTCGGAGGTTTTTTCTTCAAATCCAAAACTACAATTTCGTACTCCGCAATGTCAAAACGCAACATACTTTTAAAAGATATATTCATTCTGAAAAAATAACAGTAATCCGCGATTAAATAGTCATGGGAGCATAAAAACGATGAAAGGGAGGACGTAATTATAGAACAATATAACGAACAAGAAAAACGGTCATATAGAGAGATTCTTATCCCTCAAAATAGAGCATGCACCAGTAAAAAAAAAAAACACGCATCCATCTTTCATTTTTATTTCCCCCTTAATTTTTATTTTTGTTTTGTCTCAGAGATCTCTCTTTTTCATTGCAAGATTTTCCAGATGCTGATACGAACGAACCTGGTTACACTTGAAATGAAATTTCGCTGAGACAGTTTCAAGAACTTCTACGCAATCACAATGTGAGAGTGGAACGGTTAATTTGAGATGAGATGCTGTTAGACGTGATCATTCGGAGGTCTCATAACGGTACACGAATCTTTGAGCAAAAAAATAAGTACGGTAAGTGCCATAAACATACACTGTACTGGCGAAAAGTTTACAGACAAAAGTCCGAACATGACCCGGTGGCGTTATCGCTCCGATTCTGCCAGAAGTGTACATTCATGAATTTATTAAGCATTTTGGAAGAGAAAGATTAAGCTTTTCGGTATGACAAACTGTTTTGATAAAAATATTTCAACGATTTTTTTCCCCTATGTCTCGCGAAATGTGGTTGCGAACGTGGCCATTTTTCGGACCTTCCGTCCTTCCAACGAGCAAAGTGGGATTCGAGTGCAATTTTTCCACCGGAAGCAACTATTTTTCTCTGCTCGTACTTTGGTTTAGAATTTATACAATCGAATAAAAAATCCTTGTGTTTAAACTGAAAAAAAAACTATTGAGAGATGTGTCTAAATATTTCAGAGAATGACAAATTTAGGGCGGCCAAAAAAGGGAAATTCTTTCAAAATTTGTATCGCATCAACATTCTGACAGAGAAATTGGCTCGGAATATTCCTCACTGTTCTACATTGAGAGAGGACGTGAGGATCAATTTAGTCCAGTAAAAAATATCGCAGCACAGCGCATCGATGATAGAAAATTTTATGACTCTGAAGTTTACAACGTTGAAATTCAACGAAAATAACTATTTTCTATGCATTATTTATTGAATTCAAAAAACCATGGCGATTTTCCGTGTCGATTGAGGTTTTTGATCGCAAGAGAGGATCGTTTTATTGTCTAAACCAAATATTAAATAATAATTATTAGCTTTGCTAAAGAAAGAACATAATTTCGTTGCGTTCCAACGATGCAAACTTCAACATCATAAAATTTGAGTACAAACGAAAGTTAAAGGTTATCAAAACGACTATAATGTGTGCCTGTTTATTTTTTGCTAGCGGGGGTTGGTTATTGGTGGTGATATATATGAAGATATACAATGTACGTGGAAGGGCAAGCGGGATGAAATACGTTTAGGCGAAATGAAATTGCGTGAACATACTACGAAGACCCTCACTCGTTCTATTTACCACTCACTAGCCTCATCTCGGCTTTTTCTCTTCACCTGTTCTTTTTTCTCCTGCAGCAGGATGGTCGAACAAGGCGAAAACGAGGTGTAAAGTTTCCAATTACGTCGACACCTTTGTCTCGAGACTTGTGGTTGCGGGGTTCAAACTTTTTTTACTCTATTTTTCCCACGCCGGAAATTACAGACCATCCGGGGAAAAGTCGTGGACCAAACTTTTGGTCTCTGCTTTTGTTCACATCTGGCTGTAGCGGTAGCTGGGGCCTTCGTTTAGATTTTTTACTTCAAATTTCTACCACCTTAATTTACAGGAAGGCACATGAATTTGGCCGACAAACTTTCTTTTTTAATATCGTATCATTAAACTTATTAACCGTTGAAAAAAAAAAAAAAAAAAAAAAAAAAACAGATTGCCTTCTACACTGATATCCTTATTCCATTCGGAACCGATTTGTGGAACATTGTTTTCTGATAATCACTATAAATTTCCTCACCTTTGAATATTTATGATGCGCATGTTTCGTAAGTGAAATTTGAATCAATTATTATTTCAGGAATTTGATAGTATCGATCCAGTGCAGAGAATCAGTGGAGGCTTGGGAATTGGGTTTTTAAAATCAAATTGATTTCATAATGATTACAAACAGTAAATGTGACTTTTTATTTTGTATGTATTCCATGTTTTTACTCGTGTCAATCATCATTTAATTTCTCCAGAACGATATCGTTCACTCTCTTTTGTTAATCATACTGGCTGAGACAAGATATTAGTAGACATAAAATAAGTAAGTAAAAAACACGAATGTGTATGATCGCAATGAATAGTTTCACCAATTAGGTTTTTATATTTCACTTTATTTTAATCACATTTTTTTTCATCTTGTTTTCATTTGTATTCCTTCCTTTCGTTTATTTTCAGCGGTGGTAGGTCGGAAAGATCTCGTTCGTAACGAGATTCGATCGTCATTTCGAGTTGGTCTTTAAAATCCTAAACGTTCTTTTCATTATCGTTACAGTTATTTCGAGTATCATCGAAACATTATTATAATAATTGGGCCCCGATCGAAGTCATTTTGTCGAATTCGCTCGTGGTCCACATCACACATTTTCATTCTCATTCACTAACATCGTACATTGCGTCGTGTTTGGGTTGTCTTTGCGCTCGTCGATACAATCACACCCGCGCGCGCGCACACACACACACACACACACACACACACTCACATACACACACCTCGTGATCTCCGCTCAATTTTCGTTTTTATTTCAACGATCCTAAACATATGACGAAACTTTTGAGGATGAAAGTGGCTCAAACAAAAAATCAGAACCATGAAATTCACGTATCTCTGCAAAAGAGAGCAACGACTGTTTAATGTTCCAATTCTCTTGACAAGCTCTTTTCAAACATTCATTTCACAGAAACAATATTTGAACAATCTTTCTTCATTATTTATGATTCGAACAGCATGCATGCCTCTTCTGGACATACAACTCGAGTCTTTTTATCGTGATTTTTCATTGCGAAATATATGTAAATATTTGTTATCTCGTACGCAAATGAGTCGAATACAAGCAAAACCCTCCTGCAATGTATTCAGTTATTCGGTAATTTTACGGATATAATTACTCTTGCAAAGGGGACGGGCCAGGAACGCGATGAGAGCGGGTATTGCGCTGTCTCTAATACCGTAAGGGACCGGAATTCATCGCGTAAACGTCAAAGCCCACCCGCAAACATCAAGGCATAATACATAACGATGTAGTCCACAGAGAATTGCCTTGATGTGTGCAACATTGACTCGAGTATCTTGTCAGTGTGGGACTGCTGCACGATTATAGTTAAAAAACTTGAAACGCGTACATTTGAGCCTGCAGCAGCTGCAAAAACTCCGAGAGATCAAAATCAAACCAAATGATAAAAGAACTGGTGATTGTGGAATATACGTTGAAGAATGTCATCATGTGGATAACGAGGAATCGTTTGAACAAAACAAAGTCTTGTTTAAAAAGATGAAAGAAAAATTCAAAAAAAAAATACGTCAATGCAAATAGAACAAAAATTGATGAAAATTCTGAGAATACGCATGAGGAACGATTTGAAAATTCGATTAACGAACGATTCAAATTGAAAATCTTCCGCGATCGCATTTGCCCGAGGCTTTATTGCCACGTAATGAACTCACTGCGAATCGCCCAACTGACGGTTAATGAAAATTATTCCATTCGTTCTTCGTGTAAATTTGACGATAACGATTTCCTTAGCGAGCAATTTGGAACGCCGTTATCGGAAATGGATGATGTGGTGAAATCGGTAAGTTCATGCAAATGTATAATCAGATGCATAACTCGCGTAATTGCGAGTGAAAATTGTCGCTGTCACAATCCGTCTACGTCTCATCTGACAAGGTACTTTGTGGTGGGAGCAAGAAAAAAAATGGAGCAGAATAGAAAATAGAACTTGAGCAAAAACGAAGAAAGAAACGATTTAGCACGTCCCCCAGATTCATTTCTCACGCCATTCTGAGATCTTGTATTTCTCGGCAAAAAAGATTTTTTTTTCCATCCTCTCGCTTAATCGCTACTTTTCTTTTTATTCATTTGCAATGACGTTTCAATCACGATATCCCTTACTTAGTCAGTCGCCTAGTCCCTCGCCCCGAAAAGCGCCTGGAAGAAGACAGATCTTGAGAATTTTCTGATTCTTCGTCAGGCGAAGAAAATAATCAAACTAGAATTGTTCGGCGAGAGTTTTGCTGGGCTTCGTTCATTTTTTCTCTTGTTTCGTTTTACGTACTCGGTTACCTCTTTGTAAAGGAAAAGGAATGGATTTACGAGATTCGAGCAAATTAGTCGCAAATCGATTTACTTCAATGAACAAAAACCCCGTCAAGTAAAATCTTTAATTTTTTAATTCATTTCTCGATGAGTTTCATTCCGTCAAATCGAAGCTTTTATCAAGTTCTCAATTTCAATCAAGTTAATCCACGTTTCAATAAATCTATTTTTTTCTTCCATCGCTGACATTAACGTTATCGCAAACGCATCCGTCACCGATAGTGTCGTTCACGCTCTATCACGAGTGCCCGTGCAGCTGGCTCTCTCTCTCTCTCTCTCTCTCTCTCTCTCTCTCTCACTCTCTCTCAGCCTCAAACGTGTATTTTGCATCACTTCAACAATCTCGAAAGAAAGAAAAGAGCGGAGTTGTGAGATTACATTCGTCGTATCGTACGATAACCATTAACCATAAACATTTGCAACAACAGGTATACATTTCGTTTTTGTTTTTTTTGTTCGGTATTTTGCTTATTATTTTTTTAGGCGAGTCAAAAAGTGCGATTCTCCGTCAAACGCAGGGATCACGCGATGTAATTATTCAATGTGACGGCGAACCAAGCCTTTTGGTTGTCAACAATTAGTAATAGAAATAATCATATGTACACACATGCGATGACAGACACACATTCGCAAGAGCAAACAGACAACGGACGACGAAGTCCTAGACGTTTCATTACCCATTAATTTAATATTACGTGGTTCGTCAACACATGTCGCGATTACTTGTTTTTTTCCAACAGCGCTCTTCCATTTTTACAGGTATAGCCGGAGGCTTGGAGTCTTGAAAAGTTGCATGGGCAACCCAAGTGATTAAAAGCATCGGGGGATGTGATTTTTTGTTTGTTTCATCGCATAACGTTGTTGGATGATTGACCAGTTCCGGCAGCTCGACCAATTATTATTTTAGTCACTTTTTACACATTCGAATCTGACGAAACTTAATGAACGAATATCTCTCGATTTTGCTTCCCACCTTCTGGTCTCTGTACTTTTGTCATATTTTGAACTTTTTGGTGTGATGCAAAACCGTATTATTTATTTATATTTATAAACGCAGGAACGATATGTGAAAATCTAGGACCATGGCACATGTCCCACGTAGAACAAACGATCCAGATAAAACGGAAAAAAGGAACTGAGTATTAAGAATCATCGAAATGATTGAAACAACGAAAACAAAATCCGATCGCACCTCTGTTCATGGAGCTCAAACAGCTTACGTTACAATTCAATCGAATTTGTGAGAAAAGTCAGCCCCTCGATCGATCTTTTCGTCCAAACCCATAAAATTTCGATTTTGGTATTGTGTCTTGATTATCGTTAATGAATCCTCGCGAATGGAAAGAGTTAACCTGGGCAGTTCGCCGGATTTTTGTGCGCATTCGCTCAAGTCACTACTTCCTGTTGTACAAAAACTATATATATATATATACAGATCGTGGTGCTCGAATGCCCAAAATGCAATCTCGCAATACTGTGCCTGAGAGCTTTGAGAGACTCCGTGCGCTAAAGTGATTTCGCATGACGAAGATGAACTTGTGGAAACTGGGAAACGTTAAAGAAAAGAGTTCAATGGAGAGAAATGAACGGTGAAAAATTGAAACTCGATTTATGAAATGAACAAAATTCGAGTGGCAACTAATATTCAGACTTTGAATTTGAAAAAAAACGCCCAAGAAAACATCAAGCCATCGCATTAGCATATCAAAGATCGAAACATTACGGGGTAAGCAAACTATCACAGTTGAGTGACCCAGACCAGGCGGGAGGATCATGCCGGTGCCATTACTCAATCAATAACCCGAAGATAAGACCGTGAAAGGTCTTTGACGCCTGTTCAAGTGAGAGAGTCGACCAGACCAAAGTTACCCAAGTATCAACGTATGAATACAAGGACAGGAAATGTGTATACGCGAGCGAGCGTTTCGTTGATACGTTAAACGACCGATCCCTTTTATTTGTCACATAATTTTTTTCGACAGATTATAGTCGAGCTCATTTTTGCAATAATTTTGGAGAAACTATCGCCATGAATAGCATTTCCGAGTACCACGAATGTTGCTGACTAAATTCCGCTTAGAGAATGTTTTATCATTGAGAGGGTTCGACCCAATTCGCATGGCATGGTAAACCTCTTATAGCCGGTGTATCGGGCGGGAAAGAGCTGTGTATACATCGTACTCCGGTTTTCAAAGACTCCGAGGAGGTCGAGAGGGTCTTTCGCGTTAACCGCAAAATCGATTGATCAGTAACACTTCGTTCTTTGCTAGCCGAACGTTCGAGAATCCCTTGCTACGTCGTCCGGGTACATTCATACGATGTGCACCAAAGTGCCTAGAAGCATATATGACGATTTATTTATATGAAAATAAAAGTAGGATAGGGAGAACGAATATCGAGCAGAGAAAGGCCGTCGCGGTGGGAACGATTGGCTTGCCGTTAAAGCGGAACGGAAAAACGGACCGAAAATGGAGAGCAAAAAAGAAACATAGGACTGGCAAAGTTGCAGCAACGATAATAAAAAAGTGTGATCGAATTTTGAACAGAGAAGGTGCTACAATGAACGAAGAACGTGTTTATACCCGGAGGCGGTAACGAGTCGCTACCGTGCGTGCCGCACTCTTAATCGCGAAGGGCTAATTTCTCAGTTTGAGCTCGACGAAGAGAGAATCGCTGTTGAACAAGATGAAATCGAATGAAAAAGCAACCGGGATGAAGGGTTTGTGCCAGGGTCGCTGCGTCTCATCCTTTATGACGTATCACAAAGGATGAGACACCGTCGTCAATATCGTTAATATTATCGACCTAAAACGTTCTTTTGAGTACCTCAAAAGACTTCTTCCAACACTCTTGCAATATCCTATCATCCATTCCCTCCGGTTCTCTTTGAGAGATTCGTGCTTACATTCTTCAAGTTTGGTTTTTATCATTTACAATCTTAATTTACTTTTTACACGACACATCGATGTACCACACAATGATCACTAATTGCGACACGGTATACTTGTTTGTTCGTTTTCTCAATGTCGGTGGTGACGTTATGAAGATCCGCGATAATTGTGTTAATCTCCGAAGCTGCAGTTGTCAGCGATTTATTGACTTAACGTATTGTTATCGATTGGATAACATCCACGGTTGCGGTGGTGAAGGAAAAAATGACTCTGAAGTTTGCAACGTTGAGATTCAACGAAAAATATTTTGAATACTTATTATTTAATGAATTTTAAAAATCATGGCAATTTTTCGTGTCGATTGAGTTTTTAGGTCGCAAGAGAGGATCGTTTTATTGTCCAGACCAAATATTGAATAATAATTATGAGCTCTACTGAAAATAAAAACAGAATTTCATTGCATTCCAACGATGCAAACTTCAGCATCATAGGAAAAACACTGCCAGCATCTTCGTTAAAAATTCCACGACGATTGGAGATCGAAAGACATCTGAGCACATGAGGACCCAGGACGTAGTATACCAATAATGGAAAGTTCTGCGCTACCAGCTCGATGACACTCTGGTATTTGGCCTTGGTAGCTTCCAATGAAATGTGTATCATTATAAAAAATTGTCAACGGATTTCGAGACCCGCTCGAAAAGACTATGCAACGCGTCAAAGAACAAAGAACACGCGAATTTTCGAGCAGCGCAATGTCTGAGAAGCATTACAATGACGTTTACGAATCCAGAGACGAGAATAAAACTTTTCTGTAACGCGGCATTCTCGAGTTAATACTTCATTGAATGAAGTTCCGCGCACCAATGGTTAGCATAAAAGGTAACGTTTCTACTACCGGGCATCATGAGTGACGTGATCTGACAGACAGTTCGTCGCCAAGTCACCGTTTCATCACTTCGCGACAGGCCGTAATTGCCCAGGCCGTCAATTGCCCGAACATAACGCTGCAGTTCGATTAGCGAGATGAACCACATATCGTAGCGTCGAGGTGAACCCTCAGACGCACGTGCAGACACTAACACACTCGCGGTAGTCCCGGACGTACAACGACGAGATAGAAATCCTTTAAGAATAGGGACAGATCGCTCAGCCACCTCACTCACACATAAACAGCTGGTTTGCACGCTTGATCATCGCGACCAAGCTTGTCTTTCGGTTCGAACTCTTGACACGTATCACATACCACTATGAGGTACTTAAAACTACGTGCACCATTGCGTGGCTATTGGGAGACCCGATAGCCAATTTGGAAACACGAAGTATCCGCTGATAATCGTCCGGTATTGTTTACTGACAAGCAAGAAACGACATATGTAATCGTTTCAATGCACACGAGCGTCTTCAAGCAACTTGTTCTTCTCCGGAGCACTTTGGAAAAACATGTCCTCCACCTTCCAATTGCTTTTATTGGGCGTGTCAATGATCACTTAATGTTCACATCGATAACCGGTCTACAGAACTGTTCAATCAGGTTCAATGTGTTTATTTGTTCCCTCGTCCCATCGATTGCTTTGTCACAAGTTTTTTCCCCTTTACTGACGTTCGTATTCGCAGCACGTACAGCTTCTTTTTTTTGGCGGATTTCGTCGAATTTGAAGACCTCGTTACGATAAGTATTAGACACTTTTGTTTGGAACGTGATGCGCTTTCCGAATAGGTTCTATTTTTTACACGAAATATCACTCTTCAGCCTGTAGCAACGTGCTGAAATCCTGTTGAAGCTTGTGCTCGTGATAGCTCCATATGTCGCTAAAGTCCTCACCGTCATCGATGAATGCAGATTTATCGTCTTCGATCGGTAGCGCACTTGGGGATGACGAATAAAACTTGATTTCCAAATCTCGATGACCGTTCGGTGATGTAACTATCTCGGTCGAAACTTCCAGTCCCGGTGACGAAACCGGTAAGTTGAGGTGATTCCCATAAGGTGAATTTTCCGCGCTACCTGTCGAGAGGCCGGAAGCGGAACTACCGGGCCAGGAACTTCGACCTCTGGGCAGCTCGGTTTGGCCTCGATCACCGATTACACCAACATCCCGACTGGGCGCGGTTACCTCTTCGCTGAAATAACTCGTAGGATCGCTCCAGCTTCGTCTGAGCATCGTAACGGCTGAAGTTACTACTGCTAACTGGGCGTTACAGGAATTACCGGTTGACGAGTTACTGCACGTTGTAGCGCCGCCGGTCTCGATGCATTGCGAGACTTGATGACGATTATTACGGTTATGACCCCGTTGTGCAGGAATGGTCGGAGAGTCAGGAAGCTCAAAATATTCACAACCATTTGTCGGAGGTTGCTCTTGGCCGGCGATAGCAGATCCTGTGCGCGATAGGAACTGCGGTAAATGGTTAAATTGATGCTGCTGAGACACTCCATAATCTGTAGCGACAGGAAATTCACTAGTATGGGGCGGTGTCAGAAAAGGTGAATAAACATTCTGATCAACGTCCCAAATGAGTCCCGATGGATCGCAATAACGACACTGGCAACCAGCAGAATTCAAAGAACCCGATGGACTGTCATTGCGAACGATACTGTCGTCGCAACCCATCAACATTGGCTCGTATTCGTGTTGCGATGGTTGCTGATGCTGCATGTGAGATATATGATTCTGTGGATAACGATGACGTGGAATCGTATTGATAATTCCACTCCCATTGCCAACTACTGTGCTGGAATTGCTATTACTATTTCCGTTTCTAGTCTCGTTGTGCTGATGGTGGTGATGATGGTGATGATGATGGTGATGGGCCATGTGGTAATGATTTCGGTGAGGATAGTTATTGGTACTCGAGTTGTTCCCTTTGGATGGGAGCGTCATCGAACGACCCAACACACTTGGTGGTAAAGTCGGCATGATCACGTTTTTGTTGTCATCGAGAACTTTCACTTGCACCTGTCGTTGCATGTATCTTTGTTGTTGTTGTTGCTGCTGCTGCTGTTGGAGTTGTTGTTGATGTTGTTGTTGTTGTTGATGATGATGATGTTGATGATGATGGTGATTCTGGTGATGTTGTTGCCTTGTATCAATTATCTCTTGCTGCTGGTGATTTAACTGCATTGGACCATTAAGAGAAACGTTTTTATTCTGATTACGCATGTAACTTTCTTTACTGATTGGCTGTGGCCTTCTGTGACCTCGATTCTGTTCGTATCTGGTCTCATAGCATATCGGCACGTAAGGCTTAAGGGTCACAATGTTCGATTGTTCGGAAATACCGGTGCCATTTGGATGATGCTGATGCTGATTATTTTGTTGCGTCTGTTGGTGTGGAGGATGCGGTTGCTGAGGCGGTGATTGTTGTTGTTGTTGCTGTTGTTGTTGTTGATGTTGCGGATGTTCGTCCGTCTTCGTAGTTACTTCTGTGATTATCACGCCGGTCGGTTTCCTATCCTTCTTTCTCCGTTTGCGTGCTTTGATAATCCTTGGAAGACTGTTTTCCGAATTGTTTGATCCTGAACTCTCATCACTCACGATACTCAACGAATCGATATTTGCAATGTTGGTGCCATCAACTTTTCCATTGATACATTCCGATTTGGGATGAACCTGTTGTTGTGACTGCTGTTGCTGCTGCTGAGGCTTTCTCGTCGGTTCGGCGAGTCGCTGACCTCGCGAGGAAACGCATTTCCCAGCAGAATTGATAATCGAATTACCAATTCCAGAGCCAACACTGACACTATTGCCGTTACAGTAAACACTTATATTGCCGTTGATATTAACATTTAAAATGCTGTTTCCAGAATTGTTCACCGAGGCTCCATTCATTCCGTTGCAAGATTGAATCTTTCCACGATTGTGAAACCTGCCGGCAAGTATAAGGGGGGCTCCTTGCGTATGAATGGCGAGCCTGGAGAGTGGACTTTGGTTTTGCATGTGCGTTTGTACTGCTTGTTGTCCTTGCTGCTGGTGCACCGACTGCTGATGATTTTGACAGGGTGGTGGCGAGGACTGCTGATGACTCCTACGTGGACTCGACGTCATTGAGATCAATGGAGTACCTGCCCAAGTAGCGTACTGACATTGCTCGTTACCCGACGAATAATTTCCCTGCTGAGCGTAATCACGTTGCTGATTACCGCGCGATAGTGCACCCTCTTGTTGTTTTTTCGTTATACCAGCTATCAACGTTTTTCCACCAACAGCCGATCGTACGCTGGATGATATCAAACAACTACCGATGTAACGCTCTACTTCCAATGCACCCTGAGAAGCCGGGCTCATCTTACGAATGAAATCCAAACTTTCACCGACCGCTCGCTTCTTCGTAATTTTTCTTTTTTTTCTACTTGTTCCAACAACAATTCGTGATTCATAAAATGTTTAAACGAAAGCCGAGACGATTAACTTTTATGTCGATAACACTCTTGGACGACAGCGTTGTTAATCCATTATTTCACTGATAAGATAGTTACACATCACCTTTCCAAATAATTTTTCTCATCACCTCACTAAATTTTTATTCCTACTATTGAATGATGGAATGAGTTTAATTCTAACGGACCGGCATTTACACTTCTAAAACGTCAGCGCTATTCCGTGGTGGCAGGGAAGGCATGTTTTCTGGTAGTTTATACGGAACTTTATTACTCGTGAGCATAGTACCAACCGTATAATTCGGTAACTCGTGGATATACAACGCCGGCACGGTACCGTGAACGCGAAATGGTCTCGCTACCAGACGTAGCCGCGGACCGAGCGACACTGAAGCTTGTTTGGTCGCGCGCACCGTCTCCGACTACTCTAGCTCTGCGCGACGTGGAGGATCGAATCCCCCACCATCCGAGCCTCACTACCACCACCACGCTACTGTCACCACCACCGTCACGGCATGCACGCTGGAGCAAAGCATTACTGTGCGCTGCTGCCGGTACACCGACGCCGACGCCTCCACCTCCACCTCCAAAGCCAACGCCACCGTTCCGGCGTCCTTTATACTATCAAGCCCTCTCGTTGCATTGCCTGGTCCTTGGCTCTTCTCTCCTCTCTTACTCGATATATGTACCTCTTTCACCATGGTTCGGCCACCGCTGCTAAACTTTGCAGAGGGTAGTACTCTATGCTACGTTGAATTTCAACCCGCTGCCCAACCAAAAAGCTTCTCCGCGAAACGACAGAGATAGAACGACTCGACGCTCCCAATAGGGAGGACTTTGCTACCCGTTACGTACAACGCGTTCTTCCTTCCGGACTCCAACCACAATTTACCAGAGAGCCAAATGTCGAAACTCGCCAGGTAGTCTATCGCACTTTCTACCTCGAGAGTTTTCGGATATTCAATCTCTTTCTGCCCATGCACCGTACTAAACAGATATCAACACAAGTACGTATCTGCTCGCATATCTGTCAGCTGTCTGTGAATCTGCGTTTTACTTCAGATATCCACATCAATCTTATGCGGTTATTAGGTGCCTCCGACTAGCGTGCAATATTATCATAAATCATTGAACAAATGATAGAAGGAGAGTGGCAGAGTCTTAAAACTCAACGGACCCCTCCTATTTGGGGGAAACTTGCATCCAACAATTTGCAGTAATCGAAACAGACGTGATGGAAATAATCCATTTCGTTATTTTTATTTATTTTTTTTTTTCATCAAGGTGTCCATCGTATAACGTTCTAGCGACGTTAGATATATAAATTCGAAAAAAAATGTGCCTTTGGAACACAAGTGAGTCTTCAGGTCGAGCAAAGCAGGTGGATCGAGCGAGCACGATGTAGCATTTCATGGTTGTTGTGTAAAATATTGTAAACCCGGATTTCCGGAAATTAGAAAATTCTGAACTGGTAAATCTTTGGAAACTAGCAAAGAACTAGAAAATCTTTGGAAACTTCGATCAAGAGAAAACGTTAAACGTGCTTCGCTAGAAATTAATTTCTTTTGTAAGAGCTAGCCTCATCCATATATTGATAGAAAGTGATTTGTAAAATTTGTTTCGAATACTCAAAAGTTGTAGGAATATGACCATCGATTTGTCTGTTGGAAAAGAAAAAAAAATCTGGTTAATTGTAATACTTACAAGAACACTAAAATTCTGATAGGTTTCTAATTTCCAGGGGTACCGATAAAAGAGAACACGGTCAAAGTAGGAAGTGGAAAAGTGAATTAAGCGCGGTAGCTCCGCATGGAACGGATCTGCCTGACTTATTTCGCTGGAGAAGTGGGGGAAAGAAAGGTACCCGCAAAGTCAGGAGAAAGCGACAGGAAAGAAGAGCCATACCAAACGATGTACGGAGCGGTGTATGCGTGTCTTGTTGTATACATGATGTTGGAGTGTATGTCCAGGTGGACGTTGAGCGTATCTTGGATTACCAACGCGGAGACGGGGAGAAGGATCAGATAGAGAAAGAAAAAAGAGAATATACGGCGACCGACTGTGCACCCCCGCATCTAGGCCAACCGCTGGAAAGTGGGTCACAAGTCGTCGATCGCCCGAAGCACCATGCCACGCTCGACGAGTTCCTGCCCGCGGAACTACTGCTGTTGCTGCTTCCACCTCTCCCGCTCTCTCTCTCTTTTTCTCTTTCTCCCGGTGTTGCTCGTATGTATAGAAAGGAACTGGCTGAACGTGTACACATAAATATATGCTTACTCTTCGGCTACCACCTCCGTATACAACGTATCATTATACCTACTCATCATTATTGTATTCACTCGTCGGTCGTCGCGTGCGTCAAGCCGGGACGTTGATTTCCTCTGTATCCTATGTCTCTCGACGACGACAATTAACCGCACATCCAAAGTAAAGAGGATCTTTCTCGTTTTTTTTTGTTATTCTCTGCTGTCTCTGATGCGTTTATATACAACGTGTTGAACCTCTAGAGAACGGTGAGGCACAGAAAAACACTGACAAACAATTCGACACCGGATATTCCATTTCATTCGTTTGAAATTTGATACGTCAAAGACGAATGATTGAATTTTTGTTAAATTGAGACGAGAGCGAAAAAGTGGCATTGAAAACCGAACCACCTGTCACGTAACGTTGTTAAAACTGACAAAGGAATAATTAAAGATCACCGGATGAGATAGGTTTGTCATTTGTTGAATTTAACCGTAAATCTTGTTGAAAATGAGTCAATTGCCTGGAAATCCACTATGAAGGAACCATCAGAGTCATAAACGGACACACCGTTATATATGTCCACAAAGATAGAAGGAATATACGAAAAAGAATGAGCAAGAGAGAGGGAGGGAGAGCGAAAGCCATTACTCGCGGTCTGCGAATTCAATGAATTTCAAGTGAATTCATGACAAGCCACACCGGATAGGACATCGTTTATCTATGGCCAATGTTAATGTTTCCGATATCCATTCACCGGAGAGCCAATGGGAACGAGAGATGGAGCCAGCGAGCGAGTGAGAGAACGTGAACTTCAATTCTGATCGTTCGCGGGGCAAGAGAGAGAGAGAGAAAGAGAGAGAGAGAGAGAGAGAGAGAGAGTGAGGGAGAGGGAGAGTGTATACAAGATCCAATGCATTACTCCATGTGCATCGGTTTAATCTCTAAGCATGGACCGAATTAGGTTGCACCCTGTGTATACAATGTCCCTTACGATAACAGACCATAAATCGAAATCACTGATAATGTACTTGGATTCTGATCCTGCTTCTGTTGCAACCTCCCATAGCACAATATTTCCATCCTAAGACGAAAAAATACGTGCAGAACTTACTAAGAAAGCAGATTGCAAAGGCAAAGACTCTCAAAGGATTCTATGCTCCTTTAAAGGATCAAGAATCGTAGGTGAAAAACACTAAGCTTAACATTCTCATATATTTCTCAATCATCTCCATATATCGCGACTAAATATCCAGGTGTTGTAGCACACTGTACGAAAATTCTTAACGAATCGACCGATACATTGGTATTTTACCAATAGCGGGGCGCGAGAGACGGGTGGCGAGGCATGAGAAAGCTCATAACAATGCGTATAATAAATACTAACGAGTACAATGAGAGCGAGAAACTAGCTTGGTGTGAACGCAGGTGTGCAGTGTGCGAGATTGTTTGCATTTGTTTCGACGTCAGGACTGTTGTTTCTGGGATGCGTTGAGTGATTGCACGCTCATGAAGGAGCGCGCGGCAAAGAGGTGATGTGGGTGTGTAGGTTATTGTGTGCAAGAGTGAAGGAAAGTAATAAGAGAAGAGCACACGGCGCGGTGTCGAGGGCATCTGATTGTCGCAACGGGAGCAGAGTGTATGTAGCTAAAACGTGAACTGTACAATGACGAAATGGGAGCGTGCTTTCATTTCTCCTGTATACCAGAGAGATAGCACCACTGTGACAATGATGATCGTGCCGAAGTTGCAAGCAGCGCACATAAGATTCTCTTGCGCGTAAATAGCAAAGAGAAAAAATTCTCTTTGCTATTTCGCATCTTTCTCTCAGCCATGTAAACGAGCAAAAGCAAGAGAGATCGAAACGAGAATGCGAATGCAATACAGAACGGATGGGTCACACAGTTTATTCGCGAATCTTCTATCCACACACGGTGGCTCTGTAACCCCGTGACCGCAGGAACGCAAGAACTATCCAAGTGCCCGTGCGAGCATGTGCGCTCCTTTCCTCTTGGTTTATTTTTCTTTTCGCATCGACAATCTTAAGAACTAGAACGCGATACAATGAGCCGTGAGCAGGTAGATTCATCTTCGTGGAAACACGAAAGTGTACCTTTTACATACACACGCCAATGTTTCGTACATGAGCGTATCTCATTCTTTTACCTATTTCGTAAGGTGATGCTTGTCGAAACTAGTCATGGAATACTGTAAAAAAAAAAAAAAAACTAGATTTCTCACAGATATCTTACCACAAAGGATTGTTAGTTTTGGGTAATCACGAGTCACTTGCCTAGGTCACAGCCGTCAAACAATTACCCTCAAACCTACATCAACATACTTTGGGAAACGTTCACAGTGACAAAGCTACCGTGTCATTAAGTTACCCGATGCTTCGTAGTATTTTTATCATTATTATAATTATCTCATTGACGCAGCTGATCATTTGCTCACTGGGAGAGATAGAAAATATTGCAAGCACTTGAAGAGCTCGTCAGCTCCAAATTTAAGAATTTTCCATTTCGTATCGACCAAGATTGCAAAAAAAGAAAATTGTCATTAAAACATTTCCAAAAACTTTCGCCGAATCCTTGAATAAAAGTGGAAATAAGGCATGGACTTGGCTTTTGAAATAAAACTCATTTGTAACGGAAAACTTGCTGCTACATTTAAAAAAAATGGCGATAGCGGGAACCCTCGAAATTGTCCGCGTGTGTTTATTGTACGAAAAAAAAAGATTTAAAAAATTGGCACGAGTGCAAAAGGGGTCAAGGTTCCAAAATGCGGATGTAGCAACGCGTGCTCAATGGCTCCGAAAAAAGCCAATTCAAAAGTGAAAGAATACGAACGACAAGAAAGAAAGATTATTGGGAGTTGGTAACGGGGAACATAAGTTTGTTGTGAGGGGAAACGCGGAAAAAGGCGCGGAAGTCAGATTTCGTTTCCATTAGGGCGAACGAAGCCATTAGGCGTTCACGAAGGCACGACACGTTGTGTAAAAGCGAGAATGAGGAGCGCCCGGGAAAGCACTCGATTTATACGCGTGCTCAAACTTACAAGTGGCAGGGGAGAAAACATAAGCAAAACAATACAATCGATACGATACCGGGGAGCCTAAAAAGCAAAAAGGCGGAAGAAAGCAGCAGAAGTTTAAATCCTGCGTGCACTATAACGTGCAAGTACAATGTAATAGACTTTTGTTCGAACGTCTTTTTTCATTCGCATGAATCCCGATCAAAGTTCCTGCAACAAACGGACGTAAAAAGGTCGCGATCTTTTCAGGCTACAAAGTTACTTCGGAGTTCTCGATAAAAAGTTTTTTCTTTTTTCAATAAAAGCAACAAGATTGATTGTTTAAGATGTCACTATTCCATGTTTGATACTTGCATGAATTGTTGTACTCATTTTGGAGTTATGTCGCGATATATACTTTCATCGACGAGGAATCCTTTGCTCGCAGTCGTTTTCGCTTTTTTTTCCGCTCGCAAACTCTTGTTTCCTCGATCGCTACTTGGGCGATGACGCTAAAAGTTTTTTGCCAAATGTTTCAAAGCGAGAGAAGAGGAGAAAAAGAGAGAACGGTGAAGGAGAAGGAGGCGTGAGAGGTGGAGGACCGATTATTACAACGCCGCGGCCATAACTTTTCCCAGAAGGCATCCATTACCGTGATTGTTCCAGGCAAGTTTATGGTCGTTTGTGTGCTGTCGACGACGACCAGCAACGACCCTTTGGACGTGACGCAGACCGGCTGGTCGCACCACCGACACACCACATCTTTCGCTTTTTTCCCTCAACTTTCTCTTGCCCTCTCCTCCCTCCCGCTTCGTTTTACACGTATACGGTAACAGTAAAATTAGTCTCTTCCCACATTGTCTTCACCATGCACCTAGCTCTATTTTCTACTCTTCTCACCAAAATGAGAACGAAAGATCGCAAATTGTCAGAGATGGAACGAAACCTTTGTCGTATGTGGTTAAAGGCGTAGCGAGGGGGAACAACACAACACGTTTCTCTCGTAAACACGAGGAAAAATGTTCTCGTAACTCGTCGACAATATTCGGCTTCTACAAAACTATATCGATAACTCCAGTCAGAAAGAAACAGAATAAGCGAAAATGTAAGTTCCTCTGCATTTCTTTTCCTTTTTTTACCATGTAGACCGCTTTTGTCGTTGTTTCTTCTTCCAATTTTAATCTCGATTCTTTGAGTATTGAATTCACGTGCTGATAGAAATACGGCGCGAAGTAAACTCGAGACAGGAAATAAACCAGATCCATTTCCAATCTCGCGGGAATAGAACGATATATATGTATACGAAATTTCCTACAGAGTACGATTCGTGCCAAATTCGAGAGAAATTTGTCTATGGCTCGAGATCCTCCCGCTGCTCTGATATTCTCTCTCTTCCTTCGCGAGGAAACCGCGTCTTAAAGTCTTGGAGAACAACCGTTGTTTCTCCTACCAAGATTAAGGGAGACGGAGATGGCGAATGAGAAAGAGAGGAGGATATTACTCAACCGATTGGCAAAGACTCGGCAAGTTCTCTTCCAAGAGCACGAATACCAAAGGACTTCGTGCCCGCATATAAATATATAATATATACAGATATGTATATGTATACACCTGCACATACAGTCCCTTAAGTATACATATAGAGATTCGATTGGGCGATGTGTTATACAACATTGCGAGCGAGGAAGTGGCGTTGGCGAACTTAAGGAGGAAGTACGCGGTGGTCGTTTTCGTCGTCGCAGAGGACGTAGAAAGCCTGCGGATAACGCGCGTGACAGTGGATAAATAGCCAAACTTGCAGGGTGCACTAGTTTCCGGCGACTGTTCAGAGTCCAAATATCGAATGAACGGAACAACTACAGTACCTTTGTCTCTCCTCCTCTCGCTCAGTCACATTTACACATAAACACAGACTCAAATCGTAGCGTGTTTAAGGGAAAATTTTGCTCGTTCAATCTCCACCACACTATCGGTCCTCTCTATCCTGCTTCCGTTCCTGCATTCTCAATAAGAGTCCTGAGCTTCACTCCCTCCTCTCGCCCTAACTTCCTCTTTCCATCTGCTAGTATCGTTACCCGCGGCGTTATTATTATTACTTCATGATGTAGTAGCGTATTCGACCCATTTAATCGAATATCAAGTACAACGAGAAAAAATTCACGTAAATAGCGGATTAGGAATGTTGCCAATTGCAAAGAACTATGAAATTGGCAATAGCCGAATTTTTGTTCGCGCACATACGTGTTTCGTCTTCGGATTATATTTGCAAATGTAATCCAACTTTTGTTTTATCTGTGAATCGTAATATTTTATTAACGTATGAAAAATCGTCCTCGCAAAACCAAAGTCAAGGGCGTTGACAATTTTTCGACACGCTCCTTTACCCTCGCATGTTATCCATTTTTCAGCCTGCTACCAATTGGCAAAGATACTATTTCTGGCAGAGACGGACTCAAAGGGAAATGAGTGCACGACGTCCGGCCAAGTGCTAGTTTTTATTCCACAACGCAACGCAAATTTACGAACTGGCGTTGATTCAATATTCCCGTCGAGGTTATGTTAGAAAAAGTGTCTGTAAAAACATTTTAAGGTCGAAGAGCGAAAAAATCAGCGCGTACGAATGTATCGCCTCCTCTCGTTCACGAACACGTCAGTTCGTCAATGTGTATTCGAAACGCAGAATAGAGTCGAGTAAAAACGAAATATAACTTGGGCGGAAAACGATGGCTGCGAGTATCATTGAAAACCGAAGGGAAAGTTCAATGGGCTCTCTCGAGAGTTGGGTCTTACATTGAGTATTTTCCCTCGCTCTTTCTCTCCCTTCCCTCTTCGTCTTCGTCTTTTTCCTGCACTGCATACACTATATACGCGAAGGAAGCCTGATTTATAAATTTTCCTGGATAAACGCGTAGAAATGGCACTGATGATTTCAATTTGATTTCTATAAAAATCGAATTAAGCTGAAAAAGTCCTACAAGGATGTCAGAGATGAAAAAAAACCTTGTTTGTATTCGAAAGTTCTCTCCTTGGGGCGAGGGGGTCGGAGATACTAGGCTGCTAAAAAAAAAATAAAGTCAAGTCGAATGTCGTGAGTCGGAGCATTGGATCCTGTACTAATAAAACTTACGAATCCTATGACTTTCAATCCAATCTTCATACAAGGTACTTTTTTCTCAATCATGTGCACACAGAGCGTGCTTACAGAGGCCTGTACACTGGAAATCCTGTGATAGAATGCTGTGACAGTTTGCTATGACAAAAATTCTGAAGAAAGAAGAGAATGAAAGAAGAAGAAAAGCGCATGCTCGAAACTTTCATTTGTGCGTGAAGAACATGAGAAATCGATGCATGAAAAATTGATCAGAAACGAACTGATTTGTCTGGATGAAAAAAGACAATCCAATGTTTACATTTAGAGCATAAACTGATGAACGATATGAAAACGCGGTTAGGAGATGGAGAATGAAATCTGAGGATTGTTTGATCATAAAGTTGTCGGTCATTGCCCAAGGTTCCAATATCTGGACCATGAGATCTCCAACGAAATTTCATTGGGCAAAGATATTTGCTATAAAAATGTGCATGTGACCAGGAATCAGGGTAAAACTATTGCTAGGCGATCGTGATTGTCAAGACGATGACCGAGGGGAGCAAGCGAATAATTCCTGAGTGGCAGCAGGATGTGAAGCAATAATTGATGATTTCTGACACCGTCCATGGAATTATTTCGTATTGTAGGAACAGACCAATACGGGGACCTACAAAAATGTAGGAGGTTGAGTCACGATTCTGTTTGAACGAATTGCGCACAAAAATGGACATGAAAACGCATTTTCCATATCTTGACAGACGTTCTTTTGCCCTTCACATTTCCTAAGTGTAATAACCTGGAACCCCGCTTATGGTCAAAGAGCTTCAACACATATGAGAAGCATTTTTTGTTCTCGTTCTCTCGTATATACAGAGCAGAACAGATTTACACTTGGAAAAAAAGTACATTTCCTTCTCTCCATGGTTCGAGGTGTATTGTCGTGTGTTGTGCACATTCTTGACGTTCCATTCACAAGAATAGCTCCAAAGTGCACATTCAGTTTCACCAAGTCCGCGTGGCGACCGAGCGAGTACGTGTAAGTCATAGGCACACTTCGTGATGAGATGCGATAGTGGACCCATTCAACTTTTAACGACACAGACCGTGCATGAAACTAACCTAAAACACGTGTATAACGTAAGCACGCGCTGTGCAAGTGTAGAACGAGAGGTCCTCATGGAATTTTTACTCCTTCAACCCCTAGCTACCTCTTTCACAGTCTAGTACGATGCTTGTTAAGAATGGAAAGGAGTATCGTCGCATGGGCACATCGCATAGGCAATCGCGTGGGAACGAGCTCACGTATTTCATGTTAACTGCAGGAAACTAAGGGAGAGAGAAAGAGGAGAAAACAATTGCGAATTATCTCGTTAAAAAGTGCACACGGAACTATAAAGAGGCTGCAGGTGTGAGTAGTACGAAAACACACAAATGTATGTGCAGAGAACATAGAGATAATGTGTTCAAGCCGATAAATATGTATCATTGACTAGCCGAAGGATAAATCCAAATTCTCGAATGTCACAAATTCAATCTCGTCGTTTACGTCGGCCTGTTCTAAATTAATTGATAATCTCATTAAATTAACATAAGAAATGATCTATTGATCATACACTTCAGTATAATCCCGAATATCGCGTTGCAAATGTGAATTGCAATTTCCAATGATTACGTTCAGTCCTCAACTGCATAATGTATGTCCACATGGAAAACGCAATTTATTACCGCCATAAAATCATTCTCCATTCGTAATACAAACTGCTGCGTGGAATGAAAATATTTAGAAACACTTGTCACTGATGAATCTTGTGCAATTTAGAAGAGTATCCAAATATCATTTGGAAACGCACTCATTCGAATGTGAACGAGCACGCGGTTTCCTAATGGATTTGCTGGTATCCTGGTGGTTTGCTGGGTTGTATATTCTTTTTATTTTCTCCCAAATTGGTCATGCCACATTTATATAGTTTCTTACGAGAATAAAAATTAGTTTAGTGCAAAAAAAAGAAAGACACTTTCTCGAGCAAAACGAACGAGTGAGGATTGTGCATTCGATGGTCCTTGACAGATCATCCGACAAAGATTGAGATTATTATTGAGAAAGAACGACGATCGATCCTATTGCGATGATTGATCTCAATCAGCTCGAGGAGAGGAGACAAGACCACGAGGACCGACCGTGCAATCAGTGCGATAAGTATCACGGAAATGAATCAATTATGGACGAACTAATAGCCTTTGGATTCTCACCACTTGAATAGAAAATGCATCAACGCCGTCTGACCTTGATAAAATTATACAAATGTATGTCTATGTGTATGGCCATATGCATCTGCGCGGGCTTCGACGGCAGACGCGGTTAGCATTTTCATTGCACCGTAACGAGGCTCTTGGAGTGGTAGAACGTGAATGTTTACGGCGTTGTATTGTCTTATTACAGCGTCGGTTAAGCTGCATTTCCAAGACCCATAGGAAAATGTACATACCAACGAACGAATTCGGGGTTCGATGGAGGAAAACACTAATCTGTACAACTCGACCACCGTATCGTATTCCCGGGCGGTGGGTACCAGCAAGTAGCTCTTTTTTTTACACTTCCATACATCCATTAAAGACAAAAAACAAGAAAACGTAAGTAAGGCAGTCGACTAAGTATTTACTTCCTTTTTAATCTACAAAATGTGCGCGAATAGTTTAAAAATGATACTGTACGACATTGGTGGCCGTTCGAGAGTGCCACAATCTCCTCTAGTTGGAAAGTCCGTTCCATAATATACGGAAAAGCAGTGGTACAAAGTTATAGGACTCGAAGTTTTCGTGATACGATAATGGAGAATTAACAAAGTTGATTTGCATAAAAATCGATTTAGCCACTCCACACCATTGCTTGCGGGTATTTAAAAATTCGGAACAGAACAAGTTTGCCGAAAGAACTTCGAAACCATTGAAAAAGAACCTCTCCGCTGCCTATAAATATTTTGCGAAGCGACTGGTCGACCGAACAATTCTCATTCATAAAAACCTCCTAATTTGAAACGACAGATTGAAATAGATAATTTTTTTCCGTAATCCATCAACAAACACGACAGGAAAGTACGCGAAGAGAGAGAGAGAGAGAGAGAGAGAGAGAGAGAGAAAGAAAAGTATCAAGCGAATGTCATTTCTTGATATAGGAACGAGAAAATCGGCACGTTGCTCTCTGGATCTCACACCTGCGTGTTTCCCACGAGGGAATTTTCCTGAAGGAAAAAAAAAAACATTCACTCCCCTAGGCCAATGGAAATGACGTTATTTCTCTACAAATTCGAGCATATCTGATGGCTCGTAACGTCAACAGCGTGTCCATTATATTGTTCGAAAGTCAGACATGTTTTCGAGGTTGTACCGGATTAATCTAGCAAATGGAGAGATACAAAATGGTGTTATGGCGATGAATGAGGAAACCCCCAATGAATAGAATCCGGAAAGAACAGAAAGAACGGCTGGAGAGAGGAGAGGTAAAAAATAAAAGTTCGAAAAGCATCTGGCGTCACGGTGGAGCTATTCTCGTGATTCTCTCAACAGCCTTTCGTGCTTCTCGACATATTTCCCCGAGGAACACGAGGGCACAGAGTTTAGAGTCTCGTCTTGTGCGTTTCTGCTGCTACAGGGCTCAATGTAAAAGTTACGTACATCTCGGGGACCATGGGAAAAACAGGAAAAATGAAATTTTTACAATCGAGAGAGAGAGAGAGAGAGAGAAAGAGAGAGAGAGAGAGAGAGAGAGAGAGAGAGAGAGAGAGAGAGAGAGAGAGAGAGAGAGAGAGAGAGAGAGAGAGAGAGAGAGAGAGAGAGAGAGAGAGAGAGGACAAAATAATCCGCCTCATTGTTATTCTCAATCTAGCGATTTTTATTTTTACGTGAGTTTTATTTCATTAATTTCTTTTCATATCTTTTCAGCCTGGCTTATTCTATTTTAACGCCAGAAGATGTAAAATAGTATACAGTACTGACTTTCCTAACCGTGGCATATATATACATACGAAAATAAGAGAGGAAGAGTGTATTGTCCATGGTTGGCTTCGGTTATGTTGCGACCACTACCGCGAGAAGGATCCTCCCCGCACTTGGTATTTGTATAAACTGCAAGAGAATAAATATCGTCCTCCGGTGTGCGAAGCGCAGTAAATAATGGTAGATTAAGCAATTTCATTAAAACCCTCCCCTATCCGCGGGCGGTTTACTCAGGAGCGACAAATCAAAGAGTTCTTCCCGAGACGGTTAAAGTTTTCCGTTCATAACTCCCGTGCGCTTAGTGGAAATCCCTCTCTACTGAGGATTCTCACGTTAAATATTTACTCGCCGTTTTCGAAGCAAAGTAGCAATGCTAATGGCCAATTGTGTGCCTGTGATTGAATAAATAGGATAATTCAGCAGGACATGAAGTCACACCGGAGACAATCCGTGGACGCGCGCGAATTGTTTATTTTATGACACGATAATGACCGAGACATTCGACATGCTTCAAATCTGCACTTTGTTATTTTGTATAAGAAAACACAAAGCCCCGATTGCTTCAAGAAAAAAGCCTTGTTCGCCCGACAAGAAAGTAGAGACGCTGTTACGTATGAGGTTTTGCAAACAGCGTTTTCATTTGCGTTTACCAAACAAAGGCAGAGTCGATTATATGCACAAAGACAAAACAGCATTCACATTGTGAACACAATACAGAGAAGCAAATGTAAACACCGATTATGCTTTATTGTTGAAGTCCTCATATTTATTATTATTTCTGATCTAATTAACTAATTATCTATGCCCTGAATTCTACCCTAAGAATGTCGAGGTCTGTTCACTTGAAAATAGATATGGATAGGGCGATCGCTCTACCCATTCAGAATGGGAAATTCATTTCGAAAATTAAATTGACTGCGTAATTGACAAGCAAGAGTTTGAAAACTTGACCCACTTACTCGGTATTCCCTAGAGTACATCCTACTTATTTGTGTGCAGAATCCAAGCTCGGAACACAGCTACGATAGAGTCTGAATTCGCGAAGGTTCAATCTCTATCGATCTGAGGCGACAATTATGGCCGAATTGCAGCCTATTAAGAGTCTCTGAAAAACAAAACTGTACAAACGACTTAACTGAGATAGGCGAGAGTGCAACAGGTTCTATCTAAGGAATAGAAACGCTGCAGGATTTCAGAGGGGTAGTCGAGATAAGTTTCCCTCGTGAGCCAGTGAACCAAGAGAGACACTAGGAAAGCGAAAAAGAAAATGGTCCTTGAGGCTGCTTCGCTTTGTCTTGTCCCCCTGCGCCTCGTAGTCGATCATTCCAAACATTTCCTCAGCAGGCCCCACGCACTCATCACACCTTTTTTCAGAGATGCAGTGATCAACACACAACGGAACGCGAGCACGCATTGAGCGAGCCAGCATAAAACAATTCAAAACACACATCTCTGTAGAAGTGGAATTTTTTCCGCAGCTGATTTACGACGCGCAATGCATTAATTATTCTTTCGAAAATGCCTAAGTGGAAAAAATTTTAACGACGAGATTTAAAAACTAAATACGAGAATTTTCATTAGAGAAATGAGGAAGGAGAACCAATAAGAAAAAATATCCCCATGCTGATAACAAAAGGCAGAAAAAAACAAACGAAATGAAGTCACGAATGCACGATGTGATTAGTAATGATAATGCAATATTGTTCGTTCGAGGATCGTCGAGAGCTGAAATGTCTGGAATAACAGGAGATTGCCTAGAAACAATGAAATTCTCATCTTGATGCTTTTATAACCCGACCTCGCGGTTTTGCAAAAACAAATAACAAACGTTTCCTTCCGCATCTAACAGCCTCTGCCAATTCACTGATCGCATTCCGGCATAAACATTTTTTCTGGCCTCCGGGCCGAAAGCGGCTACTTTCGGCCCGCTGCGCGGGCCGAAGTTGCCGTTTTCCGCCTGCGTCGGACAGAAAAATCGTATACACACCTCGGGCAGGAAAAAGTAAAGCCTCAGACCACATGTTTGTCAGCCTCGGCTTCGCCTCGGCCGACAATTACATGTGATCTGAGACTTTCCTTACTTTCCTGCCCTAGGTGTGTAATATACTATTTCTCCATACCTCGGTCGAAAGTACGTGATTCCCGCATCGATTTCGATGCAGAAAGTGCGACATTCGTGCATTGGTAAAAAAAAAACACGATCGCCCTCTGATCGGGAGCAAATAGTATTTTCGGCTGCCACGACTGCCGAAAGTGACTTTCTAACCGTGTTTTCTCTAATGTCAAAGTCTAATGACAGAGCTGTTGTGTTTTTCCAAATTTGAATTTTTTCCATGATCCGTTTTTCTAAGGTTAGAGCTTTTTGGAAAATATCAGAGAATCAACTATTTGAAAATCAAAGTGCAAGAGGACAAATTTCGAAATTTTCGTCAACCGATCGATTTGTTGACGAATGTCCATTTAATAAAAATGAAAACTGTGAATCTCGTGAAAATATCGTTAACAATTTTTTGCATTGCAGTGGTCGTGATAAATATGATGGAAACAAATTTCTGGAATAAAAATCTTCGTAAAAAATATGATTTTACATTACACTGATGGTCGTAACGTTGCGTTCCAACGAAAAATACTTTTTCTGTGAATTTTTTGTTCAAATTCAAAAACCATGACAATTTTTCTATCGATTCTGTGTTTGGATTCTAAAAAAAATTCTTTTATTGTACGGACGAAACATTGAATAAGAATCATGAGCTCTGTTCAAGAGAAAACATAATTTCGTTGCATTCCAACGATGGAAACTTCAATATTATAATTTTATTGAATTTTGTGATAATAGATCACAAAATCATGCACTTGTATGTGTGTGTTGTGGATTATCTATTACGTAAAATTTAAAAAAATTCGTATTAGTTTGAATCAATTATTGTTTTTATTCTTCGATGATTGTGTATCTTTTCGTTGCTTTTCTTGTGTATTTGATGCCTGCCCCCGACCAGCTGGCACTCGCTTCGCTCGTGCCGCAAATGTCGGGGCAGGCATCAATACATGAAATCTGTCATGATCGATAATCTGCCGTGAATCGATCGTACTTTCGACCGGCTATGGAGAAAAATAGTATACACCACACGGGCAGAAGTTTGGAAGCCCTGAACTGCGCAACATCATGCCCTCGGCTTCGCCTCGGGCATGAAGTTGCGCAGTGCAGGAATCCCAAACTTTCTGCCCTTGTAGTGTAATATACTATTTCTCCATACCTCGGTCGAAAGTACGTGATTCCCGCATCGATTTCGATGCAGAAAGTGCAATATTCGTGCATTGGTAAAAAAAAAAAACACAATCGCCCTCTGATCGGGAGCAAATAGTATTTTCGGCTGCCACGACTGCCGAAAGTGACTTTCTAACCGTGTTTTCTCTAATGTCAAAGTCTAATGACAGAGCTGTTGTGTTTTTCCAAATTTGAATTTTTTCCATGATCCGTTTTTCTAAGGTTAGAGCTTTTTGGAAAATATCAGAGAATCAACTATTTGAAAATCAAAGTGCAAGAGGACAAATTTCGAAATTTTCGTCAACCGATCGATTTGTTGACGAATGTCCATTTAATAAAAATGAAAACTGTGAAGTTCGTGAAAATATCGTTAACAATTTTTTTCATTGCAGTGGTCGTGATAAATATGATGGAAACAAATTTCTGGAATAAAAATCTTCGTAAAAAATATGATTTTACATTACACTGATGGTCGCAACGTTGCGTTCCAACGAAAAATACTTTTTCTGTGAATTTTTTGTTCAAATTCAAAAACCATGACAATTTTTCTATCGATTCTGTGTTTGGATTCTAAAAAAAATTCTTTTATTGTACGGACGAAATATTGAATAAGAATCATGAGCTCTGTTCAAGAGAAAACATAATTTCGTTGCATTCCAACGATGGAAACTTCAATATTATAATTTTATTGAATTTTGTGATAATAGATCACAAAATCATGCACTTGTATGTGTGTGTTGTGGATTATCTATTACGTAAAATTTAAAAAAATTCGTATTAGTTCGAATCAATTATTGTTTTTATTCTTCGATGATTGTGTATCTTTTCGTTGCTTTTCTTGTGTATTTGATGCCTGCCCCGATATTTGCGGCACGAGCGAAGCGAGTGCCAGCTGGTCGGGGGCAGGCATCAATACATGAAATCTGTCATGATCGATAATCTGCCGTGAATCGATCGTACTTTCGACCGGCTATGGAGAAAAATAGTATACACCACACGGGCAGAAGTTTGGAAGCCCTGAACTTTCTGCCCTTGTAGTGTAATATACTATTTCATGGCATTCAGCAATTATCAGAACAACGAAAAACGATTTTTGTTTTCCATAGCCCTTCCCGTTGCGAACGTAATTGCAGACAGAACTTTCATTCATTTTCCGGCTTGAATCCAACTTCACTTTCATTCCGGATTGCCCCTTTTTTTATTATTCAAAATAATTGCTCAAGTTGCGAGAATTATCAATACATAAATAAACGATAGAAAAATCCCCTGTGGCCCGTTATAGTAAAGGACCCAAAGGATACTAAATGAAACGATGATGCACTTGATCCCCGAAGCTCAATGAATTTAAACCACCGTACGAAAAACTCAATTTTCACCCCGATTCCAAACCATTGATCTCGATGAAATGGGTGTTACAGCTCTGCCGTCAAACAAGGAAAGTGGAACAAGATTACCGAAATGTGTGCCATAGCAATCTATATCACGAAGACAATCAATAGATGTGCTTTGCGTGAAAAGATTCATGGTCCGTTCATCCCTCGAACTAACGCGTTCACATCTTTGCTTGCGTCAAAATTACCTAGAAAAAAATTGAGCTCCGATGCTTATTTTTGCGATCTTCCTTATTGAGTGTACACACACGTGTCATTTTCCCTCGATGCAACCAAGTTTGTAAAATTGACACTCGTCATTGACATACAACGCGATGAAAGCTCGCGTAACATGGTTTTGAGAGGATTGAAAACTTTTGATACAAACAAGCAAATGCTCTTACGTGTCCTCGACGCGACACGCGAAAAAAATGAGAGAAAATATCTCAGATATTTATGAAAAAAATGTGTGATTTTTCAAGACCCGCTGATCGGTCACGGTGTGAGCAGGGAAATGTACGATCGAATGTTGGTGAGGCAGAAAGGACTCCGAGTTGCGTGTAATATTGAAATATATGAATATTTCGATATTAGATAATGGATTTTAGGAAGGACAGAATTGACAAGATGAATGTTCCAACAGATTGATAATCCCGAGGGAGTGGGACCCGCACGGGAACCCTTGGCGAAAGTTTTTGGGGATGAGAATGGATGGCGTAAGCGAAGGAAGGGGTTTTGTTGAGTTATTTGGATCCCTCGGAACTCTAAGCACGCTAGGGTTTCTACATGAAACGTTGCTCAGTCCGATACGAATCGTACTTCACCAAATAACTCTGTTGAGGGTAGAATTGGCAGCTGGGTAGACTGTCGTACGAACAGTGGATACTGTGTCCACCGGATCGCAATCGATGCCGAATTGTTTATGCGCGCACGTGTCTCATCATCCGCCTTTCTCTCTCTCTCTCTCTCTCTCTCTCTCTCTCTCTCTCTCTCTCTCTCTCTCTCTCTCTCTCTCTCTCTCTCTCTCTCTCTCTCTCTCTCTCTCTCTCTCTCTCTCTCTCTCTCTCTCTCTCTCTCTCTCTCTCTCTCTCTCGTGCACGCTTATTAGAAACGTAAATAGTGTTGCTACGGGTAAACACACACATACATAAACGTATATAAACTGTGTCGCTAATTCAATCTACTGTCTCGTACATCAAGCCACGGCCACGGCCACGGTATATATCTACAAGGTCCACTGAACCGATCTTTCCATCATACATACACGTATATACATATGTTTATCTCTGATTCCGCCACGTCCATAGATATACGTTCGAATGCAGACAAACAGCACGATCCAACCACGATGGGCTGCCTCGTGCCATCCTGGAATACCGAATGTACAGTACATTTTGGGCATTGGTGGTTTCGACATGTGCATGGTGAGAATATGTGTGTACGTGGGTTCCGATAACGCTGGGGCGATACTACGGGTGCCATACCTGCATTCCGAAAAGAGCAAGGGCGCAGTGTAAATATTTGTCGTAACGAAGTGATCTCCCGCTTAGAGAAAAAGAATTTGTATAATGTTCGAACGTGTATAGCAAGGAAAATAAAGTTTGATCTAATCAACGTAAAAAAACAATGAAATTCCAACGTAATCGAACTCAACCTGCTCTAACAATTAACCCTCTGAGGGCCATCTGGGTGTACAGCCACCCAGTGCCACCATTAAACTGTTGCGTGCAGAAAAGGCGAGAGACGTAGGGCCACGCTCTCGCTACGTAAATTAGGGAAGCTGTATGAACTACCAAATACGCGCGAAAGCTATCCTAGTCGGCCTCTGGATTACGTACTATTCACTCATATACCGCGTACACACCCACGGTGGAAATACACTTTTCTACAAAATCATGAAAACAAGTTCCACCACCTTCTCGATGGGAGTCTCTAGTTTGCAAATCACTATAATTTTATGTACCTGTCGCAATTAACAAAGGAAGAATCGTTAAAAATGTCCGAAGGTCCTATAGGACAATGTTTCGGAGATTTTATGCATTTCGTCCCACAGTTTTTTTCACAATGAGAATCTCAACTGCAGCTTTGGATATTCTTATTCTTGAGGCTATAACGATTCAATTTTACTACTTGCGAGTTGAAATTTCTTGTTCGAACGGGTGATTGAAGCCTAAGAAGTTGTTGGTTGCTGTACACCCAGGGTCGACCGCTCCAGGATGCCAAAAAATGGTGGCCCTCAGCGAGTTAAAACACGATATAGAAATAGCTTTATGAATATTAACCAACATATATGTATCCAACAGAAAGACAAAAATCGAATTTTCATTCCTTCATCGCATCAGCAAGTTCTTTACTGTCACAGAGAATATGCAACTTCCCTCATTGATTAGTCATTACTCATAGGAGAGAAAGTACAAAATGGAATAGCAAATTTGGGGGAAAGCACATATGCTTGGCCAATTTCTATTCCCACTGCGGGTGTATCGCAGTTTTCCAACAGCTTTTTTTGTAACTTCTCTCTTCCTGTCTCTCTCGCTTTCCATCAGAATTCTTCCATTTATAGGAATATATAGATTTCTATGTGTAATACACTGTCCTGTCCGATCATACTCTTTGCTGTAAGACTGCTGGAAATTCTCATAGTCGAAGGGACAGACAGAGAGAGAAAGCGAGTGATTGATGAACGATCACCCTCGACTTCCCGTCTCTCGTGACTCTTTCGTCTTGTCCTACAGTCTATAAGGTATATAATCACATATATATGTATATGTATGTATGTTTTTTCGTCGCAGCGGAAGGATTGAAGCTTTCTATCCACCGCTGCCTTGTTGTCTAGCTGGACGATATTTACGATCTCGTTGCATGGCCAACAGAGACAACTTATAGCCATACGGTATAGCAGACGCGGATGATACTCTGCTTCTCTAAGATACTGACTCTCGTGGATTGTCTACAGCATGTGTTATATCCTGGATCTTGAGATTTTTCAACCAACCGCTTGCTCGTATACTGCCCCAAGTTCTTCCTTAGAAAACTTATTTTCTACATTGTCAAGGTTATATATATCGACTTGATTTTCCAATAGCGAAATCTCCATCCAAGCATGGATCATCCTCGGAGTCTTCTCGCACGAAATGCTAAAACTCGTGCGCCGCCGTATTATAAACTGAATTGAGAGGATACTTCCATCCAGCTTCTCCATTTTTCGACTCAACTTTTTGCGCAAATTCAGTGGAAAAAATAAAACGAAGTTTATTCCTCTGGAAATCTCGAAAAGATCAACGTTCGAGCTTCAAGCTAGCAGCTTTTATTCTGAACGTTGTTGAATGTCTGTACCAACGATTTCAAAACAGTTGAATAACAGACTTGACAAACCGGCGTTCTCTAAAATTGAATGCAATCGAAAAATGCTGCCGCATGAAATGGACTGGATTATATATTTTTTAAATGTATTTCCTTCATTAATCTTATCAAGCACGTCATTTTGGTTATGATGTTGAAGTTTGCATCGTTGGCAACGCAACGAAATTCTGTTCTTTTTTTAGCAGATCTGAAAATTATTATTTAATATTTGGTCTGGGCAATAAATCGATTCTCTCTTGCGACCGAAAAACTCAATCGACACAGAAAATTGCCACGGTTTTTAAAATTCACTAAATAATTAATAGATTTTTGGTTGGGGAATTGAAAATATTATTTCATCGGTGCCTTCCTTTAGCTAGAATTAGTTTATGCGTGTCGATCAAAAGATTCTGCAGCAGAACTGATGCAAAAAATGTTGCTCTGGAATGACACACCCTAATATATATGTATGTGTTTGTATAAATACAAACACATAACTCTTCAACTGTACGGTTGATGCTCATGCTGCATTCGCAATGAATACTCGACGGTATACGTGAGAAGGTTCTTAGATTCCTACGATACGGAGGTATGGAGATTGGCATATAGAATCTTGGTAATACACGTTACCGAATAGCAAAGCTTACGGTTTCAAAATATACGAACATAAATGCCGGACGCAGTGAATACAATTTGTTGCAGATATATTTAGCGTTCGCCATAGAGTCTATGTACGAAGAAAACTTTGAATGGATGCCAGAGTGTAAATTTCCGATGGAACGACAACGATGAATGAACCCTGACGGAATAGAGAAACAATTACTCGAAGTTTTCATGAAACCTTGTCTACGTCGCGAATACTCACTGATGAGACTTTGCTCAATATTTTTATTGGCGAATCGTATGATTCCGATAAACTGGCGTTCACTCGAGGTGGACGCAACGAATGTCCTTTCCTCGCTACGTATCTGTCAACCAGTTGATATAACAGGAAACGCCAGCCGAATTGCATATCGCTGAATTAATCCAACACAAGTGAAAAGAGAACTGGTAGTTCTCTATTGTATTCTCGAGTATTCTCGTCACAAAAAAATCTGTTTGAAGTCCAGCAGCATTAATCGAACAGTGATTACGAATCGACAGGAGCCAACGTGGCAGTCGAGCTCCATTTTCATCCCGACAGCTTTTTTTCAACAGTAGCAGCATGGCCAGAAATCTTGTACAAATTCTAAGGAAAATGAATTTTTCGACAAAAATTGATTTGATCGAATAAATAATGACATCGCAAGTTTTAACCGATGAATTTTTTCATCCATTGATCGTTTCCGCGCTCATTCAAACGCGTGAATGGACGATAGAATTTTGTTGCATATTTCGTCATTGCTCAAAAGTTAGCCCATCGGAGGGTTTTCAGATCCGAAGCGGGGGGAGCCGTAAAATTTGTGCTAAAAGTTGCAAATACGAACTCGATGGAAAGCGACGATCATCACCGAGTTCAGCCGCGGTAGTGAGACTGCGGAGTGCGCGCACGGAGCTCCCGAACTTTACGACCCACTGGCAATAAAACGATGATAAATCCAAAGTAATTTTATTCGAGATAAAAGTAAAGGAGCGAGAATACAGACAATGGGAACCGCGAAAAGAAACAAGAAAGAAAAAATAAAAAGAGCGACGGAGAGAGAAAGCAGTTTCGAAGGAGGGCGAAGGGTTCGAGTTCGAGATATGATGAAAAGCTCGCGTGTGACCGCTGTGGGGCGGATCCTCCGAAGAATCGATATCACTTTCTCATACAGTCATGCGTGTGTATAAATGTATATTATATATATAGCGTTGAGTAAAGAGGCCTCACCGGTACTTTTCCATGATGAGAAAGTAAGGGACTATCAATCATCTTCGATCAAACTTAGGCTCCCGTATCAGAGAGAGTTTTCCAGGCAAAGAAGTCTCGAGCGAGTTCGTTTTCGCACAGATGAGTTTGGAAAAATGTTCTTGTGACGTTGCTATGCACACATCTCCCGGTGCTGATTGACGACATTGGCGTATAGTTTATTCAGCGATTGAAGATAAATTTGTTCATAGTCAATCGGCAGTACGACGAGTTTACTGCGCAGCAAGCGAAAAGTTGGACGATGATAAATAGAATAAATTTGATGTATAGAAAAGCTAATCACGGGCGCCGAGTTCGCATTATTGACACTAAATATAATTCGAGAAATTGGAAGCAGAGACTTGGGAGGATCAAAAGATTTTCCGAAATAGCAGAAAGCATGCAAGTTTACGATTTTCCCTCCAAGGCACGCGGATATAATCAAGTTGGAGACAACTTCTAACAAAATTTGACGTCACCCATTAAATACGGAGATTACTTCGATATGTGCACTACAGCCAAGGAACACTGAAGTATTTTCAAGTACCGTTCAAATTAGAGAACACACGGATATCTGCGAAGAAAATTAACGAACGTTTGATGTCGTTATACGTCATCGTGCCGAGCGGACCATGACAAAGGAGAAGTCAAGACCTGGTTGCTCGGATGAGTTTAAGATGGAAGGTAGTGTCTCAAAGAAGCAGAGAGCGATCAGTAGTAGAGTGTTCGGATATACTAAGAGCTTTTCGAGGATTTCCGCGATGCTGCTCGGCTACCGATCGTTATAGTTCTCCCAAGCTCGAGTTATCGGGAATCCCATTTGAGGACTTGATCGTAGTTCAAGTCTCGGGAACAAGATTGAATAATCTGTGCACTACACCGAAACGAGGCTGGATCTTTGCTATTCTGAAAGAACACATCAGCCTTTCGCTTTCCTCCTCGTGGATGTAGCTAAGTGAATTTAAAAGACGAAAGAATAATTTCTAATAAAAAATTTGCCATTCCCTATAAAAATTCAGCATTGAATGAGATTCTTCGGAGAAAGTGAAAAATTCTCGCCACGTGTATATGCAGGAAATGTCTGTGCGCGTATGGCAATGATAAAAGTCAGTGACGATCATAAAATCAGCCTTTTTCGCATAATAGTTATAACGTGAAAAAATAGATTGAAAGTTTACGACGATTCACGGTACTTTGGCGCATGTGTGTGCGTAGGCAACAAAACTTTCTCCCGGTGAGAAAAAAAAAATTCAGGTTTGAGTAAGAATCTTTCCAAAGCCACACAGGAGAACCATATAAGAAAAAGAATAAATTTATGACCATCTACAAGGATTACAGACTTTTTTTAAATTCCAATGGTCGTCGTAGCTTCCGTATAACGTTTAAATTCTACGATTTAAAAAACGAAAGGAATGAGTGAGAGAAAAATGTTGTGAAAAAGCCGATCAATCGGTTGGCTGGTGGGATCTGAAATTTTTGTCTACTTATTTGCAAACGATCAACATTTTCAGCAAATTTTTAGTCTCAATGCAGCAATATTAATTAATCACTCGGGATAGTGATTGCTCTCGACGTAATGCGAATGCTTATTTTTACAGACAACGTCTGCATGAAATGCTCAGTATAAATTATTACAATTTGTGTTGTCACATTTTCAGAGGAAGAAATAAATAAATAAATGGCGCGTATTTGGACTAAAAGTCCATATACGAAATTGTGTTTTCCCAACATCGTACCGGGGACGTTCTTACGCTAGAACATTAAGAATCACGCTTGTACTGTAAAGCGGCTTTAGAATAAAGAGAAAGATACCGCGAGGTGTTTCCTTTCCTTTCTCGCCCATGATGCCTCCTCTCGTTGTCGGTCTGTCACCTTTTCATTCCCTGCTCATACACATTGGCCACAGTCGGGATATACGATGACACATAGGACATAAAAGTTGTATGTCATGTGTATTCGACACGATCTCCGATGTTGCAAAGAAGCGGAACGGCAGCTGAATAAGCGCGCGAGTACACAGAAGCAACGTAGAAGAGAGGGAGCGAGCGTGCTGTGGCAGAAGTTAAAGGGAAGGGAAGAGAAGAAGTGGAGAAGAAGGACGTAGACCCCTCTTCCGATCGAGTACGACGTGATTTCAATGCGAACGAGGTATGTACAAGTCGTTCAAAAGCGGCTGAGAAACAGCGTCAACCAAATAAGATATCTGTCCGTACAAAATACGTCAACGAAGAAATAGACGTTCGCACCCGTTCGCGTAAGAACCTCTAATACAAAGCGAATTAATGTCCAAGACAAAAAATGACAATTGGCAAAGAATCTCGATAATTATCCTTCGCTCAGACTAACAAAAAGAAGCTTTTTATTCTCGTTAAAGATTTAACTAGAAAGGGTTGAAAAGGACGAGGCGCAAGAAGAATAGGTCCGCGCAAGAAGTAGTTTCTAACCACGTCGGCGTATCAAATTCTGAATACGTTCTGCCGGTTGAGCACCGGGTTTGGTGTGTATGCATCTGGTGGTTCTCACGCGTTCTCATTACACTGTGGAATCCTTATATGTGTCGATTTCGTCTGTGTCTCAAGGAGAAAAAAAAAAGAAGAAAGAAAAAAAAAACATGTGCGATAGTGCGAAATCGACACGATTTGCCCATTTGATTTACTCGAGCCTCATATCATCGTCACGAATAGTTTTCAAATCTAGCGATGAGGTGTTTCCTTGCAAAAACGTAGAGCGATGATGTGACTCCTAATTAACGTGATAATTGATTTTCATCAAAAATTAATATTCAAACTGCTTTGATTCACAACTTGAACTTTTCCGAAGTATACGCGTATATTTCCACCCGTGATTCCATCGGCAGATCACGAGTATACCAACATGAACGTAGCGAGAGATGCGGTGAGGATTGAAAGACTGTATACTTAATTTTCTAAGAGCAGCCTGACGATATAATAAAAGAGATTATAATCGTAATCATTAATTTGCATAATCATATCCATTCAAAATTCAGCATGATAAAATACAGACCATTGGAGTAGAGCTCAATATTTTTAATAAATGAAAATATCATGAAAAAGATACCTCAGCACCTACTTGAGAGTTTATCTCTCTCGCTGTGTATATATGTATATGAGAGATAGAAAGGAAAAGAAGACACAGGCTATGCGAAGCGTACGTAGGACGAGGCAGGAAACGAAACGATGAAAAAAGAGGACGGCCAACGAAACGCGATGAGTGGAAGTACCAAAGAGAGAAAAAAAATCAGGGCTGTTGAACACACGTTAGGGGTTCCATATGTACAGAAAGGTTTGTAAACTTGCGCCTGGGCATCGGGCACATACTGTTCATTTCCGTTTTTTCTCCTGTTCTTTCTCCCTCGCCTTTTTTCACAAATTCCATACGGAAATCTCGAGAATTTCGTTTGCACAAAATATACAGGAAACTCGATTTTTTTTTTCTTCCATAGCCAGTCGTAGTGGGCACTAGGAGATCTTTTCAGAATGCACGTTGCAAAGTTCCCTGGTCGAAGATAACACGCAGCAAGAAAAAGATGCTCTGCTCCCGCGGAGATCTGGAACGACTGATATTCTGCATATTTCGACTTTTTCTTTTTTTCAAGCTCAACGGTCGCACTCATGACTTCTGAAGCCGGTTGGTTATCAAACTGCTGGATTCATCAGCATATTCCCAACCAGAAAACGTGGATAAGCCAATTTTCCAAGGGGATTCGTTTATGAATGTGATCGAATAAAATAGGAAAATGACAAGCAACGAACGGTACAAGGCTCGCGATTGAAATACCCTGTGAATTCGATAACTTTTGGTTCAAGTGTGAAAAATTCGAATATGTGAAACATGGGAGTGTGCCGGAGGATTGATTTTACATTTTGCTCCAACTTTTTTTTATAAGGAGATTGGACTGAAGAAGAAACTGTGGGATAAGTACAGTCGATTGGCATATGAACCATTGCTCAATGGGTCGATCACACGAGACCATGTTCAGTATGAGCTTGGTGGAATTTACATTGCGAAAAAAAAGGAGGGACCGCCGCGCACAAAAGCATAAAACGCAGCCGGTCGGGCAGACTGCTCTCGCGTCGAGTGGGGCTGACTAAGCACTGGGTGTCCTAATGGTCGGTGGTTCAGCGAGCCAACAACTGTCGGAAAAACTGGCTGATGGTGCGGCGGAGCCCTGAGAAGATATATTTGTGCAGGGTGTCGTGGCGCAATTGCTTCGAACTTTCCAATAATCGTACGTCGAACACTTTGCGGCAAATCGGGGAAACTTGGTAGCCGAATACTAGGGACACGAGTAGATCTCATCGTCCTGATCGTCGTGGTCATAGTCGTTGAAAGAAGTTCTCACTTTTCGAGCACCACTCGTCAGGGACGTCTTTGCTTCTCGCCAATATCGAGTGTGCTGCGGGAAAGTCCATCGTGTATATATATGAGAAGACGCACTTGAGATAAGAGGGAGAACGGAAGAAAATGGAGAAAAAGCGTCACGAAAAACCGTGAGCTCGGGTGGTGCTTCGCGGCGTATATATATACGTGTGAACTCACATAAATGCGAGGTGCAAAAGCAGGAAGCAAGGAGAATAAAATGAAACGAGATGGTGAGTAAAATCAAGGATGAAAAGTTGGCTTCCTCCTTTCAAGATTCTCAAGAAAATGAAGAAGGAAAAGGAGAGGAGAATGAAGACGACGTCGACGACGTCGACAATGCGGTCGTGAAGATTCCACTCGAGACTGACTCCAACGACTAGTGGCAGAACTGACGATCATTCTCGCAAGTGCCATATGTATATACTCCAATGTATACCCGTGTATTCGATTGGAGAGCCTTTGGGGCCGGTTCGCGAGTTTCTCTACGTCTTTTATTCCTTGCTTATCCACGCCAACCCCCATAGAATGAAATGTCACGGGACTAGGAATAAAAAAAAGGTTCAACGTGATATAAAGAAGGAGAAGGAGGAAGATTGAAGGGGGATGTGTGCAGATTCTTCAACGAAGACGGAAACAAGAAATCCCCTAGCTCCTGGAGATAAGGGGCGAACGCTCGGCTTTTCTATCCGATTACCCCGTTAACTTCTTCGATCCAGTTGTCACACTACACTGAAACTTTGTCTCTCTCTCTCTCTCTCTTTCCTTGTCCCTCCTCCAAGCAATAAAATAGCGGGCAACTCTTTGAGCGTATGCTCATTTTACTGGCCATTAGTTTTTTTTTCACATGGCACCATGCATCGTTCTTGCCAGGGGGCCTTTTTCTATTTCACGCTTGACGACAGTGTTGGATGTCTCAAAGCATTCACGTTTTCTCCTCAAGGGCCAGTAAAAAAGTCAGCATTTCGTGAAAAAATGATGTTGCAATTGGTTACAGGTCTTCGTGGGACTGTTAAGTGCTCCCCAGGAACGACGTCGAGTCAATAACATGTAAATAATTTGGATCAAACGTCGAAACGTTCAATGATCGTTAGGCAAGGCAGATGTAGTTCTGGAATATTTTATTTAGACGATATATCGAAATACGTCTGTCACAAATGACTCGAGAGGAGCAACAAACATGACAGATCGATTCCATCATGAAGAAGGTCAGGAAATCAAAGTCACTCCTTCATCGCACGAGGGGCAGTTTGTATTTGACGAAACTAGCAATGCCTGCGACATATCCGAGCAGGGAGCGACCAATGCGAGTACGGAGAAAGACAGTTTGGCATTTCGACACCGCCAAAGCTATTGCCAGCAGGTCTGACGAGGGAGAAACAGGAAAAAAAAAGAGAAAAAAATAAAAATAATCAGCCAAAAAACAATGAGGAATGAAAAAACACCCAGGCGATGTGTGGAACGCGAGTGACTAGCAGCTGCACACCAACAATGCAAAGAGAGTCCCAGCTGGTTTTCCAGCTGATATATAGGATTGGAAAGAGACAAATAACACGCGAAAATACAAAATAAGCATATAAAAACCGTGTATGTATGAGTGTCGTATAAACGGGAGGATGGAAAATGTAGAGTTGTGGCTGCGAGTCCAAGTTGCTTTGGTGCAATATGAAGGCAACGAGATGAAGAGACTCTCTTTCAAAAATAGGATGTAGATACGTGAACAGACTTCTCCGTTTCATTGTCCTGATTCTTCTCTTTTCCCTTACATCATTCGGGAACATTGCCAACATGTAGCACAACCCTTGGGACTTAAGGTTGGTACATGCATCACGAGCAGATTTTTCGTATTGTCGAGAATAGACGAACAAACGAGAAACGAAAGTAAGGTGGTCGCTCGTTCAGGCGACATGAAAGGAAACCGGCGATTTGGCATCACTTGAGAATGCAATGGGATTTTTTTTCAATATTCAATCCGTCTACATGACCGTGTGTCGCATTATTTTCCATATAAACGGGAATCCGAACGAAATGCATAACTTTAATCGATAAATAAAAGAAATTTCGGCCGAGCATTCTTTTGATAAATCGCGTTGGACTTTTTTTCTTAAGCTTGAACGCTTTTCTGCAGCGAGACATTTTAATAGTGAATTTCATGTGGGGAGGAAAACGAAAACATAGTCCCCACGAGGTTGCACTATTTTGTCACGATGTTGAAATTTGCATCGTTGGGATGCTACGAAATTCTGTTTTTCAATGAGATTCTGATTCAAGATTTCGTCAGGACAATAAAACGGTATTTTTTTAAGATCCATCCCAAAAATCGAGAACGGGAATTGTCATGGTTATTAAAATTGAACAAACAATGAGTGGAAAAAATAGTTTTTCGTTGGATCTCAACGTTGCGAACTTCAGTGTCATATTTTTTCTGCATCCAGGATATTGAGGAGTTTCACTTGGACCTTTACTGAATTAATTACTACGTTTGAAGCGAGAAATTATTTCAGTCCGATCACCATCATAAAAATATGGCAAAAAATAAATAATTCGCGATACGAAAATTTCGTCACCATCCAAACGCAAGCACAAAACGAACGACTATGATGAATTTTCATCTTAATAATGATTGATGTAACCACTCGAGAAAAATGACAAACTGACTGATGGTATTCAGTGCATTAATAACCCTCAATAAGAATGTCTGTCTACCGAAGTAACGAAGTTGAATTGTAGCTTCACGGTTGACAGACGTAGGCTCTGAAGTGAAAGTCTGAACAGCTTTATCCTTATTTATGTTTGTGCCAGACGTACGAAGAATGGAAACTTCATTCGGTTGCATGCTATGCAGAAGTACTTCTCCAGTAACACACAAAATGCGATGTAGCTTCATAACAGTGGTAAGGAAAAAGGTACAAGGAGACGGGGGGGGGGGGGGGGAGATGAACGAAGGGGCGAAAAATGAGGAAGATACGAAGGAGAAGGAGGTGAAGTCTGGGGCTAACAGAGAGACATGTAAGCAAGGTAGGTAACAGTTGCATCGCACGATCTTCAGATATATGTATAAAATGTGTGGCTACTCGACAATACAGATCGTGCAAGCAACAAAAACATATACAATATATCCACACGGAGACACATATATATATGCAGACATTGAAAAGGTCCGGGGAAGGCTTGTCCACGTTCGTGCTGGCATTCGGCATTGCGCCGCATATTATCCAAGGATGCACGAAACGCATCCACCATTTTTAATTCTCGTCACGATCGTTCGTTGTTGTTATTGTACACAGCCGACGCGGCTTCCATTCGTGGCTCTTTTCGACAGAACGCGAAAGACCCACACTCACGATAAGTCGAGAAACAATGTCCAAACGTGTATGTATACGCGGGACCAAAAAACTGAGACCTGGGAGAGGAACGCAGGACGAAGCAACGTTCGAAAAACAGAAGTGACCAAAAAACAACGAGTAAATGACATGAGTATGTGGTCGAGGGACAAAATTAATTCTATATACGAAATACAACAGCCTGGATTTACAGAATCCCGCTACGTGCAATACGTCGACCTTGTATCAACTAAAAATTCCCATCTCGTTCGAAATTCCTGTGGCAATGCCGGGAGCCACGGCACCAAGAAAATGTTACGCTTGCTTGCAAAAGACGTCGTTCGAAAGATCCGAGAAATATACCAAAACTTTAGCAGATTTCGATAAGCTTCAACGTTCCACAAACATCCACAAACATGGTGAATCGTTGTTGGATTCCAAATTAAAAAATTTTACAGCGTTCGATCGGCGTTGAGCCTACTACGACTGAATTTTTTTTTCAACAGATATTCCGTGGCTAATTAGTTATTGCAGACATCGAATTACTCCTTTCCATCCGAGACGGCGGATGAAAAATGCTTCATCCGAAAGTAATATGGGAAAATATTAGACCGAAAACCCTGCGGGGCTTTCGGACCGATAATCTTTTCAAAGTTTCCATCAAACCGGATCCTAATTACGAAAAGTTTAGACCCGGATACGTTAGTACGATATCGTGATAAATTCATAGGCTATCGTAACTCTTCGTCACTATATGCCCCAGCGTGTATCAGGAACTGTACCAGAGGGTAAAACCCAAGCAATTTCCGCGTAAGTAAAATTACGTCAACGTTGAGCAATCGTTGAAATTTACAACGAGCTGTGTGATGTGCATAAATTCGGGATGGGGGGATGAAGGCAGAAGTTTTTTTTTTTGCATTTTCTTTTTTGTTGCGGGAAAGAAAAGCTTCGGTTAGGATGGAAGTCACGCTTGGGCTACTCGTCATATATATCCCAAGATATTTTACAGGTTGAGGTTGAACAACCGTGGACGAGATGCATTTTTACCGTTTACACATTAAAAATGCATCCGAGGAGCAGAAGTTCCAGCAGCAAGCTCGAGTCGAGTCCTGCGTTCCCATGAGACCGGACCCAAGTGATGAACGATAATTCCTCGGCATTCAAATTCGACGTTTCAAATTTATGTTTTTTCTATAAATCCTGTTTATGAATATTCTATTGGGCAAATCCTCCCTGGGGAAAAAGGCTAGACAAGTAAATTTGTTGTTGCTGAGACTCGGGCGAATCTCGGGCCAGCAGACGACAGAGCAGACGACAGAGAATGTACTTGTCCCGAGAATCCACCGAGTCTCTAGATGTCCACTCTATTGTTTTAGTTGAAAGCAGCTCTGAAAGGCCGACTACTGGATGATTTACTCTACACAAAACGCGGGGGACAGGTTATTGAAAACTTACGAAGAACAGAACGTCCGGAATTTATTTCGAGTTTGAATCCAGACCTTCGAGTCTCGGACGCATTGAATTTCACATTTATCCGCATCGTTGAATCATTGATAAATACTCTCATCCTTTTACAAATGTATTCATGTATACTCACAGAGTGAAGAAAATCGGCTCCACCAGGAGTGAAGAAAAATGTAAACAAGAAAACTTTACATCGGAGTTTCGTACCTGCAACAGAGTAAAACAAAAACGAAACTGGTTAGTCACTGATGAGGTTTATGCTGCGGAAATAATCTATGCAATACCAGACGAAATACGTTTTATAACTTTCATGAATTAATGTCATTTGGGATTTACCATAACAGAGCTTATTGTTAACGCTTCGCCTGTAAAAGTTTTTTCCGCACCTTTCGCCTGTAAACCTGGACACACCGTTCTTTCAGCTTGTTATTACGTTCCATTAATTCTGCAAAAATCCAGGCTACTGTTCGACGTCTTCAACTTGGAGTTCCAATCAAAAAATAGTAGAAAAATAGATTTTTTGGTCCATGTTTGATCCAGCAAATGGATAGATCCGTTGTATTTGCCCGGACACGAATGACCCAGGTTTATAGACAAAGTGTTGAACATTTTCATGAAACCTCGAAATGACTCGTTCAAAATAAATTTCCATTCTGACCAATGTTTTTTTTTTTTTTAATTTAATCTGTAGAGCTGCGACTTTGACCACGTGTCTCGTGATTTTTTGTTCCGCAATCGTACGAATATTAATAATTTGGATTAACGAGAAGAACGCAGAAGTTTCTAAGCGCGAGGAAGCTTTAGTCCATTTTCAGGGATATTTGACAGGGGATTGCTGACCCTCGCATAATCGAAAAAGCTTCTTATTCAGGTGAGATCGAGATGGAGAAGGTATGCGGGAGGGGATTTTGGTTGTATACGAGACGTCGTGATACGAGAGGGTTGAAAATTCAACGGCGGGAAATCCGAGGGAAAGAGCTGGCACGTAGGTATAATGTGAAATTCCAGAGACCCACGAACTCCTCCGACAAGGCTACTCTAGTGTCCGCTAGCAAATACGTGTATAAACGGCAACCTGCGGGACAGAAAGAGAGAAAAAGAGACGCTCTTCGGACAGCATCGCGAAAGCATGACCGGGATGAACAAAAACTCGGGGCGCAACTTTCTCTACGGGATGCTAGATCGCGCACTGAGACTTGAATTATGCCAAGAGACCCGAAACCTTGTGCAGGTGTCACCATTTATAGAATCCCCTCTCCAGTTTCCTCATTTTTATAATTGAAGCTGAACTGCTCGGACCCACTCCAAGTTTGTATTTCGTTCTTGCCCGATCGTTGGGGGTCCAACGAACGTCGCAACGTTGGGGTCCAACGAAAAATACTTTTTCTATTCATTGTTAATTCAATTTCAAAAACCATGACAATTTTCGGACCGAATTCGAGTTTGGATCCCGAAAAAAGATCGATTTATTGTGCTGACCAAATATTGAATAATAATCTTGAGATCTGCTCGAGAAAAAAACGGAATTTCGTTGCATTCCAACGATGCAAACTTCGATAATATCAAACTTTGAGCGAAACTTCAATATACTTGATGCATTCTCAACTGGGCAGGATAAGCAATAATGAAAGAATGAACGGAGAAATATTTCCCCATGGTCGCGAACAAACTGCTGCCGGTATTGCGGTTGCTGCCAAAGAAAAAAAAAATTACCACGAAATTTCTTATCGCCAACTTTCTATCGACATACGAATCTCGATCTATTCAATTTACTGAAGTGCACGCGTTACAGCAGCTTTTCGACGAATGCCTACACGAAACATTCGGACACGAGATGCAAGAGTTCATGCTACAGTTATCATCTCGATGATTGATGTTCTGTGGAGTTTCTAGCCAAGTCGAAACATCCTTTGGGCTGGAGATTTGTCCGCGGAAGTAAAAAGATTTTTTTTCCGAAGTGAAATATCCGTAAATATATGTGTGCAAAAAAAATGTTTTAGGTAATGCCGTGTTTGTGTCGACGATGTAAAACTTACCGCCACTTGGCTTGGCAACGATTCGATTTAATGCGCCAAAGGCAAAAGTAATAAACGCGAAATCTCGTAACGATCTTGACAAGCGTTGACCAAATATTCACTGTCCGGGCGTGTAATCCTGACGCAATGATAATTGAGTCAACTACTATTGAGCGGGATGCCAGAGTGCGCGATGCACTGTTCGTAGTTAATGAGATTCGAAGAGGGAATCCACCTGGCAATATGTACTCGTATATCTAACCAATCGAGGTTGAGGGTTCGTCTTTGGAGTAGCGCAATTTTCCAGAGTGCCGGGCCGTCGAAAACTCAAAGAAAAATACACCAGAGATAGAAACTTAATCAAATTTGTTTCCCAACGTTTTACCGCAACGAGAAAAGTAACTTCCTCAAAGGCGTATTAACGCGATGTGCTAAATGCGCCGAATAAAATTTCTCTTTCGATCATTGCTCAGCGAAATTTGTCATTTTTTGAATTACCACGAATTATATGTTGGCGAGTACGAATAAAAAAAAAGGGGGGAATGAAGAGGAAAAGAATATTCTATTTCGTGTGCCAAGGTCTCGTAGTCTCTGCATGTATAAATACGAAAAACCGGAAAGAAAGTAAAAAAGATGATCCGTGTGCGAATCGAGAGCCAGCAAAAAATATAAATCTGCGAGCCTTTCGAGTACACGTATGTATGCATATTAGAAGAACTCGGCGAAAGCGAATGGTAAAAATATCCTGCAACTGCGAAAAGCCTCGCAGCTGAAATCACGAAAAATGACGAAGAGAGAGGCGACAACTGAGAAGATATTTAAGGATGAGGAAAAAATTTCTTTCCGTACGGTTGGACAAATTTTTTGATGAAAATCGACTCTGTAGATGATTACGGATTATCACATCTGAAGGCGCGATTATCGTACATAGTCTGTCTTTGTGCAATTCTCCATGAAACATTGTGCCAGACGGTTCGTGCTAGCCGAAAAGAGAGCGAAAACGCAATTTTTTGTTTATTTCAATTTCTACATTTTTGCAAAGACGTTAATTAGGAACTTTCATATATTTGTTCATAAAATCTCATTGATCAGTTTAGCTGAACAACATTCAAACGAAGCGACTATTATTTTTTTATCGATTTAATATTAAAAAATTGAATAATTCGTCGTAACAGGATACAATTCTTTTGGGCGTAAACGAACTTGATATTTTACTGGAGTAATGTAATGTGAGTGAACGTAAAAATCCATAACCGTCGCAAAAGTCGTTTATTTTTTGTTACCAGACACAAAATGGAGTTCGTATGAAAAATGCGTCAAAGAAGCAGATAAAATTGATGTATGAGAATGTTAAAGAGAGATTGTGAAAAACGTCGAAAAAATGGCTGAACAATGATGAAGGGAATGGGAATGGCACGTCGGAGGAGAGAACGGATGAGGGAACGGACAAAAGAACGGGACGATGTCAGGATGAGAGAAAAAGAGGGAAAGAGAGAGAGCGAGAGTGAAAACTGTTGAGGTATAAAAAAGAACGGAACGCAAGAAGGTTATACGGCAGAGCCTTTGGTGTATATAGAGACTGGAGCGTAGAAATCTTCGGCTTGGTTATATCCCGGTTAGTGGGGCAATCACCGGAGAAAGTTACCCTCTCATTTCCCTTCTCGTCTCGTCGCCACCTGGCAAACGGGCTCTTTCCAACGCCCCACACAGTCGCGCATTTTAATATTTAACGATAGATTTTTATCTGAATATAAGTTGAGATTCCCCACTGGTACTTTATTCACAAAATTATTTCAAAATTCTGCGTACCTTGTAGAAGTTTAAATTTAGCATTAACGACTCTCTTAATCAGTTTATTTCACCCGTCAGCGCTCATTACTGACGATTATTCTCATACTTTCTTCAAAATGTTGATTACACTAAATTTCCTACTATAAAAGCGTAGGAATCTTTTTTTTTCTACTCTCAATGGAATAATTATCCTGAAGTTGGAGAAAATCTTTATTTATGACCGCGGGTTGCGAAAAAATTGCGATTTTCACTTATCGCGTCTCCTGGAGTTGCGGAGAAGAAAAATTCAACAAGCTTTCACGAATCTTGAGTTGACATTGCGATTGTTATCCTTTGAACGTCCACAGACAATGGATCTCCGAATATATTCAAAAATCTCGACAACTTTGTGACGATGAAATTTTCAAAAATGTGCAAAAAATTTACTAAAGTTCTCAGATGACTCGTCTCTCTTGATGAGCGAATGTGATGGAGCTACGAGTACATCGTTATTTCCCCCCCCCCCCCTGCCTAAGTAAGGCTGTGTCAACTTTCCTACGTCGTGACCTCGTTTCACGATACTGCATCACATAAAATCCATGGCTCAAGGTAATTGTGAGAAAAAAAAATTTAATTTTTTTTCGCTTATTGTCCCGGAACCTGTAATCAGTATTTTTCTAGACTTTGATAGCGTCTCGGGGCAGAGGAAGAACATGTGATAAACGTTATCAACTCGCTTCGAACGAGATCAACCGGCCTATGAGGTGAAGGCTACGAAGGGTCCCCCAAAATCTCATCAACGTCGTCGAATGTTTAAGTTTCCGGGAGACCAGGCTTCCAATGATTCCTTACATTTGTCTCAAATATTTTAGACTCTACATATTTAAGGAGCTGAATGATGGAAGACTCGACAACTTCGATTTGGCGACCATGAAAAAATGTGAAGAGTACGAATCGCGGTAATGTAAAGCCCCGAGTATCACAGAACATGGTAAAAAATGGGAGAGATGGAGAGAGGGAGAGGCGCGTTGATCGAGCGATCCCCTTGAAACGTGTTTGGAAATTTGATTACGAAGCGAATGAAGAAGACATGTTCAGTTCATTCCGTTTCCCACCGGAATTCAAGCGCCATAAATTTAGTAAAAAAAAAACATTGCAGCAAAGGCGCTCAACACTCGAACTTTGGAAAACCTACAAAAAAACTTGAATTAAATATTCCTGCACGCCGAAAGTCAACAGTTATATGATTATCGTAAACAAAAAAAAAACAAAAAAAAAAAACAAGAAATTCAAGTATTTGTCATTTACAGCGCGGTGTGAAAAAGGACACAAAGAAAAGCTCGGGCGATTTGAGATTCCGGAAACGATCGTGAGTGAGCGAGACAATTTCGAAAATAACGCGCAAGGAGAAAAAGTACGAGCACTCTTTCACTCGTTCCGGGCTCCTCGGCAACGCGGTGAGGCTTTCACGGCCGAACGCGCGGTCATGAATCTCCGTCCGTTCTAATTGGAAAAGTCCGAACTGTCGATACCAAGATTCCAAATTTCCGGGCACGTAGCCACCTTCCTTTCTCCCTCCGCGTATATATAGCCATTAGTCGAAAAAAAACTGAGAGGAAAATTTATCCTTTGCTTTTATAGGACGTGTATGGTTTGACAGTGCTGGACGATACGTGGCATGTATTTATAAAAAACGTATACGCCGAAGGTAGCTTGCCAAGAGTAGGGATGTAAAAATATCAATGTTCACACTATTTATACGATATCCGATCAAAATTTAAGAAAAACAGAACAAATTCGATCATAGTGACAGTCTCGAGTGTCGGGAGTAATGTTTGCACCAACGAAAATTATTACATATAATGATTTTCAAAAACTATTTTGTTTGCATTTGTGGAATAAAAAAATAAGAAAAGTTCTACAATGAAAAAGAAACTCGTAAGGGCCACTTATTATATTGTGGTATCTATCAAAAATGTATTTGTATATCCATTTGTTATACTGAAGTATAAGGTTTTATATGTTCACCTATGACTCGTGCGGTTACCCCTAAATAAACATTGTTGGGACCTTACATCATTAACTTATCCAAACTTGAGATGGGATAACCCTGTTAAAACGTTATAAAGGACGTTATAGGTACTTCCCATCGCAGGGTTGTCTCAATGCTATCTTCATCAGGACCTTTAGAGGCCTTCCCTATTTAGGGTTCACCTGAAAAGATCCTCATGTGGCATAGCAGGGTTGTCTCTATGAAAATACTTAGAAACAAGCTGGGAGCCTCCGTATTTTGTGTTCAGAATTACATCGTCTTTCCATCACGAGCCACATTTACATGTGTTTCCGGACAAAAGTATTGGAAGTACGATAAATGTGAGTACCTGATATCGGTGAGAAAATGATTGACAGGATCGCTGCGTATAAAAAACATTGCCAAGAGGAGAATATATACGCACGTGGTTCGACTCACAGGTTCAATGTTGTCAAAGCCAAATCTTAGTGTAGCGCGCGGCATGCGATGTAGGCCGCCCACTTTTTGGTTCCCGGATTCATCGGACGAGGACTAACGTGTCTTTTGAATAAATTGAGACTAAGCGTTCGGTAGAGCGTCTCGGAATATACTTGGTGTATGTGTGTATAAAAATAAATATATATATATATTCATATAACTAATTAGAGACATGCGAAACGCGGCACGAACGTTAATTTATCTAGCGTGTCGCCTAGGCAAACGGTTACAGTAGAGTTCAAGAAAGGATGAGGGCTTTTATCTTCGGATTTTCAAACGATTACGAAGGACTCGGTAAGCAAAGGCATCCATCGTAAATACGAGATAGAAACGTAGGCACCTATAATAGTCCTAGGTTTCTCCATTCGGAGCTCTCGCACAGCATTGAATAGAGAGACGAAGGTGAAGAAAGAAAAAAATGAAGAAGAGCCAGGAAAAAAAAAAAAAAATAAGCGAGCGATAGGCAGAAGGAAGATGCGAAGCGACGATAGAGTATTATATGGCCGAGAATAATCAGATGCAAATAGAATATAGCCCGAAGGAATATGTATAGTCAGGTGAAACGCCAGGCCCGGCTTATTGGTTACGCTAGACGCAAAATAGCCCGAGGCCGTTTTATCTCACTCGTCGACTCTGCTTATGACTGCTCGAATCACCTTGACATTGCCGGAATGGGCTTAACGATCAGCGAACCCAGAGGCGACTTTCGCAAGGGTCAGCAAACGAGATATAAAACGCGGTCTCTCTATCCATCCAATAGATATCTATATTTTTATCTCTCTGTGTGGGTGTGTGTGTGTGTGTGTGCGCGTATGCGAACATCGCCAAAACGTTTTCACAGAACGGTGTGCCGTCGTAAGGATATATCATAAATCATGAGTTGTGTACGCGACAAGAGAAGACGAATATCTTCTGTAATTTTCTCAAGACAAAAAAAAATGACGCTTCGAATAGATCACGAGACGAGTACGAAATAACGTCTCGGAAATATCAAGAGAATTTCCAACAATCGATGACATAGCGCGTGAAACTTAATGACAGTGAACAAGTTTGTCGAAAAAACTTATACACTTGGAAATGACTTTTCTGTAATGAAAGAGTCGAAACCAGAGTCGGCGCCTGTTTCACGAGAAGAGTCAAACGGCAGATTCAGGTCAATAGAATACTCTGAGTGGTCACGACAAGTTTGAACACATTTGAAAGATTAAAATGTGAAAGTCGAACCGAACCCGAGTCAATAAATGCTTATGGAGTATATGAGAGAAAAATATATTGATTAATTTACAGAAGAAAGGAAGCAACTGTCCCACTAACCCACAAGCCATGTTTTCCCATTATTTTATTTCAAAATTGGCTGGGTTTGCTTTTCGCGAATGACTAATCGCGCAGTAATGAAACGCGAAGAAATTTTATGATCGAAAGGATTTTTATTGTGGAATCGAGTCGATTGTTCAGAGTTTTTTCCATTGGAAAAAAAGTCGTATCACCTAATTAACCAACGGCTATTAATCGTCCATTGTGCGATAAAAAGTCTCGCGTTTCGAAAACGATCCGCGTACGTCACGTTACTTCGAAAGTGTGAGGAGCATCAACGTCTCTCGAAACTAGGTCGACAGAAATGAGAATAACTGTGTGAATGAAAGGCTCATTTGCGTTCCTAAATGACTAGCTGTTTTACGTCAAGTTGGCCGCTGTCTCGCAGCCATGGGGACAACTCATCGTCAAAGGAACCAAAGCGGGTATTGTTTACACGGTGACAGGAATAAAAAGAACATGAGCCATGAGGCCTATTCCCAGAATCATTCTCACCGGTTTCTTGGCTTAATTACCACAGTGCAGCGTCATTATCGTCAGTAACAATAACATTAGCAACGACAAAATCCTACCGGTATGATACGAAAGGAGCCAAGGCTTCACCTAATCACCGCAGAAGCGAATTTCCTTCTTTGCCCGAACGGCTCGAGGTTGTTTACTGGCTGCGGCCTTATTTCAATTTTTTTTCGATCAGACTCTTGTTCATTCGACCATCACGCAGGTAATATGGACGAACACCGTCACCGGGCTATGAGTTTACAAGAAACATCAACATGAACTAACTTCTTATTGGTGGAAACGAACTTTTTGCCGCTACGGGAAACCGTGTGTCACGAGCGTATGCGGCGCAAAACGTTAGGACCTCGAGAATGTTCCCCAACGTCGATGCCTCCGAATATTGTGTCTGGATGTGTAATGAATAAAGCTGTAAAAATTCGTGTAAAAGTTCATCGAGTTGTCGTCTGTTTCTAAGGCAGCGATCGATGACATCAATTTATGAAAATTTATCGTTAAAAATGGACGCTTTGTGGTGTTGAAATGACTGCGCTACTACGATGCCTGGATCTTGAAGGAAAATCTGCAGAGGCTGATTTTTTTCGGTTGGTGTCCGCAAAGAAAAAGTTTTAATCAACTTCGATAATTGACAACGCATCAACAGCAAGCAAGCCTACACGCAAACACAGTGAGAATATCGTACAAAACTTAAATTTACAGGGTTAACTATCGATTCGGGGTCACAGGATACACGCCAAACTGTTGTCAATGAGTTCAAGTTTCGTTTCGAAGTATACGCTTCAATTGAAAGTTCGCGACAAGTCTATAGAGCTTTCCGGCTGCCGGTACAGTCCGGATCCTTCGTTCTCTTCCAGATGTCTACTGCGTCTAAAGTATATCTCAACAACATGGCACACGCTCAAGGAATTGAGCGTTCATCCACAAGAGACCAAAGACTTTGGCCAGTTTCACTGGATTCTCAGCTTGCAGAGAAACTGACGATGGTTATAATATCGAAACAATCTTGCGTGCAAGTAGCTCAAAATTGAAGCGTCGAAAAGTTTGACCTCCCTGACCCCTGAACCGGATCGTGAACATTGCTACGATTTCAATGTCACCTCGTCTCCCAGACTCCTGGGCTTCACTTCTTCCCCTTCGTTGCTTCCTGCCACTCTTGCCAGCTTCCTCAATTTACCCGTTAAAACGAATCCAGGAAAGATAAATCTTTAAGGACACGCTGCTCGAAGGTGTACCGTCTCCCCTTGCCGCTGTGCCACGAAGGACCACGCGAATGCCTAACCCAAAAGAATGCCTTCCGAGAGGTAAACGTTCGACAAAGTCGAAAGGCAATCCTTCTCATTCTTTTTCTCGCGAGTCTGGAATTGGCTCCGCTCGACACTTGAAAGATTTACGCAATCTCGTAAAACGCGGTCACCTTCGTGGTGTGCCACACTTATATACCAACTGGTCAGAAGACCTTTATCATCCCGACCAGTATCCATAGAGCTCCCAAATAGTTGCCTATAGCGGGGAACGTTGTAGATCGAAAAAAAAAAAAAAAAAAAAAAAACAAGTTAGGAACCGTTACCAGAGATCTTTTCAAGTTCTTCCAAAGACTTTCATCATGGGAAAGCACCAGCCAACTTAACGTCTCTCAACCGTATCAACATGCGCTCGAAGAGAATCATCAGTTTGATGTTGAAAATGTGAAGAAATGTGTTTTTATGAAAATAAAGAGTCAACGAACGTTCATAAGATACGAATGGAATCGAAGCAACTGCGTTTGAAGTTTAAAAAAGTGAAAAAAAAAAAAACAGAAAATATCGATTCTCTGGAGCCACATGTGCGCGAGTGGAAATGTACAAGTCAAGGTATTAGTGCGAGTGCGGAAAGGATAAAGAAGAGCAAGGAGAAAGGGAGAATCTTAGTTGGTCTCTGAGAATTGAGCGTAGTGAAGGAAGCTTTTGGAATTTACTTGGGCGGTTTCCTGCCAGGCGATGTATTTCTTTAACTTGGATCTATCTACGTTAATCCTCTCGTTGTTCTGCATCTTTCGCTCGGGGAGAAGATCACCACTAACGATCTACAGAAGTAGATCTATGGCCTCGGTAAGGCAATCGATTCGTAGGGGCGATTCGAGAAACGAGCTTTGCCGAAGAGCGTTCTTCTGAAAGACTCGCGCGGAACAGCTCGAAATGCAATGAAGTAGTTGGGACGTGGGGGATACACAAGAGAGACATGGGAGAAGATCCGAGAGCTGCGCTTGACGCGATCTTATAGCAAAAGCAAACTGGCTAACGAGTGTTTCCAGTGCCAAGTTTACGATCTCTCGAGCGGTGAATCGTACACACTCCGAGTAACTACGCCGTGATTTACAACGGTCATTGGGTCAGGGCCAGGAAGTCCTCCTCAAGAGACCGATAGGTACATATTAAAAAACAACAGAAAACGAATAGAAATTTAAAGAGACGAATATAAGGGATTTTCAAGGTTATCAGGCAGTGCAATTAGAGACAAAATTGGTTTTTATGCTTCATTTCATTTCGCATAATAGTTGGAAGGGCGCGAGTTATTCAGAAAATATTCCTCTGGATTGATGGGTAATCCCATGCTGGGAACACGCTTCAATTTTATGTGAGATTCGTCATCAAGATTTTGACGTGTGAATCAAAATAAAGCAGATGCATAAGTGCCCAATGCTGACAAGTTCCAGTCATAGAGGCAGTGAACGCAACCTGCTGGCAGCTTTAGCGTCGACGTTGGTCGTAGCGGAGGACGGCGCAGTGAAAGAACAAACTCAAAGATCGAAAACACCTGGGCAGCAGATCGTTTTTGGAGTGAAATGATAATGTCATCAGGTCAAGGGGTTTGGGTGGCGGTGCGCATGGAAGTGCGAGAGTGAAGAATCGATGGAGAAACCAGAGGAAATAAGAAGGTGCGTCAGGGTATGCCGTTTGGCAGGCGAGAACTGGATTAATCGATCAACGAGGCGTTGGAACGCCAAGGATACATCGATTTTTATTTGCGATCACAAACACTGTTGCCAGTTGGTTTGAATATAATGAAAGTATCGAGTGCGCATTACGAAATGCGATAACGGAAAACGTGTTTCGTGTCCACGCGCTGTTCAGCATGATAGCCCGGATTTACATTGACAAAAGTGAGACATCTACGCAACGCTACCCCGGAGCATCGCAGTTACGAGGATGCAAAAAAGGCTCGGAAGAACGTGTGCGAGTGGACAGGATCGTAGATCGTACAATCGTGAAATTCATTAACACTGCTGTGCACTAATTAAAAGCTGTAAATTTTCGAGCATCGAGCCAGTCTCATAGCCGAAGCAGCTAGGTACCGGAAGAGGTAGTCATATTTACGGTGAAACGATAATCGTGGCGTTCTTTTTTCACAGCATGAATTTTTCTGGCTTTTCTGGCTGTTGGTGACTAGTCTTCTGTATTTACGTCTAATCCAGTGGACCCGGGAAGGAAATTATGGTTAGGTCAATGCTTCCACACGTTGCCAGAGAGCCGTTTTAAAGCGCATACAATGGGGGAACTATTATACGGTATTTACAGAAGCTCTCCCAACGGATCCTTGAATTTGAAGGAGGACTATATACCTATGTAGGGTACAGAGAATGCTGTTGCTTCGTTGTGAATTGTATATTCGAATGAGCCCGTATGCAGCACGTGCGGCCATCAAATACCGGTCCTTTCCGCTCACCCTACACGGGAGAAAAGAGGATTCGGTCGAGTGAGGAGAAGCCCAAGAGAGCCTCGCGAAAAGGAGGTCACGCATACGAGTTTGGCCCTTCTCAACATTCTATATCCGTCCGAGCACTCCAGTATTTTTCATCATTTTATATTTCCAAATATAAAACTTCTCAGTTGGTGAATATATTCCTTTTTTTTCTCAATATTTATGAATTTTCGTTTTCATTGACCGACTATTGGATGGACTACGGTTTCAATGGCATAAATCATTCATATCGGTTCTCCGCGGAGTTTGTGGGTTGGAGGGTTCGTTGTTACTGTAGTGCAGCCTTGATAGAAAATAAATAGCTCACTTTTTTTAATGTTCTGGCAGCAACCGTGTCTTCCGTTTTCCTCGATGCACTGCAAGAGCTTTCAAATGACTGCATGGATTAATGTTTCAAGTAATGAGATGCCCCCACAGCAGAGGGGCGAGTCCTCGAAGGTTTCAAAAGGGTCCGCAGAGCGGATGGGATAGAGCTCAAATTTCAAACATTTCGAGCAAATATTTCACAGACAAGGTGAAATAAGAGGCCGACTTCCGATGTAATCCCGGGTAATTTCGTTGGTATGTGGAGAATCAGGCTCTGTATCTCCTTGTATACGAAGAAATACAACTCAGCGTATACATATGAATATACATACGTACGAGCAATCCTGAGACCGGGAAACATGCAAGGGAAACAGGAAGGCGGTGCAAGTTCACCAAAAGCTTGCACCTTGTTGGTTTCACCCGAAATCTCTGCCTGCATGGGTGCATACGAGCTGCATATTGCAATGAATATCTCGTGCGATGGCGCGTAGCCCACTGCTCAAATTAGCCCTAGCGATATTAAGGCGTATGAATGCGTTGAACGTACGGGAAAAGAGTCCAGTGAACAGGGAGAGAGAAAGGAGTCGCGGCAAGGGGTGTTGCCAATGATATGGTACTCTTGCCGCTTCTGTTATTAATATCAGGAAACCGCGGTACGGTCACCAGGCGTGCGGAATACTGCCGCACGAAGTTTCCGTTTCTCTCTCTCTCCCTCGCTTATATGCTGTACAAATATATAGATATTTACACGTGACCTCGAGTGGGTATACACGCGAGGCTCCGCTCCGCGCAGGATTTGTTCTCGAGCATTAAAATTTGCATCACTAATGCGATTCTATTGGTGAGAAAATTCGAGGCGGAAGAGCTCACGGTTTTGTATGCGTACACATAACAGATGTCTATAAATATATCGATAGCTTTTGGGAAACGATGTCGCTGCGGGTAACGTTGCAAGGTGGGGACGCGTCAACGTTTTTCCAAACTTCTGCAATTTTCTTCACGTTTGCAGTCGTATTGAAAAAATCAGCGAGCATTGTAACAGAGCGAAGAATATGCGCTCTGTGCAATGACGATACACAAAAATGAAATTATTTCTGCGGAGCAGATAAACGTTTGAAAAAAATTCCAAAAATTCGAGCAGCCACTTTTGGGAAATAATACAAATTTTGAAATACTTCGATGGTGGAAAAAGTTTTTTCAATTTATTCCAATTAAATATACAAAATGTAAAAAGCGACGAATGTATGCAGATCCAGATTCTCGAGCTGTTCTCAAACACACCGATTTTCTCCGTTATCACGGAGATGCACACACATGCATGAGAATACGAATAAAGGTCAGAATTGTAGCGATAAAACTTAAATTACTGCTCCTGGTATATTAGACGAGGCTAAACGTGATAAAACGCATAGCGATAACATAAAAACAAAGAGAGGGAGGGAGAGAGAGGGCCACATACAATGAGTACAGAAAATAACGCGTACGAAATATGCATTCAACTAACGCAACAAACAAAGACGTATGCATACAGCGCTCGTCTAAAATGCAGCCAGTTGAAATACTCGGATAAGAAAAACTCTGCAAAAATGGTATTTTCTCTTGTCTCGTGAAAGGGAAATTGTGGCGCAGGACAAAAATCGAAATATCAAAGTGAAATATTTCAGAATAACCGAATCCCATGCATGCATGCGTTTCGTCTACTCGCATACCGCGTTCTAACAAATGAGATCGTTCTCATCACAGAAGAGTAGCATTTCGCCAGTCTCAACGCTCAATTTTTCACAGTAAAGTTCGGATGAAGCAACTGCTCGTGGAAATAGGTTTAATTTTAAGACTTGACGGAGCGAAGTGAGATTCAAAGTTACGCACTCTTATCTTTATCGAGTCCAACTAGTCCGAGAGCAAGAGGCTGGTGATAGGGTTCGTGAAAAATTGGCTTCGTATACAAAACCACTTAATCGTATATATGTTTATATGAGCGAAACTAGTTTGAATTATCCGCGATAAGAAGATTACATGAAAGTGCAAATTTTAGTTATACCAAAGGCACGCGCTCGGATACGTCTACCGATTAATGCTGATTTAGTTAACTCCCTCACGCTGTGCAGTATGCTGCTATTCAACCATTGGCAAAAGAGCCGAAAGGAGAGAGGAAGAGATAGAGAGAAAGGGAGAGAGGGTGATGTTAGTTGCTATACATTGCAGGATTTTCGCGTTAACGTCGAGTTATCGGGGGGTAAAGTGAGATCAAGGGTAGTACAATGTGTATATGTGCAATATGTATATAACTCGACGAATCGTCGAGGCATGGCTCGCGACGAGGTAACAAGATTAGAGGGAGGGATTAAGTGAAACAATACAGAATCCGCATTTTACTGACTTAATTAAATTTACGAAGAATAGTTACCGCTTACGTCTGTCTGATTTATCTACATGCATATAAAGAATGAGAATAATCATTTGTGTCAAGTGTATACTGACTATGTGAGTTTTATTGAGAGTGGTGAATGGAGAGACTTCCCTGTATCCCGGCAACCGCTCGCAGGCTTGAGTCCGATTTTTCTCCAATTTCTCGGGGTTTTTTGTTAAGGGATGAAAAAAAAGCAACTGTGTAATTGAGGGAATTTGCGAAATGCTGCCTGCAGCTTGCGTTGTGAGAAATTTTTTTTACACTAGACTATCTCCGGGTAAAAAATGAGCGAGAGTATAGGAACGTGAACGACACGAGAGCCAAAGACAAATCTGATGACTTTCTCTGCTCCAGTCCTCACTATGTTAATGTACCAAGTGTACCTTGATCAGTGCCTGACTCTTTCTACGAACAAGCCCCCGTGAAGAAAACTCGTCTGGCAATTGCAAAGTTCGGTAAACCTAATTGAAGGAAACGACTGACCTAAATTGACAAACAGCCACTCAGAAAACTCCATAGTAAAGTCAAGAAAAAATTCATGTAAATATATGTGGTAGCTGAGAGGCAGTGGCTCAGTGGTAACGGGCCCGGCTCCCACCCAGCGAGCCCGGGTTCGATTCCCGCCGCCGACACCAATGGATTTTTCTAAGTGTCCTAAGCTGTACTCTCTGTGGTTCGGAACCCACGTAAAAAATGTAGGTCCACAGTGTGCGTAGTGAAGAAAAAAAAAAAACAAAAACACTGGGAAGAAAAGAAACAAATAGTGGAAATAAAATAGAGGAAATACAAAAAGCACACCATGTAAAAAGCCGACAATAAGGGTATGCATGTAAAACTCCACTACTACTACTACTATATGTGGCAGCTGCGGCGCTTCGCATTGCCAAGACAAGGGCACGGAATACGTCATTTTGAGGTACGAAATTCGATAAAAACTGGCCTAGGGATTAACCAGATTTAAGAACGAGAGTCTCTCCGTGTTCTGACTCGATTCCGTATACATTCAAGGACCGCGAGACGACCCAGGAGCGTCCAGCAGCGAGACCCTTGCCACCACGAAAACTACATTAAAGTTTCTCGAAATGGTCTTTCGGTAAAGAGGGCACGAGATGCATCAAGGGGAAAGCGGAGAAAGAGAGCAAGTTTTGTCAGGCTGTTTGTTGTTGATCGAAGTGGAAAATACCCCCGGACATGCAATGCTAGTGCGATTGTGCTACTGCCGATGATACCGGCAGTCATCGAGCAAGTAGGCCGTACTTCCGAGATTGTTCACACCGAAAGGCTACACTCTGCTGTTGTGAATAGTGCATCTGGATTATATATGTGTATATATATATATATGTCTGTCTAGTAGGCAATAGGAGTTGAGGAGGCTGTTGAAAACCAGTTTCGAAACGAAAGAGTCGTTCGCTTCCGTCAAAGTATCTCGTTTGCACGGACAGGATAATTAAAGGTACCGCAACTGCGAATCATTGACAGTCGATCGATATTCACAGCTAATGATGACCCATCACATTAATTAGCTCTCAATACCGACAAAGGATAATTGAATACAACGTGTGTAAAGATCGAGACATTTATATTCCAAGATTATTGAATCAGAGGATATAATTTCTTGATTCGCTTGAATCCTGAAACTCGATACTGCCTCCTTGATCGAAATTTGTGAATCCGCGAATTCTCCTTTGGCTCGTTAATATCATTCCTTATTCAAATATGAGATTTGAGGAGTCTTTGAATATTTTAATGGGAAAGAATAAAAAGCTGCCTGCATCGAACCCGTAAGGAACGAATGTGTGTGAGAAAGTCAAGTATATTCTTTTCCACATTACGTGTATTTTCTGGTTTTATTGATTGTGCCATGATTCCAACGTTATGAGATTGCAGAATCGACAATAACATCGCGAATAAAAGACACAAAACGAGGGCCGACAGTTCACAGGGAATTTGCTGGAAATCGCGGGAGTTTATAGTGAATTCGCGGAGATTTCCTGGTTCCCAAGCATCCTAATCAATTAGATGAATTTTAAACCGAGGCTCGTGACGACTGGGAGCGGTCGGTTTGCCACGAGAGACTCTTGTATGATGTTTTATCCCTTTTCGCTTTCGTTTTCTTTCTCTATCTCAATATTCTTTTTCACTCACTCACTCACTCGCATTCGTAACCTTTTGCCGTGCGGCACCGAACCGGAGGAGTGTTTTAGAAATTGTTTCGTGGCTAACCAGCTGTAAGAATTATGAGAGCCAAGTTTGAAAAACGATTCTTGGCTACACCGCATTTACTGCAATTCCGTGCCCAGACTGCGTGAACTGGCCGATCGGCTCATCGATGCGAACATATAAAATAATCCTCAGTGAAAAAAATCGCCGCGCGTCCTATCTAACGTCAATTTTTTTTATTCTTGTCCTTTCATCCGAAATATAATTGAACGGATTCATTAAACTTTGAGAAGAAAAAAGTCACAATAATATGTCATCAATCAAAAGTTTCTATACCGCCTGACATTTTGAATTGTAGAAAAATTCAATGGGCAGAAAAAAAACACACACATTCCAATTGGTAAAAAATAAATTGGCCAGGATCTCTAGATAATCGTTAAAATCAGCAAGCACATGTATTTTTAATGTGTATTTGAATTATAATGGAAAGAGCAAAGTGTTCCGACTGATGCGAAATTCATTGGAATTATGTTCCACCACGAGAGCACGGGCAAGCTGTAAAGAAGATAGAAAGAGCTTGGACGAGAAAGAGAGCATTAGAGAGTGAGTGAGACACGCGATTTTAAGGGGGAGTAGAAAAACACCCTCGCGGGGTTCGTGCGTTCGCGGTTACTTTTCTGCCGCTCCTCATCTCTACGATACAAAGACGGACGTATATAGGTACGTACGAAATACATAGAGGCATGTATATTAGTGCATGTATATAAATTCATTTGAAAGGTATGAGTGAGGGTTGTTTTATAGCGTTTTTCGCGAGAGTACGAGATAGAAGTCTGATGTGAAATAAGAAAACGTGGGAAAGAGTCGAGCCAGTTAGCTCTCGCAACGATAAGAAGTCTTTTTCTCTCCGATTTATAATAGGCGGCTGCCCGCTGCCCACATTTGCTCGTCCGCGCGTGCATGCTCTTGGCTTTTCTACAACAATTCTATCTCGCTCTCTCAGCCTCTATTCTCATCTTTTTCGATTCCTCTGCGGAGCCGCGTCCTTTAAATACTTATACATACATATTAAAAATTTCTTCAACATCCACACATTTATATGTGTGTCGTGTGTTTAACAGAATATCATGTGTGTACCGAGTGAATGCCTTATCGTTTGATTCGCCTCGTTTACCAAACTGCCTCCGGAGAAAGGCAGGAAATTGTACGTGCAGCGTTTGCCTTACTCAACCACCAAATCTCTTTCTCTCTCTATCTCTCTATCTTCTCTGTCCCTCTCCTTCTTTCTATATAAAATAACGATAATAATTCGAGTGGGTGGATGTAGCATTAATGAAGGAAAAACGTGAGCGTTTCTGCACATCGACTGCGTGTTGTATTTTTCCGTTAAAATCTTTAGTCATTAGAGTATTTTTTTTTTTGTTTACAAATAAATTGACAATTTTTTTAACTTTTTTCCTGAATCCTCCTGATCAGAACTATTGGAGAAAATCATTGAGCGTTTTTTTTGTTTTGCTTTAAAATCCAAGCATGCTCCGATGCTTCTCATTTTTATATTGCAGCTTTCAAGATTAATTCATTGCAATTGTCTCTTCATTGAATCATTAACGAATAAGTATTTCGCGTGCGTAAGGGATAATGGATCGATTTCTCGAAGAGTTAAAATCGTCACAGACACCAGGTATATCGCGGAAAAATGATTTCACGCGTCAATGAGAATAAGATCGGCGTTAGTACAGCGTTAACGTCGGATGACGTGGAAACGGTATTTAATAAACTTTCTACCGTGAGCGGACGAATGTGAGAGCGCTAAAGTGTCACGATCGAGGCCAAGCGAGAGAGAGAGAGGGAGAAGGAGAGAAAGAGAGAGTCATTCTCGTTCGACTCCAGGAAATGGCTCGACGTTCACGAGCATCGCATATGTGTATGACTAATAGAAAAGCATATTGAAATATAATGAAGTTGAGTCGCCAAAACGAGGTGTAAAAAATATTTGACAATGCCATCATCCTGCGCACCAGGGAAATCTCTTTTTTAATTCCAAGTCCCTCCACATGCTCATCCGAAGGCTCCACAACAACGCGGTGATCATAATTCCGGAATTCGAAGGGAGGAGACGAGAATTAGCCAGAAAATTTCAAAATTACGACATGACATTGAATTATTTGAAGAACTTTGTAATAACGACATAATTTCCCATCTATGAGACGGAAACCCACGCGAAGCTCTCTATATATTACGATCCAACGTCAAAGCTTTGTCCCCTCAATACCATACGATCATAAGCTTTTCCTAATTTTCCCTGTAGAGAGAAAACACTGCAGGAATCGGGATAAATCGAGAACCCAGGCACGAGAAATAAAAGAGGGTTCGAAAAAAAGTTTAGAAAAATCTGCGAAATAAAGAAGAAGAAAGGAGAAAAGAGATTTTGTACAAAGACAATTACGACAGTGCATCAATGTGTGCGTATTTGCTTTAGAATTCTTAAAAACATGGCGTCGTCTTGAAAAGTACAGCGAAGGCGCATAGAGATTCATAATACCCATGAGGCTGAATCGCACGGAGAGGAGGAAAGGCGCCGGACAAATCTGTGCCAGCAGATGTGTGAAAGTGGCGGAGAAATGGGTCGACGTCTTGATGTATGTGCATAACCGTGGGCTTAGAGGGAGAAGGAGAAGAGGAGATCGAGGCGCATGAAATATCAGCATCGGAGCTCTCTGAATCTCGGATTTCGAAGGACGAAAATAACGAACACACCCGCTTCCGACGAGAGACGACGAGAGATAAGGAATGGTCGGTGGCTTGTCCGGGCGTTTGGATATACGTCTGGGCATGTGACCAACGAGCATAAGCACATACGCGAAGCCATATAAACATGTTTTCTATCAGCAAACAAAATGACACAAGTCGAGTTCGCTTCGCGCTTCAATATTTCCTGCTTTTGTCCTCTTGTTAATTGAAAATCTGTGTATAAAATCAATGGATATGATAAAATCGTTGCAACGAAATTCATCATTGAGTTCGAATCACCCATCCGCGCTACGTCTCGTGACAGTGATTAAACTGTGACAATGGCTGTAAACATCCCGATTGATATTGCAATTCCACTGCGCGGTCCTAATAAAACTTGACGTTTTTATACATGCAGAGACACAGTGAATCTCGCAGTTGATTATGACTGCGATTAATATTACACAGAATCTAATTAACTCTCGCCGAGAGCATAATGGGAAACTGGAGGAATGGAATCGAGTTTGTATCGCGCCATATAATGTGAACCACGTTGGCAAAAACGAGTTTGATTGTTTAGAGAAGCTTGCGGCTAAAGAAATTAGAAGAGAGCGATTGTTTTCATTTTACTGCGTCGACAGAATTGTATGGAACTGGATGTTATGCTTGGATGCTCAGTTTTTGATACAAAGCAGTTGCACTGCAGCAATTATTCGAGACAGTAATCGAATGGGAGCTGCTCCCCGTGAGATTCGTTTTCGTAAATCCGTTCCAAAAACCGTGGAATCTTTCCGCATTTCGGTAAGAAAAACGTGTCACGCATAAACTGGCTTGGCTTTCGTTATGAAAATTTATATTTTTACACACCCACCAGTCCGAATACGTCAAATGGGCTGAATATGTATTTCACTGAAAACGAAATTTTGTCGGATACGTTCGACTTAATTTTTTTGAATAATCTTCAAAAATGTTGTCATTGCAGGAACAAATAGAATTCTATAAAATCTCTTCGGAAAGCAAATTTTGGTCATTCCGATCGTAAATTTTACTGACAGTTCGGTTAGACACTAAATATACTGCAAAAACGACGAAAATGTTGAAGTAACTATCAAAAAATTCTTAGTTAACCGTGTTCAAAGAAATTTCGACGTTTTTCAACAAAATTTCATTTCCAGTATAGTTAGGGTAGGAAAGGGATGAAGCGGAAATGGGTCATTTTTTAGCCGAAAACTGTGGAGCGAATGTCTCGAACCGACAACGACATCGACAACGTCGACGATGAACGAGAGTCGATTAGATATGACTAGAGGCGAATGGAGAACCCCCGGAAGCACGTATAGGAAAAGTATTACGGTCACTCTTTGCAGAGTAAATGGAGAAAAGACGTTACACATACGTGTGCGATAGACACAAACATATACCAATTCATACATTGGCGAGAAGTTTGTGTAGCTCACAAACGCCAATAAATTCAGAATCGATTGGCTCTCGACTACATTCGAATTCCTCCGACTCTCTTAATAATGTGTTTCTGGCCACACGAGAGCACATTATGTATTTCCAAAGAAATCCTGAATGTGTACGTGTCTATTAATTTCAGCCCAACGTAGAGGCAAAGCGACCACTGAATTTCGCGAGTGAAATGTTTTTTTGATAAACAAAAAACAGCTCACAGAATCATCGATCTGATCAATGGAAAAATAAGTGAGATCGAACATATAAAATGGATGCTTTCAATCAGAAGAAAACCGCTCCGAACGTCCAACGCGAGCAGAGCAAAATTTTCGAAGAAAATTCATTCCGGTTTGCGTGAAAAAGTGGATAAACATTGAGAAATTCTTTCTCCATGATCCGCAGCACGTGTGACTTTATACCGATGGCCGATGATTGCACGGAATTTCGAGGCCACTCGCGGAAGTATCATTTATTGTACATGAACAACGATAGAGCGAGGCAGGATCATTGTAAAAAATATAGCAAGCGAGAGAAAGGGCAAGGATGAAATGAAAAAGAGCATTCGAACCGAATTAGCGAATCCAAGGCCAAGGTTTCTGCGAGCGGTAACAAGATTAAACGATCAGCGGAAGTTGTTGTATCTTCTCGGAATACATCGCTATAAATGTTTCTTCCTCCGAGGCTATATTAATTATGCAAACATACGTTGCACCAACGCAATGCACAAAGTAATATTCAAACATTTACTCGAATGAACCTGTAGAAAATAACGTCAAAGTATGGCAAATAAAAATGAAAGTAGTCCAAGCAGAGTTGCGATGTGTGTTTGTGGAACAGAACAACTATATATCCCAAAGTCCGTTAAATTTGTACTTTCAACGAAAAGTCTCAACAACATAAACGCGAATTTTACTTTCTCAGTTTTTGTGTCAGGCAAACTTGGTCAATAATCAAGAAAATAGATTAGATCATTTAGTTATTTTGGTACTGCCCAGATCTTAACGACAACCAAAAGAAGTAATCGCGTTAGAGGATTATTTTTGTTATTTGCAACGTTTTAATATTAGTTCTTCACATGCCAAGTCCGACGACCTCGATTTTAGCATTGTCGTACTTTCGGGATAATTTCCCTCCGTTACCAACTGAATCTACCAATTGCCAAGAATTAGGATAGTTTTTTCTTTCAACTTGCAAACGAAATTGCATGTAATACAGTTCCATCATTAGGAAGCAGAATATAGATTTCTAAATGGGCTTTATAAACGTGATTACATTCCCCGAGCAACGTTATTAGCTACATATATAATTACACATGGAATGAGAATGGCCATCTATCGTAGAATTCCAATTAGAAACCTCAGTATTTATTCAACGTTAATACAAGAGAAAGAGAGAGAATGAGAGAGAGTGTGTGTGTTATAAATGTTCTAGGACACCGAGGTACTTTGGCATACAACCTTAATGAATTAGAAAGAAAAAAAAAAAAAAAAGCAGAACAAGCCTCTGAACCCAGTGAAGAATCACAATTTTCATTGCACGTCCAACTTCGAAAATTCGCCAATGATGAAAAAACGTATCAAAAACACGAATTACCATTTCGACACTAATTCAGAGAAAAAAAGAATCAAGAGTAACTGGAGTCCCAATTAAAAACAGAAAAAAATTGCAACTTTTTCTGTTACTTCCTTTTCACGAAATACTTCGAGACAAGTTAAGATATCCAGCATGCTCAGTGACCTATGAAAAAATGTCTAAAACTCCATAAAGAATAAAAGTTTCGCATCACTTGAACATAAATAAGAAATTTCGGTTAAATTCGTAGATCGTTGTTGTTATTATCAACAGTTGCATTCACAACGGGATTTCTTGCCACGAGCAAAGACGTGGGCACGCGACTAGTATGGAAAAATATAAAATAAAAACTTGGGTAGAGAAACTTGATTAAGCGAGAGAGGGGAAGAAAGTGAAGCCGAGAGAGACAAGGAAAGTGGGTATTTTTAGGTGATCTGGGCCACGCACATACGTACACGCTGAAAAAGTGTTACGAGTAGAAAGTGAGTCATGTGAGGAGGTTAAACGTGAGTAAATTATCTGCGATCGCTGGCGATTGCAGGTATTTTATACGAATGACGTCTTCCTCATTAACAGGTTGCTCACGAGAATTCGAAAAGTTGCGAGCAAAATTCGCCTCTCTAACGTTCGACAGCCAAAGTGGCACACGCGCATAGATTTTACGCGTCAATGTGCGTCAGGCAAGTTGGGATCCTCTTTCTTCGCAAGTTTCGTGACTTTTCACGCGATAGGGAAACAAACGTGCCGCATAAACTTTTCGAGTGATCGCGGCGCGTGAAATTGATTGACGTCTAAAGTTTTTTATAAAAATTCAACAACGTTAACGCAATTGACGTGGGCGAGAAGATGCGTTCGAGAATGGAGAGAGCTGCGTGCATGCGGAAAAGATTGAAAAAATTTGGTCGCGTCTAATGATTCGCGCGTGGTACACTTTCCCTTGCCTAACCTAATTTTTCTGCTGCTTTTGGTCGCAGCACAAGAGTCTTATGTTCCCAATTACTTGAAGCGAAACGCCATGAGGCCCCGTAATTACACGCTTGAGAAACTACCACCGCGAGGGGCATATGTCTGGACGTGGCGGGTATTCGCCAGCGATGAATATCGCTTTATATTTTTGTGGTAGAAACCCTTTCACCTCTGTAGGGAACTATACGTAGCGAGATATCGCGGTGTACCGTGATCAGAGGTCGTAATCATGAAAAAAAAAAAAAAAAAACACAAACAACCGAATAAAAACAAGCAACGATCACGGATCGCCGGATTGAAAAAACCGGAAGAGAATCAACACGGAGACCTGGATGTTCAAGTAGCGATGATATGTGCTTATTGTCCAGTTATCCTACTAACCTCGCTGCTCTCCAATTTACAAAAAGCCCGTTAGCTCCACTTTCCTTTTTACTGCAAATTGATTTTCAGCTCAGTCGCTAGTTTTTTCACGAATTCGCGCTTTCGACGTTTCCGCTTTATGAATAAACTGTTTTTTTTTTTTTTTTTTTTTTTTTTTTCAGTCATTGATTCGATCGTACGGTGTAACTGTTGGAATGTATTTAGTTGAGTGTACTCTTCGGAGTTCGGAATAAACGCGTGAAAAACGTGGCCCGGTATAACGAACGAAAAAAAAAAAAAATCTTCCAACTTTTGGAATTACGTGGAAAAAAATCCCTTTGAAGCACAAAGTGCTAAGTGACGTGCAAAGAGAGAACGTTGTGGATTTAAAAAAGTGGTAACACACGTGCTTCGATAGTGAAGGATCCGACGCCTATGCGATTAAAAGATTTCAAGATTTCCGTACGAATAAATTTCGAAAGATATTGTACGTAAAGACGATAAAATTGAAAGAAACATAAAGTTTATATAATTATACTCGAAGGACACGAATGCAACCACTGGAGATTAGACGAATAAGAGAAATTCCCATATTAATGTTGCTGTTCCTAAAAACTTAACTTTCGAATAATCAAGTGAACAGAGAATAACATCACGGACGTGAATACACGACAAAACAATTTTCCAGACATTGCGTTAATCTGCGGAAACGCCGAGGCTCTCTCTTTTCGCTTCGTCTCTCATTGTCTTTTTCTCTCCGTCGACATGCCAGTCTGCCTCTCTCTCTCTCATTCACTAGGAATAAAGTATATTTTCATGCGGTTGAGACCGCGAGAGATGCACGAAAGATCCTTGATTAAAGATCCATCAGTAGAACTCTCGCAGCTTTCTACCAGGAGCGTGAACGAATGAAAAGATAACTTTGCCTTTGGGAGGAAAAGAGGATGGGGAACGAGCGCTGTAGTCAGCACGGTGCTCGTGTTCCAGACTAGACCGTTCCGTATCGCGGACATTCATGGTGGATTAATCTTCCATCATCGCAATTGCGGCCACCACGTTTTTCCTCATAAATGCATACACACACGCTCACACTTGTTCATATAAATATATTTTTTAAATGTATTTCCCACCTAACGAGTCGGCCCAACGATCGCAATTAGCTTTCTACTCCTGATGGTTCCTCCCACTGACTGAGTGGCTGCTGCGGCGGCCGAGACATGGATAATATCATCAACGGAAAAAATAACCGAGATCGAAGCTACGCAGGCACTCGAACGTTTATAGAAATTTTATTCTTCGGAACAGCTTTACGAGAAATTTCTCTAATGAACTCTAGCTGATCAACGACTTCACGCGTGGTGAGAAAAATCATTTAGGGCTGCTCTCTGCAATTGCTCGAACAAAAAAATCCTCAATAAATATTGTAAACTACGACGCGTACGAAATTTTTCATCAGTTCTCGAAAGTAGTTCTACGAAATGGAAAAAAAAACGATGCTCAAATCTTCCTCCATGAGAAATTATATTTTTTATTTCGGCTTTGAGCATCGTGCAGCTGGAGCATCTTGAGGAAGCAATTTGCACATTTCAATTTGCAGCGTTTTTTGTAGTTTCATTTAAATTATATAATTTGGGCAATTTTTCTAGAACGTAAAGAGGAAGTCTAGACTTGAACACAATATCTTACGAAATTTGCAGAAATTAGCGCGGTTGGACGATTTTTCAAAAAATTCAGATTTTCGTTAAATTCGAAAAATCATAAAACTTAAACCGTTGAACCGATATTTCCCAAATTCAATACCAACCTTTCTATTATGATTTACAACAATAAAAATTAGTAATAAATCTTAAAATTTGCGGCGACACCCTTTTTTTGAAAAGTTCAAAATGCCGTAGAATTCGTATTTTTCTAGCAATTCCAACAAAAATCTCATGCAGAGAACAAAGACGGGGATACATTAACATCTGTGCAAAGCAGGAGCCCTATAGCTCAATGAGGAAGCAAAAATGTTCTTTGTTTTCAAGGAATCTTCCAATTGATAATTAGAGAGATTTTCCTTGATCGATATTGTTTGGTTAATTTTGAAAATTGCACCAGGAATTAAAATGTTATACAGTCTGCGGGATTTTCTAGTTCATGGACATTGTCACTGCGATTCACCGAATATTTGTATAAATAGGAAATGGACACGAAACGGATTAATAATGATTCATGGCTCGATCTGCCATTGCAATTATTATTCGAAGCGATTCTTATTCGGCCATTAAGAAGTGGCCGTTGCGGAGAACGAAATATGCATCACTCGTATTTTCATGAATGATAAATAAGATTTCGCACAGACCTGTTGAGAAAAAAGTTGTCAAGTAGAATGCATCGCTATTTAAACATGAATACGCAAACTCGATAATTAATTTAAAAGCATCGTCAACATCAGCATGGACGCTACTGAATATTCCATCGCAGTTTAAAATTCTGTGACCGCCAAGCAATATTTTGTCTGCCCAACTTGACAGTGTCTATTTACTTACGAAACAACTCGAGACTGCTCCCAATGATACTCCAAATGTACTCAATGAAAACGAATGAGAATTTTCGTGTAACAATTTGATGAGCTCATCGACGATTCTGCTCATCGAAATAAAAAGAGTTTAGACATTTTTTATCTATTTTTCGGAAAGACCGAAAATGGAAATGAGGGAAAAGGGATTTGACCCGACGACTCGAAGAGGGCCATACACTATTCTGTGCGTTTCAATCGACCACCCGAACGGATGTTTAGATAAATTTCAACGAGAGAGACTCGTCCTTGCGAGAAGGATGACGATAAAAATAGTAACTCAAAGGAAATCAAACTGCATCCACCGACGAACAACATCAGACAAACGCTCAAGGCGATCGATCAACGCACATGCAACGAAAGAGTCGGAGTGACGAGAGGAGGGAAAGCGGAACGGAACCGGCTACAGGCTTCCTCGGGAATCGAAGAGCCACGCTTTTTGGAAAGTCTCCAATGTAACATGCGCCAAAGAATGACTAAGTTAACGTAAATGTTAAAAAAAAAATTTAATGAGTTCACAAGTTTGACAAGCTCCCCACGAGCTTTTTTCTCTTAAGAAAAAAAGAAGTAATAACGATGGTGCGAAGTTAATTTTTCAAAGACAAAATAAAATGTTTACGAATCGGAGAAACATTTTCGTTAATCGTGCCTGTCGAACCGATGAAATCGTGCTTTTCGCTCCACCCTGAATAAAGTTCGTGTTCCCAAGGGAAATCATGAGACAAACTTTTCCAGATTCTCTAAACTCCGAGCTCGGATTTCACGAGTAAAAATTATGTAATCAAAGAGAATTCATTTTCTTTTTAAATTTTTACAATCGAGGAAACTTGAGGTGAGGATCAGTCGCTGTCTCGCCGCTGTGAGTGCGAGAGATTTGAATATTTTCGAAACGGTTTCACCAATTAAAAAAAAGCCCCTGTCAGCGGCAGATTTTTGCCATCGTTCTACGTACACTGGCAGAGCCTTTTTTTGATTAGTCAAACGACATCAAAGAATTTTAATTTCGAAAATTCGAGGTGTCGTTCAGTGACTGATCCATCATCTTAACATAAAATCTTTATTTTTCTCGAATCTTACGGGAAAATAGGAAAACCGTGTATGAAGAAACACTTTTGTACTTTTGTGTGTAAATTCAAAATTAGTATGACTTCAAGTGGCTGTGTGGAAAATGGGTTAAGCGTTCTAGTAGTAAACCCAAAATTATAGTGGGCTGTACACATTAGGCTTGCTCAGATACCTATACACGCATTTGGACAAAAAACAAGGATATATATAAATATATAAACTGAAGGAGTTGGAATAACCATGCAGGCGTGAGCTGAAGCCGCTTAACTTCCGTTTACAAGTACAAAGTCAAGATCTCGAGGACGAGAGTTAAATTCAGCCAAGTGCTTTTCGTGCCCAAGGGGAAGAGAGGAAGAGGAGTGAGCGAGCGAGAGAAGCCGTTCCAGTGCAGGCATCGAGAACTCGTGTCGAGTAAACTAGAAGGAAAAGGTACTAACTAACCTAAAGAGTGTACTCGTAAGAAACGGATATATCGACGTAGTGTGGAGAGAAATTGAAAACATTGATAAGAAAGTGTTTTGACGATGAGAAAGCCGGGAAAATGTGAGTAAGAGGCATGAAGCACGAGCAACTCAGATCTTAACAAAGTGAAGGAGATCAGTTGGAGAATTTTCGAAAATTCAAAAAATTGAGTTTTCTCATGTTATCTCTTCGATCCGAATAAAAAATAAAACCCCCTGAATAATTGTGACAAGGGGCCACAACATTTTTATTGCGATCAAGGAAATTTTGGGGAAGAATAAAGTTTTCGTGGAAGCTATTGGGTCGCCTGAATCCAAACTGGGAAACGAGTCAATATTCAAAAAATAACAATTCCGGTAGTACGTGGAATTTGAGAATTTCTAGAGTCTGTGTTAAGAACGTTGTATGCAAAATTTTCTATCGATAGAATTCCTTTGAATTTGCACCACACAAGGGAATAGATGTAAAAGTCTAGATATTTATTTATAAAAATCACAATTTTCAGTAGTTTCTCATGAGAGCGTGTGTTGCAAAACGTTGCAATTTTCAACATTAAATATTTCCATTTCCAAATGGTAAAGCCTCTTAAAACTTTGCACACATTTTTATGTGACATCGAAGAAGATTTGTTTAGTTTTAAAAAAAAAAAAAAAATCGCTCGTAAAATTTATTCGAAAATTTGTTTATGATTTAACGGATACAGATTGCCTCGGAGAATCTTGGATTTAGAGTATGTTGTTCTTCAGTCAATTTGTAACAACTTTTTTTAATAAACTTGGGCTCGCAAACCATTTTGTATGTAAGAAAAAGTGAAAAGGAAAATTTAGATCTGAGGGTCGCAATACCACGTCCTTAACGCGGTAGTGTTGGAAGCAGATACGTATGCGGAGCGTGGAAGGGTGTGGATTGTATGTAAAAAATAGGAGATGTACCGTGACGAAGGTAAAATATGGTACAAGCGGTGTTTATATGAGTGTGTGTATGGTAGGAGGGGGCTTGAGATCATCTGGACATTGTGAGTCGTGTCTGAGCGAGGCAATCCGGCGAGAAGATGATGGGCTAGTCGGCCGGTGCTTTACAAATGAATGTTAAGAGTCAGGGAACAATGGAGAAGAGAAAGAAGGATAGAAAAGAGAAAAATTGTGAGGGAAGAAAAAAAGGGATGAAAATGAAAAGATAAGAAAAAGAATGAGAAGAATTGTGTTAACAGGAAAAAATGTTTACACAATGGGTCGAAGCACACAACGCCCTTTTAGCTTCTCTCGCAGTCTCAATCCCCCATCTCAATATTTGAATATATCGATATAATTTATAATCATTTTGTCAAATCGCCATGTGATTATTCAACATGTTTCCTTGCCGATGTTCGTCACGCTTTTTGTTTACTTTCTGTCTTGATTTCAATTGTTCCTTCGCCCTAGGACACATCCTGTCTGGAAGTGTGCTCGCGAGACGTTAGATCCACCGCGATTCATCCACCCACCTGAGCAACAGAAACAAGCGCCTGCGCGTCTTGGCACACCCACTTGACCCCGATGTCAAAAGAAATGAAATTATGTAGGCACTAATGTGCTCCGTACTAAGCGGGCGTGTGTCTCTCTTCCACTCCCTCTCTTTTTCACTTATAAATGGATAAAATCTACTGCTAGGAAGTTCATAGCACAATGGGGATTGAACGGATCGACCATTTATCAATTTTCATCGATATCCTTTTATCGTCGAGTTAATTAACCCTTTGAACGATCACCTAGTTATTTAATATCTCAAGCTTTTAAATTTTTTCTTGCAAAATGTTTTTTGCCTGTCCCCAGGTACTTTGAGATTTTTTCGTAAATGTGTTTTGCACTCGTGATCGTTCTAGTTGCTCAATTCTGTTGCAAAGTCGAATATTTCAAGAAATTACATTCCAAGTGGATAAAGGAAGCAGAATGTTGCTGAAAAATTTCTATTCCCAGGCAAAGTCCATCGTCGACCTTCGTTCGTTGGTCACTTGGTAAAGTTCCAGTGTGGATCATATTCGTGGATCTTGACTCGAACGAAACAATAATGGATTTTTCGGCAAATGTTCAAATGGGAAACTTTCAATTTCTCATTAAAATTAACAAGATCCCAGATTAATGGGAGGAAATAAAATCGGTCACTACTCGACGAGTGAAATTACTGCATAACTTTTTATTCAAAGGCTCGAATAATCCGATGAGCAAAACTGAATTAAACTTTTTCTTCAATTCATCACTCGTTGCTTTAATTTGGATTGAAATCTTTGGAATATTTGTATGTCCATGAAAAAGTAACCACAAAAACACAAACAATTAAAAAAATTCTAAAAATTCGGTCAGTTATGGTTTTCGGAAGAAATTTAAAGTCAAAATGAAATATGGAGTGCGTGTGCAAACCTCCCGTCCTGCCTGACGCGTTGGTAGCGTCATCTTAAGGTTGTTCAGCCGACTTCGGTGCTCGATCGATAAAACAGTACGACAGAATGGAATTTAGCAAAAATGTGCAAGAACAGTTATTCTTATTTCGTCAAATGAAATTTAACCGACCTTGTAAGTTGTCGAGCATGTAGGACAGCAGCTTGTAGGTCCCCGATGGTTCCCCGTACAACGCCATCATCTCCTTGCTCAGCGGATTTCCTTGGAGGCCTAGCACTTGTAACTGGAATAACTTGCCGATTTCGTACGGTAACACTCGCAGATAGTTTTGATTCAACAACAACTCCCTGTCGAATAAGAATCATGAAATTAGGAAAAAACGATCTTGTCGCACGAATTGGTCGTTAAATGTGCTCCAAACAGTAAGAGTCATTGAGCATTTTTGTGACAATTAGTTGCTACTGAATTGTACAATCGGTTCGAGAAAAAATGCAATCGCAAATAGCCCGCAAATGAATATTTATCTGTAAATATTAATTAAGTATTGAGAGCTTGGTATAAGAGAAAATTTTTAGTAGCAAAATGATTTTTTAAAGTTGAAAACACAATCGCAACCAGAAAATTCATCATTTATTTTTAGGCGAAAGAGAAAAAAGATTTTTATCTTTCAATAATTGCAAGTTTTCTGTATGGAGCGAGTGAATATTTATGGAGAAACACAGTACCTAAGGTAGATGAGATCCCCCAGCTCCGCAGGCAAGCTACGAAGCTTGTTGTTACTAAGATCTAGAGTCCTCAGATGTATAAGTTGTCCAATTTCAGACGGTATCCTCTGGAGACTATTGTCATTGAGATACAGAGCAGTCAAATGAGTCAATTGCCATATATTCGGACTAAGATTCCTTATGCTTCCTGTTATCTCCAGCTCCGGCCAATAAGATTTCTTTCCCGAATTCGCATCTTCCGTTGACATAATAGTGTGCATTCTGCGTGGATTGGAGTTCTCATACTTGTCCTTATTATTGCGGGACATCTTAAATCCTTCTGGTTATAAATGAGAAAAAAAAATGAGTCATTTTTATTATTTTTCCATTATTTTGGAAGAGAGATTAATGAAACTCTTGGATTCTATACGCGTAGCTTCTCATTGAGAACAAAAGAAAATATTTTCCATCTACTTGTTTGCTCGGAGACTACATATTTGCCATCAATGGGTTTATTGGAGTTTCATCGACGGACCAACCTATGCGATCGGGTGAGAAGGAGCATGCGGGAAAAACAGGAGCTAGGAAACGTTCCGTCCGGGTTACCGTGATTCTGAATACAGGAAACTCCCAGATAGAAGGATTTTTGCAACGGACCAAAATCGCAGGGAGGGCCATGTTGACGAAGAAGCCGGTGGGAAACATTGGGGGATCTTCATATCATTGGATCTCGAAACACCTGTATTCCAAATAAACCTGGACAACAAATCATTCTCAGGAATTCATACTCGTGTTGGTTTTTTTTGGTTTTCATGCTTGGTCGAAAAAACAGACGGGAATTTCAGGTTTTTTTGGGAACCGATGCGAGTGGGACCATCAAAATCGATAAAAAAAAACAGTCGTTTGAATTATTTCAGTTTTTAATTACTCGCACAATAACGATCGAGCCACTCGCGTCTATCGACTCTTTGGCGTTAACACGACGATGCATCGCGTCTTTGGTAAAATGAATTAAAATTGGTGGAGGCATAGAAAAAAATGGGATGCGCCAGTGAATGAATTTAAAAAGTTAAAGGTACGGCGAAGTTTGATCCGTTCTATTCAAAGTTGATGAAGAAAAAAATTTCAGAGCCGGTTCTCATTCGGCCAATGTGCCCGAGACCTGAGACAGTTACAGAGAAATGCAAGTGTTTGGTTTCTTACTTTTGTGTGAAAATGTTTGTTTCATCATTGTTATGGAGAATGTTTGCTTTCCTCAAAGTTCGAAGAGATCGTTACACAAAGATATGACAGAACTGTTTGATAATTAGTTTAGCGAGTTTCGTATTTCGCTGTATTATAGGTTAGGAATTCAATTTTTCGGCGTAATGACGATAAAAGCCAACGTAAGTATTATTTGCGCGGCTACGAAACCTTTTCCCGATTTGTGGCGGTAGATAATTGTAATAAACTCATGAGGTTATGTCACGATGATCCCGATTCGTGGAATTTGGCGGCTACAAGAAAATGGGAAAAAAAAAACATTTCACGAATTATGGGTTAATGAGAAGGGTAGTAATTTCGCGATTTAAAACCTGGAAACTATGATTGTTCGTTGGAGAAATTTAACCGGCGACGATAATACTCAATCTCGCCGCATTCTATAGTGTCTCGAGTCGTAACAAAGCAGTCTGTCAGTCGAGCTACTGAGAACAACAAGTTTGACCATGAAATAATTATGGTTAATGTCACGAAGTCGAGGGAGTTTCAAAAATCGTGGCAAAAAGGGATTTTTTTTTCTTATTAGGCTGCAGGTGATGCATTGTTCGGAAACACAGTTAACTGTGGAGGAGATGATGCATTTTTTCATTTGCTATATAAACTATAACAAATAAATCGGAAATTTTGAAATAATTGCGAAACAAGTGATTCGTGGCTACGCACCTTCATCTACTTCTTAGCACACACACAAGACCGCACGGGGGAGTTTGTTTTTCCGAGTGTAAATTAAACGCGTAAACAAAAACTACCTTGACAAACACAAATCCTCCATTTATCAACTGCACCGATCACGTATCATGCAAACTTGTGATAGGGATATCAGTAGTGCAGAAATTTCCCGAAGCAGCCGACACTCGACCAATTCGCGAATCGCGGTGACACACAACACGCGACGGGATTACGAGTGGGGGGGGATTAATAATTCTCACTACGTCGTATGTCGGCAGGGTTGGCAGCACGGTCTTACGCGTTGTAATTTTACCAGAAAACCAGATAGCACCATTACATATGACCGTCAAATTACTGCACTCACAGCTCACAGTAGCGAAATTGCGACTGATCCTTCACCATATGAAAATTATTCCAGTTATTTTTCGATTAATAGCTTGTTATAACAAATTCGAGAAACTCGAGAATCTTTCATACTTGCTAGGTTAGTACCATTCTTTGAATTTATAAAACAGTGATGATAAATCATTAAGAATATGCAAACAATTAATAGACGTTAATTAATAAAGAAATTTATTCATCATTGAAATTTTTTACGGTTCGAAGGATCTGATTTGCTGGACCCTTGCTGGATAACTATCAACAATTGAGTATTTTTTGCAATTATTCAACAAATTCTAAAATCAAATACGGGCCCCACCATTTTCAATTTTTATTACGTTTTGTTTTCTTTACAGCTTTCATGTTATTTGTCTTATTGTGTTGAGTTATAAGTTATAAGAATAGTATGTTTTTCGTAATTACTTTTTGATATGCCGCGGTGAAGACGTGACAAAAAGGGACGCTATCACGGCGCGGGGGGGAGGGTTTGTGTCGGTAAGGTAAGACGCGGTAGAGATTGATCGGCCGAGAAAGTGGACTATATATATACAGATATACCCGATAGCTCTACTTTCTCGTTCCCCGCGCTTTCCCGCGCTTGCGCTTGGCAGATGTTTCGTGTTTTACCGGGCATCAGAAATTTCAATTATTGTTTGTCCAGCCCGTCGAAACTCATACGTATGAATTGTCAAAAATTAGTTATTGGTGCTGTCGCGTAATTAACTGATAGAAAATTAATCAATCGCAAAATGCCTACTGGTGAGTATACATTTTTAAATAATACGGGAGGAATATTACGAGTGTTTTTGGGGTTATCGCTCCGAACGAGAGTTATTAAAAAAAACAAAATAAATCTTTGGTCTTCGTGCATATAAATGTTAATGCATAAATCGCGAATAAAAATAATAAAATCCGAGCCGTCTTCGAAAAATAGTCAAAACTATTTCGGCGTTTTTATTTATTTATCCCAGCTCCAAATGTTCGTCGAAGACTCGGCAGTACCATCAAAAAATTTCGTTTCGAGGAATTGGAGACTTGCGTCATGCCCAGCTTTCCTGAAACTTCGTGGAATCGTTTGAGATTGAAACTAATAAAGAATCACGAAAGTTTCACTGTCCGCAATGCTTTGAACTTCATCGAAGACGCCATAAACGTAAGTAGAAAAAACTTCATAATGCACCGTAAACAAGTTTACGCTAACCAAGATTCCTCATAAGGCACAATGCAAATTTTATCGTTGGAACTGTAACTTCCAAACGCCCTCACAGCTTTTTCATGAAATTTTAATTATTGCTGAACATCGCAAAAAAATGAGAAAACAAGAATTTCTGCTGCCATTGCATTTCCCGTTGACGGAACACAATTTCGTTCATTCATTCGGTTTTAAGCTCCCAATGACGAGTGCCGATTTATCCTGACAACCATGGCATATGATTTTTGAACTTTACTGGCAAAACAGAAGAATTTCTTGGATTCTAAAAATGCGATCCTGGATATAACCATTTTTGTGCAGAAAATTCATTATTTCGGAGCTATAACAATGACTTTTTTCAAATGTATTTACCAGGAAGCGAAAGTCAGTGAAAAAGTGCTCAATGACAGAATAGCCAGGCTAGAGGTACTGGGTGAGTCGAATGATCGCTTGAAGAAACATTTTACTATTTTAACCCTTCGATCGCACGTCTCCTAAAAGTGAACATTGGGTCAATCCGACCCAAGGCGTTTTTCATATCATAGTATTCCGCTAAAATATGCATTTCTTGTTTTCTTTTTTGTAGAGACGTTTTTTCTAGTAAATTCTCCATATTTTATGGCTCTGAATTAATTTTTTGACGAAAACCAAAATGCCAAAATATTCGTCGCTATTAAATGCGAAACAATCTGTGACAGAAAATTGTTGGGGCCAAAACGACCCAGTGTGCACTCTAAGGGTTAAAGAAAAATCCATCCAAAAATTGTGAATCGAGAAATATTCTTTTCCAACTGTTCAATGATTCGATCATAATATTTTTATCCGCTTGTTGGTTTTCTTTACGAACATCATATCGTAAGAAAAAGGGATGCTCGGAGGATAAAATTGACGAATTATCTGTGCTTGAGTAATCTGACGTAAAGAATTAAATTTATCGGACAATTCTCTTCAAAAGTAATAAAGTGACTTTTCTATTTTTTAGACGTCAGTAGGCATCACCACAAAAAAACGTGGTACACTTTCAAAATGTTGGGACCAAAATCGGAAAACAGTGATTTGCTGAGCAACTTACAAATAAAAACAAAAATAAAGAAACAGTTCGAAGAGAATCAGTTGGAAGTGGATGTTAAAGTTACGGATTATGAGAGTATCACATACGTCTCAATAGTTGACGGACCACGAGGCAAAAGCAGGAAAAGACCAATGCCGCCCATTTTCCTCGCGATTATAATGGGACACGAATATTTATTTTGTTCGAAACGCAACGTAACTAAAGAATTTTTACAAATAGTAGTTCAGAGTTTTGATTATACGAACGCTAAAAAGGTCAAATTAGTTGGAAAGGACCTTCATTCTCTTATGCAAATGTTGAGGATGAAGATGCAAGGAACTGTTGATTCCAACGACACATGCGACACTCCAACACTGAAAATAGCTGAGCCAGTTGTAACGTAAGAGAAATAAAATTTTGTACAGTTGATTGCTCCAGCAATTGGCTGTTGGAATAAATTATTAATTCGTAAATCCGACTAACTTGTTGATTATGACGTACTTTCCATTTTCTCGTTACCAGGAGTTCCGGCATTGATTTTCGACAGAACAAACAACGCCGTGAATACGCCGAGCAATGTTTTGGCAAAGAACCACCGACGTTAGAACTGCTTGTAGCTACTGGGCCCGAAAGACCCTGGATCGATGACGAAGCCCGAAGGAAAATACCGGACGAGAGAGTGCAAATAAGGTCAATACGAATTTCGATTAAATTATAGGCAACCGCGCAGATTGGCTCCATTTTCGAGGGCACACAGAATCCTCACGATTGATTATCGAGTTAGTCGGAACGAGGATAAAACTCGATGAGACAAAAAAGCTCTCTCAGTCTCAACGAGAAACTAATTCATACCATATAGAAAATCAATGAAATGCAATTTGATCGAATCATTTTTATGATTTTTTTCTTAGGTGGGAATTTCGCAGCCACAATATTGCCGCGATGTTGACCAAATTAGCAGAGCATAGAGTCTTCGTAATGCCGCTACCAGAATATGTCTCAAACTTAATGACAACCGGTAAAAATGAATTGAGACTAGAAGAAAATTGACGATGCCCAACTTGACGACGTGAACTACGATTTTAACGTCTCACGAGAAAAAAATTAAATTTTTTTATCACGACGACGATGCATCAAGGCATCAGAGAGACATGGTAATTTCCAATTATCAACAGTAGAACTGTTGAGTCACGAAAACACGACAATTGTCTTTTTTAGAAAAACAAAAAATAATCACTGGCTCGAGTCGCTTAATTCGACATTGGCTTTTAGAATAAGAATTTTGTTATGTACATATTTTATATCGTTTGTTACTAAATGACTAAAAATAGTGATCGTAAAGTAACTGAATCGTTGGAGTAAATAATTAGATAAACTTTCATATTTCAATCGACACGTGCAACTAGTTCGAGCAACTGTTTGCGTATCTTAAGCTAGTAATTTATTATTTATTGTATGAAATTAGCTCGTTCTCGTGTTGAACTAAAAATCAAACTCCTCAAATAAATGTGTAAATTTGTAAACATTTTAATTGGTGGAGAAAATAACTTCGCAGTGTTGATTAGTTGTGCAATCGAACATTCATTTGTATGCGCTCTATTCACCACTTAGCCAAACGTTAACATTACCATCGAATACGTCAATGGTTTTTAGTCACTCTCCATGAAACCGAGTGTTCGCGCTATCACACCCGCAATTATAAATGAAAAAATTCATCGTCAATCTTCAGACTGAACTTTTCAAGGGAGAATTTTTTTTTTCGCTCATTCCTAATATATATATATATATTTTTTTTCATGAAATCTTAAGCAGTGTGCGAAGTGGGCCGGACGAAAATGACTCCGATTAACGGGTTAATCCTTCGAGTGCATACTGGGTCGTTTTGACCCCAAAAATTCTCTGTCGCCGATCGTTTGGCCTTTAGTGGCAACGAATATTTTGGCAGTTAATTTTCGTTTTCGTCGCGAAATAAATTTAGGGCCATAAAATATGGATAATTTACTCGTAATACGTATTTACAAAAAAGAAACAATAAATGCATATTTACCGGAATACAACGATTTCAAAAGACACTTCGGGTCAAATTGACCCAACGTGCACTCGAAAGGTTAAGGATTAACATTTAGTTGAATAAAATTGCAATTCCAATTTTGAAACGATTATGCTGTTTACGAATAATTTTTGTTCAGGAAGCGATAAGTGTTGATGGAATCAATAATTACAATTATCACAATGTGCATGTTCCAACGTGTATCTTTTTTTCCGGTTTTTTTTTTTCGTAACGTTATTATCAACGGATTCATCTGGTTGCCGAAAGCAAATGTTGTGGATTTTAATCCGACATCTGTTCGGTGTCTTCGTCTTCGCAGGGTTCCTCGTCCGATGTACAATCAGGGTCATCTGCTTGGGCCTGACACTTGTCGCAACGACAATTGAAAAGATACGACGAGCTTAGAGATTTCTGTCGGGAATGTCGACTTCTCTCGAGCTCACATTCGTCCAAATATCCTATGCATATTTCTTCACCAGCAGAAATATCTTTCAAAGCAGTCACGACCAGAGTGCTGTTTGAGAAGGGAAATTCCACGAAGGCGTTTGGTGCACAACTGTGGTTGATCGTCGATTGGATACCGTACAATCCCGTACCTTCGTTATTCAAATAAGTTCCAACGACTGTAAACATTGAAAAATATTCCAATCAATAAAATTAAGTATTATCGCAAACTTTATTCGTATAAAATTAAATTGCATTATTAGCATTTCTCGTTTTGGAGTTTCGTTTAAATTTTTGTCAATTTCGGACTCGTAAGAAAAACGTTTTGAATCGTAAATTACCTTCGTCCATTTCGTCGTACAACTTATCCACGTGTTTGTCTATTCTAATTCTTTCATCATCCGGCAGTTCCAGTGCCAAAACATTTTTCGCCCATCGCCCAAATGCACTCGTGCCTATGCCCTGACCATTTGTCCCTACGAGAGCCAGTAAACTTTTGAATCCATCAGGAGTAAACCACTGTAAATGGCAATCAAAGGACAAATTAAAAATTATTGGTATTTCGAAAAGCCGAGAGTACAAGTAAACTTTTCTCTAAAACCTGCAAGTTTCGAATATTCTTGAGTATTGACTTCAAACTGAATCAGATACTCATTTTTGTTGAAACTTGAACCATCCATTGTGGCACATTTGGTCCACATACGAACATTTTTACCCCATGAAAAATACAACAGGTCGCTTTAATTTTCACATTCCTCCAAGTAAACTGTACAATTCAGTGAAAGAAGAATCGATATTGATGTCAAAACATTTTTATAGGAAAGTGGATAATTTTTCACGGGTCACCGGGACTCGACAGTCATTCCCTTATAGTGGCCGACGTTTTCAATATTTAAATGTGAAAAAATGTTCACGCATAGTTGAAATCTGCCTGCGACGACTGTTGTAAAATATCAGTACGTTTCCCTCTCGCCCTCGCTCTCTGGAATTCACTTCCATAAGATCATCCGAAGTTTTCAATTTCTGTAGATCAATTCCTTTCAAAAGCGATTTTCTGATTTACATGGTTAAAAATATTGATGGAAAATATTTTTATGTATCGTTCTGAACTGAGGCTCGTTTTCTTCAGTATCGTAATCGATCTCAAATGATGAAATGATAAATAATAAGAAAAATAATAGTTCCCATGTAAAAAAATTTCTTGGTTTATCCTTGAACAACGAGTTGCAAGATTTCTCCATAAAATTAGTCCCTGTCTCCCCTGTACAATAATTCAACGACTTTTTCTTCTTTACAAAATAACTTTTTTTCAACGCCTTGGAGTAGCATCTAACAAGTTACATACGTTTGTGGTGAATTCCGAGTTGAGTGCATTCTGCATGGAATATCTGAGTACGTCAATCTCGGCAACGAATTTTTCACCCATGAGATTGTGAGTTATTTCCTCAACTTCGTTGACAGTTTTGTTGCAAAAGTGAGCAAACGTCGCGAGTGCGACTGACTTATCGCTCGATTGATTGACAAAAGCTACCATTCTAGCCAGCAGCATGATTGTCCCTGTTTCAGGAGGATAATAAATTCTCTTCCAAGTTTCTTTCAGCTGGACCAGAGGATGTGTTTCGTTGGTGTCTCTCGATTGCAGACACAGAGTTTTGTGATACTTTGCATTGGCCTCCTCGAGGCAATCTTTGCAGCAGTATTTTATGCCGCAGGCTTCGCATTCGACGATAGTTTCCTTCTTGGTTTCGCAGCATTGCGGATAAGGCAGTATTATGTTGGCATTTCCGGTCAAACGGCGCACGTTTTCCTCTGCCGTTTCCAAAGGTCGCATGCAATTGTCGCAAGCTAAATAACCATAATCGACGCTCCATGCATACTGGCAACAGAGGATCGGCTTCTCCATCAAAATTTGTTCCCCTTCTTTGAAATCATGACGAGCAAAAAGGCCTTTGCCCTTAAAAGAAAATTAAAAACAAAATCACAAACGTGCTTGCTGGACTAGTGATGTTGGGGCTGACGAATTTGTTTTTCAAATGATGGGGTCGTCCTCTTTATTGGAAGAAACAAAGTAGCGAACTCAAATGCCATTATTCGCAACGAGTGAAAATCTATCGTACAAAGTTGACAGTTCGAAAAACTCTTTCTATAGGTTTTTATACATTTGATGGTTTATTTAACTCACCTTTACTTCGTCGATGAATCTGACTTCGTATCGATCCTCTTCCATTATTATGCTAACAGCGTTATATTTATCGAAACTGAGATTCAGCTGATTCTAACCTAAGAGGAAAGCATGTGAATTGTCAAGATCGCGTTGGCGTGTCGAGAAGCGTTACCAACTGAACATTCCGCCGGGTGTACTATAGGGTTAGAAATCAAGACAACGACGATATGACGTTTGAAATCACTCTCGAAAACTTATAATCGTCGATTCTTTTGATCAGCATAAAATTTTAAAAAATTTCGTGAAAAATCGAAAACAAGTACAATTTGCAAATAATGTTTTTGCCCAAAAGTGTTGTCTGCTAGAAACAATATCTTTATTTGGCACGTGCGTCAATGTGGATATGCGTACAAAACTGATTCAAGTAAAATTCGTGAATAGAATCGGAGCTTTCAGGAATAAATTGAAATAAATAGAAAATACGCACGTACATAATGAAATGTAGATTTATTTACAGTTTATAGAAATATATACTAAACTTACAGGGTAATAAAAAAAACGATTTATCGACGTCAGGGAAATCGAGGTTTATTCTCTCTTTGGATTGGTCAATCACCGTTCCGGTCCGCTGTCCGGACAGGCATCGGGTGTGTTTACAACTCAACGTTGAGGAACGTTGAGCGCAACGGAACTCAACAGAAATGGCCGCCAGTCAACAGCGTCGATGAGTTGCGTAGTTGCGAGTACGCTATTCAATGCAAACGTTACAGGGTGTCCAGACTACGTTGCTCAACGCTTCTCAACGTTGCTCAACGTTGAGTTGCTCTAGACACACCCATCAAGTGGAGTAGACCTCGTTTTGGAGTGATTTCTTTACTTTTCTTTGGAGCCAAGTGCTTACAACCGGAGTAATTCAGTCGAATTACTCCGGTTGTAAAGACTTGACGATTACTACAAACGCTAAAATAGGCTAATAGATTCTCGAGGGGGCTGACTCAGCGACTAAATTATAAAATTTATTTTTTTGAAAAAATCGTTGACCGCTGAACGATTTCATTGCGCCCCCATAAACGACCGCCTAGAGATTCGTAAAGCAAAAAGTTAATATTATCAACTTGTGAAGGCTAACTCAGAGGAGGTCAACCATTTCTATCAAAGATATCTGTCTGGAGATCGGACTAACAAGTCCGATCTTCAGACGCAACGCAACAACACAACCTGCTGATTATCATTTACACTGAGAAAAAAAATTCGTTGATACAACAAAATTTGTGTTGAATCAACAAATCCCGCGATTACGGATGGCGAAGAAAATATTTTGTTCATTTTAAAAAACAATTCAGTTATTTCAACTACCCAAAAATAGACAACCCATAACTTCCAACCCACAGTTGGTCCACCCAACAACCCAAAAGTTGATCAAACTGATGATTTAGTTTATCCACAGTTTGATTTTGTTATTCAAACGACTTCATTTGGTCACAATAAAGGACCAAAGGCGTTCAAGCAACTGAACGCTGCATCAGGATAAATTGATTGTTTTGACCACCCAAGTTATTGCCTCAACTGCATATGCGTTCACCGCAACATTACTTTGTTGATTCAATAAATTTATTTTCTCAGTGTACAGTTGAAAATGAAATCTTTATTGTCAACTCTCGATTTTTCGACTGTTTGTGACGAAAATGGTAATTTTGTTCGCGGCCACATTACCACTTTATGATTGTAAAAATACGGTAAATTTACCAGTCACGCTTACCATTTACATCTCTATGCTCGATGGAGTTATTTTCTTGGCCGAAGCAGTGACATAAGGGCACAACCGCACAACCCCACGTACTTTGTTGGATGGTCGCTGGTGCTTTATATTAGAAACAGCTTTAGAAAAAGCTTTATATTAGAAACTTTGATTTATGATTCATCTATAAAAACGGCTGGCAAACTTTTTAATTGTTCTCCAAACGGGCACATCCAGAGATATAAATAGTAAAAACGTTAAGAATTACCAGCTACACGACGAGATTTATGCTGTTCTATGCCCCTTTCAGAGCTTCGGGCTATTCACGTTCTTACCAGATATTGAAATTTTCGCAAAACTGTGTTGAAAATCGATAGAGTTTCGACGAGAACTACTTTTTTCTATTAGACGTTTCTAATGTCATTTTCTAGCTGTCTACTATTGAAACGAAAAATTCTTACAAGTGTCCGTTTCAACCTTTTAAAACGTTAATTGTGACTTGTCGTACGTGGAAGGCGCGAGTCATCGTACGCGGTCACGGGCGACTGGCATGATACAGATAATAGAAACGTACGACCACTGAATAGGTGAAAAAATCTATTAGACCGTAAATTTGGCAATAGCTCAGGAAGATCCAATTCTCGCATACAAAGGAGTAAACGTGTAATGTGTTTATGGTATTTTATTAAATTTTCAACGATACATATCAGGCTGTTATTTCTGAAGTATATTTTTGTCAACATTGAAGACACGATTGTCAATCGTATTTGGCGAATTCATAAGCGATGACCTTGAAAACCTCGAAAACAACTTTCGTGTCTCTTCTGCCGCCTTCTGGAATTTTGACTTTTTTCAATCGTGTCTTCCACCTTTTCCTCCATGCCATTTGTTTCCTGGACTTCCACCCCCACCGCTCGCGCTCTTATGACTACTACCCTTTCCACGCGAACGATCATTGTCCTTTTTACTCCAACCACCACTACCCTTTCCACCCCTGTGACTACTACCCTTCCCACCCCTATGACCACCACCCTTTCCACCCCTGTGACTGCCACCCTTTCCACGCCTATGGCTACCGCCCTTTCCACCCTTATGACCACCGCTGTAGCCCCCTCTCAAACCCCCAGACTTTCCGCCCCTGTGACTACTGACTTTGCCGCCCCTGGAACCCCCAGACTTTCCGCCCCGATCCGCCCGTCGTATTCTTCCGGGCGACGATGCAATTAGCGGTTGATCTTCGTTGTTATCATCATCCTCATCATTATCGTCGGAACCATCCTCATCATCTTCGATCGATTGTTTATCATCGATCAGCAGCCCGAAAATTTCCTTCGAAAACTGGAAAAACAATTCGACATCTTTTGTCTGCGTTTCGGGGCAAAATAATTTCAATTATTGGGTCAATTTGACCCAAGGCGTATTTCGAATCGTTCTATTCCGATAAATATGCATTTTTCGTTTTTGTTTGGTAGAGACGTTTTTTTGTAGTAAATTTGCCCTCAATCGATTTTTGACGAAAACTAAAGTTAATAAATGTCAAACAATCGGTGACAGAGAATTGTTGGGGTCAAAACGACCCAGTATACACTCAAAGGGTTGATCAGAACAACGAAGAGTGTTTTGAAAAAAAAAAAAAAAAAAAACATTGAACTCGAATGTGGAACATAATAGATGCGTTCCTTTTTTTTTTTATAAATTTTACTCTGGAACTAAATTCGAGCATTAAACCCTCGCGATCATGGCTTTGCGGACTGAATAGTTTGGAGAGTAAAAAACAAGCTGCGGCGTCAATGATTTTGTGCTTTTTGTTGCAGGCGACCGGCACATTTATTTAATATTGAAAATATGCAGTTTTTTAGTTTCCTGCTGCTTGGCAAACAAAAAATTTGACACACCGAAAAAACAAAGTCTCACAAAACAATCTTATCTTTTGTAAAAACTGCGGAGTTAAGCTTTCTGTAAAAAAAAATTGATTCCCTAGTCAAAGTGGCTCAAATTGAACAAAGTGAAAAAATTGCCTACGAACCCCTAAAATCCAACTCGAAGCTAAATCCTTTAGCTACGAAGATCTCGAAACTAATGTATCGAAAAAAAACTGTGTTCCCTATGCAATATTCCACAGTTCGTAGGAAAGAATCGATTGCCTTGTCGTAAAAAAAAAAAAAAACTGAGGCTTCGAAATACTCGAGTTCCCTTATACAAAATTTTGTATAAAGTCTGTAGATTTTGTGTCCCGATGAGATTCCCGGCATTTATCATAAACAGCGGCTTGACGCCCAGTATTGAAAGAAAAGCGTAGCGCGAGCCCTGCCGCACTCTTTTGACAGTTGAACAGTTTTATTTGGCTATTCCTGACAGATCTTTCAATCGAGCGACCAATCGAGACAATTTGCATTCTTTGCCCTCATTATGGCATTTCGCTACAATCGTTTAACTTCCCTCAGCATATTTTTTTGTTGTTTATTAGTTCTTTGTTACGATTAATTTCTTTGTGACGTAGATCGTCAACGCACCTGTTTGATTGAGACAGTCTCAGCGACGGTGACGGCAGGTTTAACGACTTGATGCGTGGAAATCGAGGACTGCCGAGTGGTTGTATGTCCTTCAGAAAATGCGAAAACCAACCCAAGGACGAGAAGCCCGAAGGCGAATGCACGAAATGAACGCATGCTCAGTAACGTGAACGACAAGATTCACTTTAAAAACGTATACGTTTATTGGAGTGGAAATTGAAATCCTTTCGCGATAGTCAACGGCTACTCCAAGTTTTTGGAGAGAATAATACGAAAGTTCAAATCGACTGGGTTTTTATTACAATTGCACAGCCATCAATAGCTACGGATGATTCCGTATCTTTTACTTTCGTTATACACGAGCAAACTCTAATGATGACACAAGTGTTTGACAATTCAATAAAAGAGCAAAATTTCTCATGAATATAATTCATCAAGTTCCATTTGCGTTGTAGGACCATCTTGTCACTTTTGAGTTGAATTTATTTCACAGAAGAAAATTGTACGTAATAGCTCGTGCACAATCTTCAGGAATTCGAAAAAACAGATCCAGAGTCTGTGTTTACGCAGAAATAAATTCGTTATTTATTGGAATTATATCATATTGATATTGAAGAACAGCGGAATGAAAAAAAAAAAAAATGTCGATGTTGTTTTTGGCGAAAACCACTAAACTGTAAAATTGCCTGTTTACGAGACATAATTGGAACTTGAAAACAAAACACAAAGAATCGTAACCCAAGGCGCAACAGGCTTCTAGCGGTCACTACGACTCACTATACGATCGTGCTCCGCGTTTGTTTACATCCTCGAGCTTCCCTACAGTCTTTATTTTGGGCACAAATGGATTTTATTTAAAAACTAGTCGTGCCTGTAGGCTTCGCCTCGCAGCACACCAAGTTGACGCTAAAGGGTTCCTTCCAGTCTATTTTTGAACCCGCATTGTGACTAGCCTATTGGCGCGAAAATTCTCAAAAAATTACTGAACATCCTTTAGACATTCCAGTTTAGATACGAAAAACTTTCCTCAAAGAAATCGAAGGCAAACATATTTTTTTCAAATGGATAATGAAGAAAATAAACGAGAAATAAAATTTTTTTCACTAAAATAATTGTCACTTCGTGGATTTTCAATATTTTTGCCTAAAATTTAGACCTGATATTCATCAGATCTGGTTCTTTTGTGAAAACAATATTAGGATAGCGCGCATTTCGAAAAACACATTTATTCCATTATTGCAAGTGGGTCGATTTAAGAGTAGATGTTAGAGATTTTAGCGTTGGCGGCCGTAATACTTACCACCGCCAGCGCATAGAGGACACTTTAAACTATCGTTACATGACGATTATATCCCCATTCAATACCGGGAACCAGTAGATATTTACGCCGAAAGGTGGTCACTTCGTGGATTCTACCCAGTGTGACCACGAAGGGTTAATGTACAAAGTTAAAGATTTTGAATTTCGAATTATCTTCGAATTGGTAATTAGCGATTTTTTTATTTATTACCATTTTTTAGTCGCTTGAGGAACTTTGAAAGTGGAAAATATGACGAAAAATGTGATTTTTTGGTTCGGGTTCCCAAAAAAAAAAAATTATCGAAATGCAATACAGCCTAAAAACCTATTTTGATTCATGAGCTTCATTCCTGTCAAAGATTCATCAAAATTGGTTCAGTGCTTTTTGCGCGAGAAGGGCACAGTGGAGTTTGTGGTAGAGTTTTAAAAACGCCTATTTTACTGTATATAAGAGTGCGGCCGGCTCGCGCTACGCTTATTTTATAATACTTGGCGTCGAGCCGCTGCCGCGTCTCTTGATATATACAGAGATAGAGATAATAATAATTCGCTATGAAATTGTGGAACTCCACGACACACACGTGTATTTGCTCGATTTGCTTAACAAAAAGAAAAAGAATCTATATGTGGATACGAAAACGTTTGACCTTTTCCAACTGACTAAACGACTGCCGATTTTGAGGAAAAAGACGGGGAGGGCTCTTCCTGGAATAAATGCTAGATACGCGATATCTTGATCGCATCCAGAGATCAGGAAAAACGAAATTGAAATTTTGATCTTTAAACGACCTTCAAAAAAAATGAGAAACTAGTGAGCATACATTTTTATGAGAATTTATAATTTTGATGAAAAATATTATCAATTTCTTTGGAGAAATAAAATGGAATAAAACGTCAGATTTTTATCGGATGTTTAATAATTTTCTAATTAACCCACGGAACGTCTCTTTGTGCGTCGCGGGTCCTTCTTCTTATTTTCGTCCATCGCACCCGTAAGGAAGGAAGGGACATAAAAAAGGAAGCCAAAGATAAAATAATACCCAATGTTCGGGTTGAACGAATAAGACAAATAATTTATTTAGTCGTCCATTATTTGAAAGAGAAATTTTCATACTTGTTCATCAGAAAAACCATCAGGAAAATCTTTGAAGATAACGTCAATTGGTTTTTGACTTTTGGCGTCGAGCCGCTACCGCGTCCCTTGATATACAAAGTGATTGATGTATGAAGTATGTATGAAGATTTCGATCGAAGCGGTTTATCCGTGTATATGCATATCCGCTATGCAAGCGTTCACGTCCACAGAAGTAATTTCTTGTAGTTTCGCTTCCAATAGACTACTCTTTTCTTTTTCTTGACGCATTTCGTTTTCCAGTCGGCCGATCTCTTCTTTCAATAGTTTTACCGAATCATATAAGCAATGCCGATCGTATTCCATATATTTGTTGAAAACGTATAGCATGCGACGGTACCTAACGTGTATATCGTCGATTTCATTCATTTTCCAAAAGGTGTTTTCGAAATCTGAAGCGTGCAGGACAATGCGGGATTGTCGATGGTCTACGTAGCCCAAGTGTGGATGACTACTCAATAACCTGATGTAGTTGTCTCTTTTTTTAGCAAAACCATCGCCGCTATATCTGCACCATGTTACTACTGAATGATCTACGGTTACATCCCTAGTTGGTAGCCCCGGCTCGTCCGTCATCTCTACAAAATTACGGGTCTTGATTAGAACGTCAAACAGGAATTTATTCACTGAATCGTTTTCAATGTCCACCCTGAATTTTCGGTACACTTCCGTTAGATTTAATTTTCGCAGCTCCTCCTGAAAAGCCCAGTCTCGCAGCTCTATGAATAACGTTTCCAACTGCTCCGGTTCTTTAGCAGGGACAATTTTGAGTGCCATCTTCTGCAAACTTTTCTTCCGATACGTTAGTCTCGCAATGGAAATTTACTGACTGCAGGACAAGCACAACTCAACTAATCGCTTGTCACGGTCCAGCTTTCTTTTATAGACACTATATGACTCATAAATAGTTGTTGTGAGGTGGGCACCAGTTTCTGCTTGCAATCTGCGGTTGCACTGGATATGTCGTGCACTATTTTTCAAGGTAACTTGTCGCTTATCATCTAGCTTTCCTGTATAGATACCATGTCTCATAATATATAGTTGCTGCTCTTTTATCGTTTCCCTTTTATCATCATCCTGATGATAACTTGCAGTAAAATGACATATTGTGTTTCATTATTTTTTTAACTTTTGAGTAATTGATTGGGTGCATGTACCAAATTCCATGGTAAATATAAAACCATTGACTTCAGGGTCTTTATTCAAGTATGTTAAGATCTAGTAGTTAATTGATTTTTGCAGGTGAATGCTGTCTTGTCATCCATCATTACAGAAATTCATTGAAATATTAATGTTCTATTCTCGTAAAATGTCAATTTTTACAAGGAAAATAAGGATGTTTCGATACTTGTGAAGTTTTGAGTTGAGAGCGTAAAAGACGCTCGATTCCCGTGCGATATACGTGCGATTCTGGATTTTTCCGAGAATTTTGTTCGCTGTAAACGGAAAGCGCCACTCCAAACTCTTGATTCTTCGAATTCGATAAGACTAAGAATTATTTCCTACTACCGTGGAATATTATTGATGATTTGTTACTTCTATATTTGTCTAATGCGTTTACGCTCAAGGTCATGGAAAGTTATCTTTTCTTCATAAAGTGCGCAGTTAGGATTGTTGACGCACCACCGTATACTCGATGCTGATTTCTGCTTGTTTTTCCTCAATGTCCGTTTCCTATTTTTTGTCTACGATATACTTCGTTACCCGAAGACGGATTTATCATGTTTTTATAAAAATTACGAATGCAATAAATTGACGAAAGCTTTGGCTATAAAATTTGTTGGAAAATATTTAAACAGATTAATGTTGAATTTTTATAAAACTGAGAAATTCAAAGAATAAGAAATCGTTTGGAATTCGAACAAAACACTCATGAACGCACTCCTGATTTGAATCGTTAGGATTCATTTTTGAATCGAGTAGTACAGGAAACAAATAGTTGCCGACACTTCCGGAAGGGAGGCGAGAAGAATCGGCCGCTTCTTGTTGATGGTGGATGTGAAAACTTGAAGCAGTGAAGTTTTAACGTGCGTGTATCGACAGCCAAACGAAATTTTCTTCCCAGTGCGTTCTATTGCAAATACAAAAGTTGTTTCCTCTCGGTTGGATTCGACTAAACGATGAACGGTATTGTGGCAATGGTGAGCTTTCAAGTCTTTATCTTAACGTGTACGATTGACCAAGCACCAAAAAAAGGCCAGTCGACTCTCTGCGTGTGAAAATCCAAAGAGGCATCATGGCGAACCCAAATTTTCGTGTGTTTACAAAATTAAGCAGTTTCGATGACGATTTTTTTTTCCTCGTAACTGTGTTCAGGAAAACTTACAATGAACATACATCGATCTCCGTACATGCAACAACAACAGACTTGAAATTTTTGTTGTCACAAATTCGTTAGGGCTATCGAGGTTATTGATTTTCCATTCGTACGAGACTTGGTTCCTTCAATCTATAGAAATTAAATTTCATTTGCCAATTCCAACACACTCCGATCGCTTGTATAACCTCAAACTGTCAACAATCGTTCTTTTTCTTTTGCAATTCTATTCTATCGAGTACCCGAATATCGTAACAAGTTGATCATTTCATGAATTCCAACAATTTCTGAACAGCACTTTACTTTATCGAAACGGATTAAATATTATTTTGAACGGTCACGATTCCAAATTTCATCGTGGAAATGGACTAGTCACAAAAATCGAAAAACCTATCTTCATAACCTCAATTTCTCGGTGTGAACTTTCGAGCAATCAACATTTCGGATAATTTCCATCGTTGAATGCAACGAAATTCCCTTTTTTTCAGGACGGCGTAAAATATATAAGCTGTCGCTGATTGTCCCAATCGGACGATTCTTTCTTGTCAATTTAGAAATTGTACGAATTTATCGAGCGTTGCTCTGCGACGCCGTCTGGAAAAGCAAGCTCGTAAAAATGGTATTTGATTTTTTCAGGCCCTACCAGCGAACAACAGCGTCGAACCGCCGACCAAAAGGATACGGGTTGAAGGTACATTGCTAATATAGCAGGATGCTCGTATATCTTCACATAGCCGGATAAATAATATCGCGTAATACATTAATGTGCGTGCTGCGAGGCATAGGTGGAAAAAAAAAGAAACAAAATCAATGGCAAACATCAGCACGTGTATTTTGTAACGATGACTTATATTGACATATATGTGTGAATAAGTTTGAACGCATATATGTTTATATATGTAAATATTGATAATATTTATATACGAAATGCAAACGTTGAGGCGAAAAAAGGAGAGTTTTTGTTTGGTATCTATAGTCAGGCAGATTAGGAGCTAGAAATTGAGTAAAGTGAGCCAGCTTTACGAAATTTCTAAACAACGCACGTTGTGGAACGGCCGGCCGATAAATTATCTGATTTTTTAATTTTTGTTTTTTTGTTTTTTTTTTTTTTTTTTTTCGTTATTTTTTTGGTTTTCTTTATTTGTTTTTTCTTTTTTTTTCTCAACTCTATCTCTTTATTCACTTTCTCTCTGTTAGGCGAAATCAGGCTTCAAGATGGCCCTCAACAAAACTAATGTATGGTTGTCCTTCTGTTCTGAGATGTTACAGCGGAGAGACAGTACAGAATCTGTGGCCTTCGACTGAGCTGTGATCATGAGCGTGCGCCAAACAATCAAAGAGAACGCTACATTCGTTGAAACAGAAAGAAAATAACGAGTTTTAGAACAAAAACGAAACTCGATGCTCCGAAATGGGCGTGTATTGTCGTGTACGCACCGCCGATACTCGATGCTCGTTCCTCCTTGTTTTTTCTTCTCTTTTTGTTTCTTCCTAGATAGGTCAGCATTTAGGATAGTTAACAATCGTTTCCATTTCTACATACGAGACTCGCTCGCTTCCTCCTTCTACCGTGGCGCTCCATCATTTTTCTGTAGTAACGACTTGCCAATTTTTCAACGATTCCAACGAAATTTTCTGAACTATTTCCAACTACTCGGAATTATTCAAACTATTTTCTGATTTCAAAATAAAATACGAAGTAATCAAATTGGGTATTGATCGTTTTTTGAAAATTAGGAAACTATAAAATTATCGTTTCAACATGTGAATTGGTAAAAAAAAATCTCGGTATAGCGAGCCTCGTAAGTAGAAAAAAAGTGACACTCTATTTATGATGAAATGATAAATGCGGGGAAGCTCCAATTTTCAAAGTAACCTTGTAGATTATTCGCGATTATAAATTACTTATCAGGTGGTTTATCTTTGTTTATGCTTTTCTAAATACATATACATTGATAGAAAATAAGAAAAAAATGGTCAGGGCGATAAAAAGAGGTCGGGTTCTGGTGATTAGGTTGTCGAAGGCAAAAACCACGTGAACGGCGCAGAAAGAAATGCACTTAGCGTGTTCTCCGTTTGCTTTGTGCTTACAGATTTCTGCGTCTCGCCCTCAGTATCTCGGACATTTTGTGCGCGCGATCTTCATTGCTCAGCCCCGAACACGGTTAAACGAGTCGATAAAACGTATACACAAACAAAATTCAAACCCAAACAATCAAATCGTACAATTCACATTCATTTATCGGGTAAATAAGAAGTAATGAAAAAGCGAAAAACGAGAAATTTTAATAATTCATACAAGAACAGAGGAATCTTGAAAAATACGTTTCAACCAACGTGTTCTGATTTCTGTTCCAGAGACACTAGCGGTCTACTCGATCGATCTTGTTCAGTTCAGAACTGAATTGTGCCAAACGTTTCAATACTCCATTCGCAAAGCCTCTAATCATTTTTTCACGATTGTCAACGAAAATGCTGTCACGATTTTAAACTTTCCAGGAAATGAACGAATTCCTCAACTAAACATTCACATAGATATATGAAAAAATATCAAATCGAATTTCTCCCACGTGTATTTAATCAATATTCGAATTTGTACGGATATGACGATTTGAATTTTTCTTCAGATTGGCCAAACTCTTATTCCAGAACATTTTTTTACGATATTGCAAACCAAAAATGCAGTTTGAAGCAATTAAACTTTAAAATCGTTGCCCTCAATGGTATAAACTTCAATATCAAATGTGTAAATTAATTCGATTTCCGGGAGAGTTTATCATCATGCGTTTTCTAGAAAAAAAAAAAAAAAAAAAATGTTGCATCTGTTTTAGCAATTTTACACTCCGAACCCTAAGGATTAATTGATAAATGCAACCGGTGTCGTCGCTTCTGCGTGTGCGTGGTTGTTAACGTAACATATGTTGCGACGAAGCGACGATAAACAAAAGAGGAAAATGACAATACGAACGTTTGTATTTTTTGTAATGACGGCGTGTCGACTGTTTTAATTTCTTTAAACTTACAGTTTGGCGGACGATTCAGCTTTGGGGAGCTGCTCCATTGGCACCGATACTTTTTGCAACCCATTTAGAAAACAAACAAATCAGACATACCGAAAGAAAATTGCATTTAGTGGTTACCCAGAAAACAAATCCTTCCCGAAATGATGAATTATTTCTTTCACGAAGACTCTCAGATCGAATTCCTTCGCGATCCATCAAAAAATCTTATTTTCATTTCCCCTTTGATACATCAACTTATTTTGCACATTGACGTGCATTCGAGTTCTCTCTCTCTCTCTCTCTCTCGCGTTAATGAAAATCGTTTCAAAGTTCATTTAAAAACATGGTTAGAATAACATCTAATTATGTTTCGACCATCGCGATTGCGAATTTTGGCAATTCGTCCGCTCGAAAGTATTTTTGAGATGGTTGACAATTCGCTTTAATTTTGACGATATTACTGAGTGCAATCGTCTAATTTGTTATTTCTTCGTAGGCCACGCCTCGGATTTCTTGCCCGGACCAATCTATGATCTCAATCAGACAGGGCAGGTCGTCGCTGGTATGTTTTTCCTCCTTTCACATTTATCCCTCAAATAAATTAGAATTAACAATCTAAATTGACAACTAAAAATCCAAAGAAATTCTAAATAATGAAGAACTTTACGAAATGATGCGGAAAATTTATGTAAAAAAGAAAAATTGAAAATTGATATTTGAATATTATAACGACACACGTGATATTTGCTTATAATTAATCACTTTGGTACGTGTTTTCAAAGTAGAATAGAAACATTGAAGCATTACGTCAAGTAATTACGATGTTGAAGTTCGCATCGTTGGAGCCCAACGAAAAATATTTTGTCGACTGACAATTTTTTAGATTTTTGGATTTTTTAAAATTTTTCTATATGACGGTCAGTTTTTCATTTGCCAATTATTGTCATAGACGGACGTGGCATGAACGTTTTTGCCTCCAATTTCAAAAAAATAGAATAAAACAAGGGATTCCGTTGCATTTCAACTATGAAAACTTCAACATCATCGAGTAATTTTGAAGATTGATCAAATTATATTACGAACTCATTGAGATTAGTTGTGAATGAAATATTACAAGAAATCCTTAGAGTATCCAAATGATGTAATATTTTATCGTGACAATTATAACTTGTTGAGACACTTCGTCTGAAGTTATATCGATGTTGTCTCCAATTAAATGAGCGTTTTGCTGATAAGATCTGATTATTTTTCGTTTCAATAAATTTATACAAATGCAAAAAATCTTTTGGATGATAATTTTCGTTGGAATTTCTTTTTTGTTCATTTTTCTCAAAGGTCCCGGAGCAAAGTACCTCACTTTGCCTGGTATACTGGGCGCCGGCCTGCCGAAAATTTCGTCTGAGCAACAGGACACGGTCACCAGAGCGAAAAAATATGCGATGGAGCAGAGCATCAAGATGGTCCTGATGAAGCAAACGTTGGCTCATCAGCAGCAGGTACGTTCGCGAATTTTGTTATATCGAATTTTTACAAAAAATGAGAAAAAGTTTTACTGCTATACGAGTCGTGGCGTCGCAATAAAAAAACAAATGTTTCTTAACAATTTGCATCATGAGGCCGGATCATCAGGGTTATACAAAAACTCCCGATTTATTTTTCTTTCTCGGAATCGTAGTGATTGATAAATTGAAAAAATTTTGACCAATTTCGGGATTAAATATATTTATAGAACATTATGAGTTTCCATCGTCACGAATTTCGTGTCTGCCACCGAGCTACAACCGAGAGATTAAGATTCAAAATCGAACTGGAATAGTTTAATATTTAAACAACGATTTCTTTCTCCCCGCAGAAGAATAAATTGGTCCTGCGGCAACAAGTTTTATTGCTGATGTGCAGGTTAGTCTGAGTCAAGATCGCAAATGAGAAGAAAAGTAGTAAGAAAACGATTTATTTTTCTTTGCGAACTCATTATCGTGGAAGAAAGGAAGAAACGAAATATTGCCGTGCACAGAGCCACGGATGAGACTTTTTTTCCGTCCGATCGTGCATCGCAAGTTATTTGCCACCGAACAAAATCAGATCCTCAAAAATTCACTTGGCACTAAAAATAAAAGTTGCCATGAGAAACATTTGACACGCGACCGAGACTCGGCTTTTTTCTTATTTTTTTTTTCGTCCAGAGTCTTATGAATGGATGGTTGTGATCCTTTGTGTTCCAGCAAATGGCTAGTCAAAGGAATCAAGTGCAAAGACAACAGGCTCTCGCTCTAATGTGCAGGTTTGTTCAATTTTTGCCAAGGCAAAAGAAAATGAGAATCCGTGGGATTTTCGGAGCCTTCGTGTACAATTTTATCTTTGAGTGAACATTTTTTCGGAAATGTTTGAGAACTATTTCCCAATCAGTCAATATCTTGCTAATCATTCGATTTTACGTAAAAATAATAATTGGACTATTTGTTCAAACTAGACGTTTTTTCTCTCGGGTCGTTCGATCGGTCGTAACCTTTTGTAATAGAAATAAAAAATAATCAACAACGATGATAATTCCTGATGGTAAAGCTGAAAATAAGCAAAAAAATTGCGAAAAATGCCCCTAGAGCTGTGAAAAAAATGTAGATTGTTTTAATAATTTTTGAAACAGGGTTTACGTAGGGAGCATCAGCTTTGAGCTCAAAGAGGACACGATAAGACAAGCTTTTTTACCATTTGGACCGATAAAATCGATCAACATGTCGTGGGATCCTGTGACTCAGAAACACAAGGGATTTGCGTTCGTCGAATACGAAATACCTGAGGCGGCGCAATTAGCGCTTGAACAGATGAATGGTGTCATGATTGGTGGACGAAACATCAAGGTAGCGGGACGTACCTATATAACGAATTTCCCGTCCCCGCGCAATCCTACTGTCTCGCCGGAGGTCGGCAAATTTTTATTTCGTTTCTCATTGCATTATTTATATAATCTTCATAATTATTTTTTCACTCTCTTTAATCATCCTTTGAGCAAAGTTTCGTTTGTTTCTTTTACTTTGAAAGTTTTTGTCTTCATAAAGGCCGTAAAACATTTTTTAAATCAATGTATACGAGTAATTATTCAAATTGAAGTAATATTTAGTTATAAAAATAACGAAGACGTCACTCACGTGTAAGGCATCTGGATCAAATAAACTCAATTGAAAAATCATTTTCTCATTTCTCAAAAGTCTTATTCAAAGATAAATTAACTGCACCAAAAGAAAAATGTTTGTACTGTCGCCACCACCGTGCAAATCCACATCTTACCCGCGATATCCCTCGAAACACTTACAACAATATTCCTCTCGTTGACCCAATGTCTTGGACGAGTCTGATATCAGTCTTGTAACATTTAATCGATTTTAGTCTTACTCTCTACTTCTCACTGTGTTGATTAATTTGTTGATTGATCGATTAATTGCAACGAATTTATTTCCATTCCGATTATTCTTTGGATAAGAATCTCTGAAAAATCGTTTGTTCGTCTGTTAAAAACAGGTAGTTGGAAGACCGTCCAATATGCCTCAAGCACAATCAGTTATTGACGAAATAACGGAAGAGAGCAAGCATTACAATCGTATTTATATTGCCTCGATCCATCAGGACTTGACCGAGGAGGACATCAAATCTGTGTTTGAGGCATTTGGACCTATAACCTATTGCAAATTGGCGCAAGGTAGTTCACCACACAGACACAAGGGTTACGGTTTTATCGAGTACGAAACAATGCAATCGGCTCTTGAGGCTATAGCTTCAATGAATCTCTTTGACTTGGGTGGCCAATACCTCAGAGTTGGAAGAGCCATTACCCCACCAAATGCTCTTATGGGCCCACCGAGTGGCACTAGCATGATGCCAACTGCCGCTGCTGTCGCTGCTGCAGCTGCAACCGCTAAAATTCAAGCTATGGACGCTGTCGCCAGCAACGCTGCTGCTCTTGGACTCACCAAGCTTGGAGCTACCACTCCACCTCTTCTCAATCCCGGTAATTTCATTTTTCATTTCATTCATTGAATTATTTATGCAAAAATACGATTAAAGCGAATGAATTTAATCATTTTCCTCAAGTTGTCATCAATCAAACGCCATTTAATAAGTTTTATCATTCGGTGGGTTTATTTAGCATTACCAGGAATCGTACGACCCACAACACCATCGACGATAGGGGTACCTCCGGTCGTGGCTCCGGTGATCGCTCCTCCTGGCATAGCCATACCGCAAACCTTAACGAGACCACCAGCAATTATTCCACAAATACCTGGGCAATCGGTCGTCATACCTCCCCCAGTGGTTGTTGCGCCAACAGCAGTGGGTGCACCAGTCGTAAGTTTCCAAAACAACCAACAGTTACGAGTGTCACTAGCAATTTGTGTAAAACTTGAAAAAAAAAAGAAAAAAAAAAAAAAATCGTTTTCATCAGATTCCAACGCCAAATGCTCTCGGAACAGAAATAATAAAGCGTGCTCACGAGCAAGCCGTACATCAAAAACAGCAAGAAGAACTGCAAAAGAAATTACTCGAAGAAACCGAACCGCAAACTTTACAGCAACAAGAAAATATGTCGATAAAGGGACAGAGCGCTCGTCATCTAGTGATGCAAAAATTAATGCGGAAAATCGAATCGCGGGTCGTTATATTGCGGAATATGGTTGCACCGGAAGATGTCGACGAGAGTTTACAGGAGGAGATACAAGACGAGTGTTCAAAATTTGGTGTTGTCGAGCGTGTTATTATTTATAATGAACGTCAGTCCGAGGATGACGAGGACGCCGAAGTTATCGTCAAAATTTTCGTTGAATTTTCACAAATGACCGGTAAGTAACATCAAAATAGCTCAGAGTTTCCACAAATATTTCTGCTCTCGTCTACATTGAATTATTTTCATTTGCAGAGGCCGAAAGAGCAAGAGACTCCCTCAACGGTCGATATTTCGGTGGACGCCTCGTTAAAGGCGAACTTTACGATCAGGCGTTATTCGACAACAACGATTTTTCCGGTTGAATTGACGCTCCAAGATTCCGTCCAATCGGACACGTGTCAGATTAAACTGTTTTTCCTATGGAAGAATTCCTATACGAAGATGAAAGTCAACCATCTTTTCAACACATACGAATACTCTTTATTCGATAGAGCACGGACAAGCTTTATCGAATATACATTTTCGATAAATTGTATCACTCAATATTTGCGTCCGTAGCATACGATTTAATGAAATTATTCTACGTTTTATATCGTATATTTATTATACGTTATGTTCTACGTTGATTCTTTTTTCTCAGCGGTTCCCTGTTGAATAATGGAGAAAGCGTTCGAGCGTTGAAACGTTTTTTTTTTTTCGGAATTCGGAGAGATTTATCCTTCACAGCTAATCCGCTGTGTCGACGCGTATTTTTCACTGGTTCTCATACTTTGATGACGAAAACAAGTTGGCGGAAACGAAAATTCGACATAATCGCCAAGGAAATATTATTAAAAAGTCCGAACAAATGTTTACTGATATATTTTGCAATCACCGATACGTGAATTACGATATCAGTATCTGTTTATTTACATCGAAATGACAAAATAAATCGTTTTACATAAAAATATATGACGTTTCCAAAAGTCTGGAAATTACATACATTCCTTATCCTGCTTTTTCTACTTTTCACGCTGATTCAAATTATTATTAAATTTGGTTTTTTTTGGAATAATTTTTGGATTAGAGAACGTCGGAAACACCGACGAACAAATGGTTCATTTTATTTCATTCGTCGCCGATCGAGGACAAATTTTTCCAAGATTATTGATTTTCCAATTTTTATGAAAAAACCGTACGAATTGGCGTAATTTCAAAATGTTATGGAGGCTGAATTCCATTTCTGATTACGCGCTCACGGTCGAAACGGTTCAATGGAATCTGTTTCAAGTTATAAACAATTTTTTCTTTCTAGCGATTCATTTATAAGGCATTTGTCACGCTTTTTTTAAAATTTACGACTCATTCCATGGGAATAAGAAATTCTCAAGACTTTGGTAGGCTGTTTGAATCGAGTAGTAAAAAAAAGTATAGTTGCCAACAAAGCCGTAAGAGCAGCAGCGACAATTGACCGCTTGTTGATGGCGGGTGTGAAAGCTGTGTGGTGTGAAAAGTTGCAGCTTTCCGTTCGTTTCCCTAAACCCAAAGATTCAAAATAATAAAAATATTAGTTAGTCAGCGTGAAAGTACAAATTAATTCAATCGCTTTTGGATTCAACAAAACGATGAACGGAGCAGGAACGATGGTGAGAATCTGCAATTATATAGCAACGCTATTTTTATTAAGTAACAATTAACGACGTTTCGGAGTTTTTATGAGCATATCCAAACAGGCATCATGGCGCCTGAAATTCATAACGTATACAAGAGTCCAGTGTTTAGCTGATTCTTATCAACCATTTCTTAGCAAATATGAATGAAAAACCTTCCGCTAGTCGAATGCACGAAAATGCTATACCGGAGCAATCTATTGGTCGATAAATCTTTCGTTCCTGTTTCCAACGAATTTTGAGGTTATCAATTCGGAAGTGCGATTTTCAATGTTTCCACAAATTGTCATTTACTTCGGGAATAATACCAATTTATTTCGAATGGTCAATAATGCAAGGCGCATTCGCGTGCTCAGCTCGAACACCATAAAATATAAAAACATTTATTTTGCTGCTAAAACATCGCGTTTCCATTATGAAATGATAATTTTTCAAAGCCTTTATTCTATTGATACCCATTTCATGTTGATGTTTTCATTCAAATGGAATTGTCTCTTGTTCCATTTTCAAACGATAAACAGTCGAAGGGTCAATAGATCCAACCTCACTCTTCAATACATTTATTTTTCTCCTAATTCTTGTTATTTAGGCAGCTCAAAAAAACCAAGAAAAGTTTCAGTCTCTAAAAATGTTGAGTCCCAAATCGATTTTTCTCGATAAAACGTCTATCGAAAATGTAAACTCTAGGATAATAAATTTGTCAATATGACACAAGATTCACGATGTTGACGATGTTGAAGTTTGCATCATTGGAATGCATCAAAATTCAGTTTTTTGTTGAGCAGAGGTCAAGGTTCTTGTCCAATATTTGGTCGGAACAATAAAGCGATCTTTTTTTTTTTTTTCGTTACGAAAATTGTCATGGTTTTTTAAATTCAACAAAAAATGAATAGAAAAAGTATTTTTCGTTGTATCCCAACATTGCGAACTTCAGTGTCATCAGAATTCAGATTAACTGAATTGTTAGCACTCGGGCGGCATTTTTATTTTTACACAGTTATTTTACAGGGATGTCCTTGTAAAAATGTTACAAAATGCTAAAAATAACTATAACATAGCTACGAATATTGATAAATCAATGGGCTTTTTTAACGAAAAAAAAAAAAAATTTTTTTTTAGGCAACTGCAGTGTCAAACGGCACGGAATCGCCGCAGAACGCATCATGGGTCGCAGGTATATTGCTAACGTAGACAGATGCTCGTACATTTCCTTGTAAGCGGATAAAAAATGTTGTAAAACTCGTGAAAATGTATGGAGACACTCGTTCCGAGCGGAACAAACAGAAAATGCAATTAACAGCGATTGCGTCTTATTTATATTGTATGTGTATGGGTAAATCTTCTGTATTTTGAAGAACATCCGTTCATTGAGTCGGTCAAATACAACCTGGAGATTTCGGTACATTCTTTTTGGAAATGGAAGCGAAACTCTTAATCAATTCTTAAGAATAGGGCAGTAGAAAATGAATATCGAGAATGAAAAGATGAGAGTCAGATTTGATCGAGTGGAACGTTCCCAGGGTAAACCAGGAATTGTTGGCCAACTCTGGAAATGTTTCGCTACATTCCTTCTGCATTTTGGTCTTAAAATGACGAGTTCAATTCTGTTTATCTCAGAATTTTAGGCAACATTTCGAAATGTTTTAAAAATCACATCCTAGGTATTTGAAACTTTGAGCCAATAATTGGAATGAGGCGAAACATCATTAATTAGGAGCTTAATTAATGAGGATCAGTATGATGCATTGAATCCGTTAGCCAGCAACAAATAGACTTTTATACATATTTGTTTACAGATATATTTTTATATTTATCCATATATATTTTATATGTATAAATGTATAAATATACACACACGCGCGAGTTTGATTGTTGAGGAGAAAAAGTAATTGTTTACTACTTTTTGGTATTTAGTCAAGCAGTTAAGGAGGTAGAGATTGATACGTTATGGAATGGCCGGCCTATAAATTGTTCCGTTTTTTATTTTGATTTTTCTTTAACTCTCCTATTTCTCATTCTCTTTCTCTCTGTTAGGCGAAATCAGGCTTCAAGATGGCCCTTAACAAAACTAATGTATGGTTGTCCTTCTGTTCTGAGATGTTACAGCGGAGAGACAATACAGAAACTGTGGCCTTCGACTGAGCTGTGATCATGAGCGTGCGCCAAACAATCAAAGAGAACGCTACATTCGTTGAAAAAGAAAGAAAATATCGAGTTTTAGTACAAAAATGAAACTCGATTCGCCGTAATGGGCGTGTATTGTCGTGCATACAGCGCCGATACTCGATCCTCGTGCCTCGTTTTTTTTCTTCCTAGATAGGTCAGCACTTAGGATAGTTTGCAATCGTCGTTATTTTTTAATTATGAGTCTCGTCTTTCCTTGCTAATTGAATTTGTACTGATAAAAAACGAATTTGCCTCAAATCATGAACGTGAAAGTCCCGATTAAATTCAAAGTCGAAAAATACAATTTTGCATATTCTTGAGACATCGGAATAATCTAAACAAGCCAAATTTTGATAAAACTGCAGAAAATTTATGAAATAATTGCATTACTGAATTACGAATTCCGTCGATTTTTATTATGAATCTCCAAATTTCGGACACTTAACATTGTGAGCAAAAAACATAATCCATTTGTTTAGCCACAACAATTGCAATCATTGCAGAAATAGTAAGTTTTTTGTAACGAGACTCATAATTGGAAAAGCCAGTGGCGACATAAATTTTTATTTGAAAAATCAGATCATTGATATCGCCATTAGGTGTATACCATTGTTTTGGTTTTTTTTTTGCTCAAGTAAAAAGTTGTTTTTTGCGATAGAACTTTTCAACAAAAGAAAATGGATCAGGGCCGCTAAATAGACTTCGGTGAAAATTGTTAGGTTATCAAAGGCATAAGACGTGCGTGATTGGCGCAGAAAAAAAATGCACTTAGCGTGTTCTCCTTTTGCTTTGTGCTTACAGATTTCTGCGTCTCACCCTCAGGCTCTCGGACATTTTGTGTGCGCGACCTTCATTGCTCAACCCCGAACACGGTTAAACGAGTCGATAATACGTATAAATGAAATAATTAAAAACAGAAAAGAAACAATTCGAATCGTGGTTTTGCGGGAAAATTTGAAAAAAAAAGTAAAAAAAAAAAAAAATCGACAGATATTAATTATTGATAAATGAACAGAGGCGTCGTAGGAAATACGTTTCAATCAACGTGTTTTGATTTCTGTTCCAGGGACTAGTAGAGTACGCTATCTATCTTGACCAGTCGAGAACCAAATTGTGCCAATCCTTCGAATTATAAACCCTACAAACAAATTTCATCATTGAAATATAAATAAACGAGCATTGGTTTTTCGCGAGAGACACTTTTTTCAGTAGAAAGAAAAAAAAAAAAAAAACACATTTTCTGCATCAAGTTAATTTTTGAGATGTTGTGTCGACTTTGGGCCTGCACGAGATATATATATATATATATTTTCCTATTTTCCTACGAATGACACGCTCTAGACTTTATTCCTGTGAGGCTTCAACAGCCAGAATTTTGCAACGAGGACAGATGCAATAACTTAACACGACGATCGAATCGTTTATTGATGATAATTTTCTATGTGGCTTCGTTTCTTCTCCACATCCGTATTTTCATTTACATAATAATAACACATGGTACGAGGTCAGGATGGAAAAATGAAAAACACGATTCTACTCGTTTATTATCGACAGCTTGTCTGTCTCGACTATTTTAATTTCTTTAAACTTACAGTTTCTGGGAAGATCCAGCTTTGGGAAGCTGCTCCATCGGCAACGTTACTTTTTACGTCTCATTGTTGAAGAAAATCATGAAAAATTAACGTTTGGTCACACGACAATTATATCGTGCTTTTTTCAGAAACTATACTTATCCCCGTTTGCGTCCAAATTTTTTCGCTCATCGGAGTATCCAAAATATACTCGACTAAAAAATTCATTAGATATTTCTTCCGATTGTTTTACTCAATATTCCGGAATAGGTTTTTTTTCTGTACACGATATTATTGTGAAATTGTATTTCTACCATCGCCAGTGTGTTTGCGAATTGTGAAAATTCGTTAAACGTGAGTTTTTTTAGCGAGATGGTTGAGATATTGATTAAATGGACGATATTACAGAGTGCAACCTAATTATGCAAATGTCTAATTCATGATTTCTTCATAGGCAATGCATTGGACTTCTTGCCAGGACCGATTTATGATCTTAATCAAACTGGGCAGGTCGTTGTTGGTGAGTATTGGGAATTTTTCTAATCAAAAGATCGATAATTACAAGAATTGCGTGAAAACAATATTTTCCATTTTTGATTGATGAAATTCTTTTCGTCTCGAGTCGCATTTTCCTTGGAGTCGCAACAATTTTGTTTTTTAATGAGAACGTTACAATGCGAAACTAACATCCGGACAAATATTTTATTCGTTTGCAGGGCCCGGGGCTAAATATCACACTCTGCCTGGCACTGTCTTGCCGAAAATATCATCGGAACAACAAGAAACTGTTAATAGGGCGAAAAAATATGCGTTGGAGCAAAGCATCAAAATGGTCCTGATGAAACAAACTTTGGCACATCAACAACAGGTTCGACTTGATCTGTACAATTTAAACCATGTCCCGAATAAAGATTTCCTTTCGATTCTCTACTTCAATAGAACAGACTTTTAATGTAAACTTTTGGCTTGCAGCAAATGGCCAGTCAACGAAATCAAGTGCAGAGGCAGCAGGCTCTCGCGTTAATGTGCAGGTACATGAATTTTGTGTTTCGATGAAATACTTTTTAAATTAAACATTTACACACCAAAGGAAATATTTAATTTGATCATGTGATCGAGCAAAAAGTCGATAAAAATCGCAATCATTGAATCAAAATAGCAAAAATACTTTTTTCCCCGATGGAGTCGACGGTTTTAATATTTCGTCGCCCATTCAATAACTTTTCCAGTATCATTTGTTGGAACCTCCTCGAGTATTTTCTGTAACTATGAAACTGCCATTTCCCTAGAGCTCAGAACGATGCAAAAGGTGTTTCAACAATATTTAGATTTTCCACGATTTTTTGAAATATTACACTCTCGAAACTTGATGCTGCAAATTCCTAATAAAATAATGCTGTTTGATAGGGTATACGTAGGGAGCATAAGTTTCGAGCTCAAAGAGGATACAATAAGGCAAGCGTTTTTGCCGTTTGGACCGATAAAGCCGATCAACATGTCGTGGGATCCGGTGACCCAGAAACACAAAGGATTTGCATTCGTTGAGTACGAGATTCCCGAGGCGGCACAATTAGCTGTTGAACAAATGAACGGTGTCATGATAGGTGGACGCAACATCAAGGTAGTGGGACGTACCTATATAATGAGTTTCCCTGTTCCCACGCAATCCCACTGTCTCTCCGGAGGTCGGCACATTTTCATTTTATTTCCCTTCCTTTCATCACTCAAATTCCTTCCTTTATCTTCGTAAATTTTTTTTTTTTTTTTCACCATACAACCAAGCTTTTTTTGTCTATAAAGTAAATTTGGTGATAAATATCGAATCAGTCAGACACGAATAAGGCATCTGGATCAATATAACTCAATGTATAATTTTGTCGTTCGTTCAACTAATTAACAAGAAAAAAAAAACGGAAAATGTGAGTTGGTGTGCTCTCCACCACTATCCTGTGGCATTTCTCAACACTTTTCTAATAATTTTCCTCTTATTGAGCCAATGTCTTGGCCGAGTCTGATACCAGGCGTGTAATAATAATTTGTACCTTTCCGGTATGATGAATGAAAAGTCTCGTGTTTGTATGATCAACAGGTAGTTGGACGGCCTTCAAATATGCCGCAAGCACAATCGGTTATTGACGAAATAACGGAGGAGAGCAAACATTACAATCGTATTTACGTAGCGTCGATACATCCGGATTTGACGGAGGAAGATATAAAGTCAGTGTTCGAAGCATTTGGACCAATAACCTATTGCAAATTGGCGCAAGGTAGTTCACCACACAGACACAAAGGTTACGGTTTCATCGAGTACGAAACAATGCAATCGGCTCTTGAGGCTATAGCTTCAATGAATCTCTTCGATTTGGGTGGCCAACATCTCAGAGTTGGAAGAGCTATTACCCCACCAAATGCTCTTATGGGTCCACCGAGTGCTACGAGCATGATGCCCACAGCGGCTGCTGTTGCTGCTGCAGCTGCGACAGCCAAAATTCAAGCTATGGACGCAGTCGCCAGCAATGCCGTCGCGCTTGGACTCAGTAAACTCGGAGCCACGACTCCGCCTCTTCTAAATTCAGGTAAATTCATTAAATAACGACGGTTGACTCAACGGCCAATAAATATCAAAACCAAACAATTTTTAAGCCCTTTTTCACACTAAAAGGATGTCATGCTTCCACAGCGTTATCGGGAATCGTTAGACCTACGACACCGTCGACGATACTGTCACCGCCAACTGTCGCATCCGTTGCTCCGGCGATTGCTCCTCCTGGAATCGTCATACCTCAACCACTCTCCAGACCACCAACGGTTGTTCAACAAATACCTGGACAAGCAATAGTGATTCCTCCGCCTACAATCGTAGTCCCAACGGCAGTGGGTACACCGGTTGTAAGTACCGAAAACAAATATTCCGAAAGTTCCTGGTCGAAAGAAACAACAGGAAAAATTGACGCATTTTTCGACACTTTGTTGAGTTACAAATTTTTAATAATCACTTTTCCATTCGACAGATTCCAGTCACCACGACTCTTGCTAGCGACATCATAAAACGAGCTCACGAGCAAGCCGCCCAGCAGAAACAGCAAGAAGAATTGCAAAAAAAGTTGTTGGAAGAAACCGAGACCCAGACGTTACAGCAGCAAGAAAATATATCCATTAAAGGCCACAGAGCTCGTCACTTGGTCATGCAAAAACTAATGCGCAAGGTCGAGTCGAGGGTCGTTATATTGCGTAATATGGTTTCACCGGAGGACGTCGACGAGACTTTGCAGGAAGAGATACAGGACGAGTGCTCCAAATTCGGTATAGTCGAGCGCGTCATTATTTATAACGAACGGCAGTCCGAGGACGACGAGGATGCGGAAGTCATCATCAAAATATTCGTAGAATTCTCACAAATGACAGGTAAGCAAAAAAAAAAAAACATTGTCGTACAAAAATTTTTCGATCCTAAATGTAATAAAAAAAATTGTCTTCTTTCAGAGGCCGAAAGAGCGAGAGATTCTCTCAACGGCCGATATTTCGGTGGTCGTCTCGTCAAGGCTGAACTTTACGATCAGGCATTGTTCGACAACAGTGATTTTTCAGGTTGAATTAAACCACGAGGTTATGATTCCGTTTTATCGGATGCGAGTCGAATCAAACTGTTTTTCCTATGGAAGAATTCCTACATAAAAAGACACTGATGTTTTAAAGAAACCAAGTCCCACGTTTTCGATCGAGTATCGAAAAGCATTAAGGTCTAGACTTTCGATTAATTGATATACTCTGAATTTTTGCGTCCGCAGTAAAGAATCCGATTGATCAATTATATACAAACAACAGCTTACATCAGAGTTCCAACCGTCTGTTTGCAATTTATTTTGAAATTGTGTGTCCTTATATTTTTGGCGCACGAATGGGTGTTTTTTTCTTCTTGTAACCGAAAAACTCATGATCGGCGAAAAGAGCGCCAAGCGAAGGGTATTCAGTTGTTTTTATCTCCCCGGTATTTTAGAAGCAAAGTGTGATCATGAGGAAGAATACTTGTAGAGAATGAGGAAATAATTGTATAAATGGCAAATATGGCTAAAGCGGTCGGTATGTCTTGCGGTGAAATAAGAGTGACGTTGTCGGTAAATGTTGAATCACATAGAATTGACGAAATAAATTGTTTTACATAAGAAACTGAATTTTTTGTCATTTCGAATTGAGTTATTTCTGGAATTAATCATTTTGATTGACATTTTTGTAATGTATCGTACCAAGGAATGGATTTATTCGATTTTTCAACGACAGGTTTATGCGAAAAAGTGAAATAAAAGGTTTCCGATGCTGTTGCTTAAAATCTAATAAAGATTCAACACGTTTCAACTATTTTTATTCCTATCAACAGTCTCTTTTGGTATTGAAAGACAACAGAGCTCCAAAGAATATTCCAAAGTATTCGCACTGTACATTAATATACTTTACGATATTTATACAATAAATTACAAACTTGTCCATTTGCAACCATCGAAGAACTATTTTTTTGGGTTCCTTGGCGGTTTTTTATAGCCTTCGGTATATTCTTCATATACCGGAAACGACGAACCTGGAATCTCTCGAACTCCCGATGGCAATGTCAGTTTTTCACTTTCATCTTTCATCGCTGCATATTCTCTATCCAGTTTTGCTGCGTTTTCTCGCTTCGTTAGTATCATACGATAATTTTCCTCAACTTCTTCTTTTGTTGGTGGATCCTTGCGTCTGTATCTCAACCAGGATTCCCACTCGGCTGTTATTTCTTGCTCAAAATTTTCCTTATCCCGTGGCTCGAAAAATCGTCCACGCGTTTTTCTCCCGGTTTCTCGTGGCTCCTCGTAAAACTTGGTGCCATAGAAATCCTCCCCCATGAATTTAGGTTTCGGTTGTCGCTTGAACGACGCGACGAAACTCTTCATGATTATTCGAAAAACACCTCGAGTTTTTTCAGACATTTTTTTATTTCACTTTCCTTTTTCCTCTCTCGATTAGATAAGGCCCAGTTGTAGCGACCTGGACAAACAGTAATTCCCTCCATTGGATCACAGGTCTAATTATCTAAGCAACCTGTAATTGCCGTAGTTGATGCGATAAATTACGAAATCCCCTGAGAAAAGCTCAACACTTCGGAGAAACAAAGTATTCCTACCAACTAAGAGGATTATTTCGTTGTGTGGCTTCTCTTGTGACTAAATTTATTTGCCATTCATTTCTCGACAGGAAAACTAAGTTTCATAGCAAATTATTCACTCGTGGTAAGTTATTATTTTCATTAATTGAATAAATCGATCAAAGCATTATCACGCTCGTTTAAGTTATTAAAACTCAGGCCAACTCGACACAAATAAATGTGTTGGTGGCAAAATTTGCTCGTCAATAAATTTCTTGCTAGAGAGTTCAACTTTGTGGTACGGAGTTTTAAAGAATCAACAATTATTCTGAGATTATTCATTTTGCTCTATTAAAAATGTGAATAATTTAGCAATATCCAATGTTTTTGTATTTGCTGCCATTCCTTTCTCAGGAGTTCCTACAAATTGCAAGGAATTGAATTCTGGTTATTAGGATTAATTGGAAGTATGGAAGAATTTCTAATTTTTCATTTATTTCTATTATCCCATAAAGCAAACTGAATATTCGTTCCCGAAAAACTCTAAAGGAGCAAATCGACTGTAAACTTTGAAAAGTTTTCCCTCAAATTCTCACTTTATAAACGATACTTGATTCTCACCTGAAATTAAAATAAAAATGGTTTCAGGTTCGGTTATTTTTCGTTGCCCAACTCTAACCCTTCAACTGCTTCGGTATTTTTACTTTTGGAACCTCCTAACCTTCCGGAATAATTGTTCCGCATTGAAGAGATTTCAAATTATGTTTTGCGCAGAATCTAGAAAAAAGGAAAATTGGTGGTGCAGGTTTGCACCAATGTGCAGCTAAAACGTTGTCATTGAACGTTAAAAATTCTATTGCGGTATATCATCTCAGTTACTCAGATCTTAAAACGACCAGGCTCAAAAATGAGTGGATATCGAATACGCAGGATTTGTTACTAAGCAGATAAACTAAAATTTGATGATCAACTTCGAATCGCAGTAATAAGTCAATCGGACCTTCGCTGAGAGTTCAAAAAAGTAAATGCTATCCTTTTATATCGGATACAACTACGCAGGAGCAAAATGCAAAAAAAAATGCAATCATGTTCTCTGCAATTGATGAATTTTTTGAATTTTAAACATATTTTTCGCACCACAACAATGTCGACTCCAAAGCAAAAGGTTCGCTGCATTCGATGATTTTTGATCGAATTGGAGGTTGGGAAAAACTTGTGTAAATCGCAACTACGAAATACAGTTGAATAAGTGATCAACAATATAAAACTTGGTGGAGGTTATAAATGACGTGCGATGATGCGTCGCATTAATATTTAATATTTGGTTCGTTTCAAAAGCATGCTCATTTTCTTCTAAACGCGACTCGATCGTGTAGGGGAATCGGCGTAAATACATATAATGTAGTATCCATTTGTTGTTACAAAAGCTAAACTGAATTTGGTCTCGTGAAAAATGAACTTGACAATTTTCCTACCTTGGTGGTCGATATTTTGTATATTCAACCTTTCTCTTGCTCTCAAGATGGTAATGAAAATTTCTCGTAGTATCAACAACCAATATAGACAAACACTCGCATGTGTATATACACAAATAATCCTCTGATGCGAACGCAAGCGATTTTCAAAATTTCTGAATAATATCTTGAACTATGTTTACTCTAACGTGACGATAAAGCGATGAGACAAATGAGCTATGAGAGAAAAATCTGAAAAGAAAAAAAAAGGATATGATGAAATTGATTAAAAATTGGAAAACGCACGAAGGTCATATTTGCAATAAACATTATTTATTAGGGAAAAAAATATCTAGGGAAAAAGTGGTGGGCTTTGCTCGACGAAATCTGCCCTCTGGTGCCAAGTTTGTGGATTACGTCACTTCCCCAGGCGTGGTTGTGTATGTGTATGTATCTGAGTGTGTTCTCTTGTGGTTTTGTTGCTCCCTACCCCACTACCGAATGACGAAGAGAGTGCGTGCGCCGATCTGCTGAAAATGGCCGTGCTCATCGAAACATACCGAGTTGTTGCCCCTTGATAGACATGTCTCTCTTCGGTAACTTTGAAAAACCTGGCAAATAGTTTGTTTATAAAGCGTCATCTCTCGATATCGTGTTTGCAACAATCGCGATTCTATCGATAGTTCACACTGTTTATCGGGAGACTGTATTTTTTTTATTGCGAATTGGAGCACTCTCAAAATTCCGTTAAAACTTGTCGTGTTCTCTCGTGCGTGAGTTTCGAGTGAAAATCTATCTATATACATAGACCTATATTCGTATATGTATGTATGCATCCATAATACGTACGATCTTGTTTGTGCGTGTGTGTGCGCGCGCTCGCGCTCTCCGAAAAACACTTAGGAATGAGAAGAAGAAAAAAAAATTCCCCGATAAAACTAGCCGTTGAGTGCATCGTTGCGACTGGAGCGAGAGTTTAATTGTGAAGAAAAAAAAAAAAAAAATACTATACTTGTGATATTCTTTTCGAATATTCGAGTATTCCTATTTTTTTTTCACCGATACTATTATACAGTTGCGTGAAAGTTGAGAGATTCTAGTTGAATTTCTCGGTATTTCTCTCCTTTTTTCGGCTTCCACCTTGCGTTCTATCCTAGTATACTCCGGTTTGTGACGCGAGGTCACCGCCAAGAGCGAAACTAATAACTTTGGGAATATTCAGTGTCAAAGTGGGCTAGTGGGCTTTTCGAGAGGAGAAAATTGTGAAATTGCACCAAGAACCGCGGGTGTTTCCCTGTGTACATACAGCCTCTCTCACCGAGGGGGCATATTGAGATTTTCGAACTTTCAAGATCGAGGTTCGTGTGAAACAACACTTTGTGCTTATTCATTTATTTTTCATTTGCCTCTACAACTTTTCGGTGTACGTGTCCGTGCAAGTTGTCGAATTTTTCGCCTCAAGTCAATTCGACAACTCCCTTTCATTACGTATACATGGATGTGCGTGTGTATACACACGTTAACGCATTCATGTATGTTTATATATATAGTCATACTGCAAGAAAAGGTGTTTGTGACTAATTTCCTTTTTTTTTCGTGATGTTTACTCCTCTGCACTGAATCAGTGTGGCGAGTTCGTTTAAAAACTTTTAGTTTGACGTTTTTGTGCTTGAAATATCGAAAAATTCGTTTTTTTCAACGATTTCACAAGTTTTGCCAAAATTTTCGTATCACGAGGTTCACGTCTGTTACAAACGAGCCATCAGCTATAACCATGGCGTCCGACAGATGCTTATAAACGACCGAATATTTTATGCCTTCGCGTGTATGGGCTTGTCAAAAAATTGTGTCAACCACGTAGTGCCACACGAGTAAAGTAAACTGAGATTCCACTTTCCCCCCCTCCCTCTCTCTCTCTCTCTCTCTCTCTCTCTCTTTCTTGCTGTTTCTCTCTCCCTCGCACTCCCAGTCTTTTCGTATCATATACACCTGTCGATTTTGTTTTTCCTCAGAAGTATACGATTTGAAAAAAAACCATGACTACTCTAATCACGTTTAACCACTTTTACTGTCTCGATTCCGGTTTTTATTCCTTTTCGTCAATATTCTAGGAATCCCTCGACTGTTTTACGACGTTCCGTCCGATTTTACGAACTTTCCAATCATCGCGACACTCTTCATCGCGAATCAACGTCAATTTTTAAACGCGACCTGAGTCACGTTGTAACAATGATAATAAAATCGCCAACATTTTGCTCCAAATTATGGAACGGTTTGATGAATATCACGCTATAACAATTAAGCTAATTTTTGCTTTTTCTAATAGTCGGAAATTGACGTCTCTGTGTCGCCGGCTTAACCGAGTAAATGTCGTTTCCTTTTTTTTTAATCGTCCATCATGATTCATCCTTCATAAGCAATTTTTCTGAATTTCATTACACTCGACCGAACGTGTGCGATGATTCTAAATTAACTTTACGAGTCTTCATCATTTTTTATCTTCGAAATTTACAAGTTTAAAAGGTCAATGATTTTTTCCTCCATTTTTTTTTATCTCGCCTCAGATTTGCCAATAAATTAAGGGCATTGTGTCCGTACATTGAAACGAATTTTTGTTGATGTAAATTTTCATGAAAAACCCACACTCTGCACAGTAAAAAATTGCGTGAAACTCACGCTCATTCCTCCATTTATTCTCGTGACCGTAATTTATCGGTTTTGATGATTCTCTCGATGTGTTGAAAATGAAAATTTTACAAGACAACCATCGGCATAAAACCATGTCACAGTCAGAGCCAAAAGTTATGACACTTTGGTCTTCGGGAGTTTTGTAACTTTTAGGAAAATTGATGCTGACACAAGATGCTTAGGCACGATCATCCATGACTAGTTTCCATATTAAAAAATTCTGTAAAAGCAATGTAATTGCGTCTATAAAAATATTCTAAAATTTGCAATCATAAGAACTTTTATCGGAGGGAAAAAAAACTCGCATGATGGTTTATTGCTCAGTAAATAAAAAATGTCAGCCTGGCTTTAATCTGCGTAGTAATCCGTGAGATTAAAATTTGCGCATTATGCGTCACATAATTTTTATGTTCTCCGTATCTCATTCAGGATGACTGAATTCTTGTGACCTTGAGGCCCACAGTCGAGGCCTAAATAAAAGTTGAAAAATTTATTTATCTTTTGGTCATGAATCTTTAATCCTGAGCTGAGTTTTTGCATTCCATAATCTGCTTAATTACATCCTCTAATTATGGGTATAGGCGGACGAAGACTTTTCTAGGTTTTCATCCTTGAATTGGAATGCAACGGAATCCATTATTTTATTTTATATTCCAAAATCCGTGTCAAAAATAAACTCGCAGTGTGTCCGTCGATAAAAATTATTTGCAAATGAAAAATCGAACGTCAAAGAAAAATTGAGGCGATTCCAAAAATCGAAAACAAATTGTGAGTAAATATTTTTCGTTGGTCTCCAACGATGCCAACTTCAATATCGTCGAAAGCAGCAACACGCACAAAGATATTGGAAAATTGCCATAATTTATAAAGTGGAAAGTAGCAATTAAAATCCTCTCGTTTTATTCCAACAGTGCGAACTTGAAATTACATTTTTCAATCTCAGTTAGTCTGTCTTGTTCGCCAAGAAATATTTTGTCTGTTCCACGTGGATTAATAACGATTAATCAATAGTTGGTAGTCATAGAACTATCAGACACAGGTTTTTTTTTTCATAGCCATCTATCTCTGTACGATAATACTGCTGTAATCTGTTTGGACATCAAAATAGCTGTTTTATTTCTTTTCTCTCGCAGTATTCTTCTTATCATACGAACATTTTTTTTTATCTCACTATAGTGCTCTCGTATCTTAGTATGTGATATTGTAAATCGAGAAAAAAAGAGTTGATTAGTTGGTGTTTTGGTGGAACCAACATTTTTTTATTGTTTCCACGATTTTTCGAGTTCGCTTAAAGTGTCTGATTTAAAAACATCGCAAAAAGTAGTGACGGAAAAATAATAGTTTGTTCATCAACTGGACCATTCGATCACCATTCGTGGATACGAGCATGAGTTTTGAATTTGCAAAGAAATATAAAGACAACTTTTCAAATTCTGCTGATTTTAACTTTTCTGTGTTGAAGGCGTGGCCACGTCAAAAGTCTGTTAGATTTGTATGCACTGTGGCTGATTTTCAAAAGATTAATGAGAAAAATTTCTGATTTTTCTCGTTCATGCGATTATAAACTTTTGTTCCCCACTTCTTAAAATTCTTAATAGCAATTCAATTTATTTGACTGCTCTTCTAGCTCGAATTTTATTTCGGTCGATGAAACGTTGGACCCTCACGACCGATTGATCGATTCTGATAATTAATCGAGTAAATGATAATTTATTGGTTTTTTGGCTCGAGGTAGCAGAAGAGAATATTGACATTCCCTGAAAATAGAAAGTCATTTGTTATCACTAAGATCACACGTTACGTCATGCCATTATTACTCGCTGATGAGCAAAATAATCTTGAAATCTTAAGATACGGTTACTTGGAAATTATGTCAACGATTTATCATCCGTTTTCTTTGATTATTTACAATAATAATTCATTAGTCATAGCAAAAGTAATTTTGATATTTTTTTCATTCAAAGTTAAATGATGAAAAAAGAAAGCATTTACGAAAAAGAGCATGATACGCTGTGATCAATAATCTTTTGTGGATATGAGAATATTATAGAAGTTTCGAAAACGAAAAATTCAGCTTAGGTTTATAATAATCGAATAAAGTTTATTTTTAATTATGAAAAAAATGGTATTACGTGATTTCACCAACGAATGTATGTTTTGCTTTTGATTTTAGATCATTCCTCAAGAAGAAATGGGCCTTGAATCATTGATGGCGATTTCCGCCAGTTCCAACGGACTTGATGATTGATGAGAAGAATAGAAATCAATTTGTTCAAGATGCGGGAAAGAAACAGCGCGATCCCCTGGGGAACAGTGGGGATCTTAATCGATTAATTGAGTTTTCACATAATTCGTCGTTTTTGTTTTCCCATTCAAATGTGAAATTATTAGACGATTGCTCAGGAACGATTCGAGCTAAGAATTTTTGATCCCAATAGGGATTATGTGAAAAGAAAGAGAAGGAAAAAGATAAAGGAAGGAGCGAGAGGTCGCCTCAAGTTTTTCTCAGATATATTAACTTTGCTTTTGCCAAGATGTCGTTTCTTTCGAATCTCAAAAAAGCCTTCCACTTCGGTGGCAACGACGCCAAAAAGAAAAAACTCTACAATAACATCAAGATCGACTGTGATCCCCAAGAATTTTGGGAAATGATCGGCGAGCTCGGCGATGGTGCTTTTGGCAAAGTTTACAAGGTCAGAATCGTATCCACGAAAATACAATAACTGCTCAAAGTCCAACCACCAACAAATTCAACCAAGAAAATCAACTTTGTTTTATTCACTGCACGAAAAAGTCTCAGTCGACTTACATGATTGGAACACAACGCAATCGATACTTCACCAGCTCTCTCGTATATTTCATTATATACGTTCGAATGTACAAAGTAACCTCAGGGCTTCTTAATCCAATCAACAAACTTATATCGAGGACGGTTCATGTTATTTCTCTCTGTCTCGACCACTATTTCCTCATTGTATTTCAAAATTTCGTTATAAACTTGAAAATTAACAAGTAATCAATGAATTCGTATTACGACTGTACAGATACGTAATTAATTATTTACGCCTTCAAATTCACTGCACGACATTTGTTACCCGATGTTGAGGCCATTGTAGGTAAAAAAAAAAAAGGCCAGCATATTTTGAGGATTTTTACTGGCGACATTTTCAACCGGATCGAAATATTGTTGGCGGTGTTTTATCGAACTGTCAATTAACTATATGGAAAATAATTTTTTTGCACTGATGAATGGAAAAGTAGTCGGAGAGCTCATACAAATTTCAACCTGCGACGAAGGATTAAAAAATTTTTCTCAACGTGTATTACAAAATGTACAAAAAGATTTTTGCATCCTGCTGCAAAATTCTGGCATTTTGTTCTCGGGTAAACATTATTTTTCTTCTTCATCAGTCCGGAAAATTTACTCCCTGGGGTTGATACATAGTTCGAGAAAGGATTGTACACAGAATCTCGATTCGTTGCATATTTTCGGTGAAAAAATATGGAAGCAAAATCCAATCCACTGAGCTACAAAATCGGTGGAAAGAATAAATATTATTTGTTTCTCAAATTTTTCGTGTCAATTAAATTTTTATCAATGATTATTGTAAATAACAGGCTCAGCACAAGCAGACGAACCAGTTGGCTGCTGCTAAAATGTGCGCATTGGAGGGAGAAGATGATCTGAGCGATTTCATGATCGAGATTGATATTCTCTCGGAATTCAAGCATCCCAATGTCGTTGAACTTCACGAAGCGTATTTCAAGGACGGCAAATTATGGGTATGGAAGAACAAACAATCGATTCATGTTTATAGTATTTAAACGTGGGCGGGAGGCAAAAAGATGTTCGACATTTCGTGAAAAAAAAAAATAATATTAAATTATCCACGCGTTGATCCGATCACGAAATAGCATAGAAAATTCGAGTCTATTGTTGTCTGAGAGAATTCATTTTATTTCTCGACTCAATTAATTTCATTCGCAAAAGTCACTTTTAAACATTCTTTCGTGACTCTTTATTTACTAAATGTTTCATGTAAATAGTTGTCTTCATTGTTGAAACTTTCATATCCTTGAAAAAATTCGAATGTACAGCGAATAAGGATAAATGGAATGTTTTTAATAAAAAATAAATAATTATTATTCTTACACAGATGCTCATCGAATATTGCGACTGCGGTGCTGTCGATTCGATAATGGTCGAGCTCGAGAAGGCTCTTACCGAACCTCAAATATCGTACGTTTGTCAGCAAATGACGAAAGGTCTTGCATTTTTGCACAAATCTCGAGTCATACACAGGGATCTGAAAGCTGGAAACGTATTGCTCACGATGTCCGGTGGTGTAAAATTAGGTAAAGTTTCGACGGAAACCTCGTGCGAGAGATAACAATCACTCATGTATAAATTACGTGCTTGTACTTTTGTTTCGTTTTTATTTTTCATTAAAGCGAGATGTAATTATTTCAGCTGACTTTGGTGTTTCCGCAAAGAACAAGCACACTTTGCAGAAGCATGACACGTTCATTGGCACACCTTACTGGATGGCACCGGAAGTTGTATTGTGCGAAACTTTCAGGGACAATCCTTACGACTTCAAAGTGAGTATTCTTTATTTAGTTATTCCCATCGTCGATGAAATTATTAGGTCTCTTAATAATTCGGTCCTGTAACTGTGGAAAATCAAATGCGAAAATGGCTTCGAGTAGATCTAATAGTTACAAAAGTGTTGACGTACAGTGATTCTTCGGTAGCTTTGCATCATGCAGATTATTCCTGAAATCTAATCAAAACAAATAACTGTTAAAATACAATTTAATAAACAAATTATATTAATAATAAAATTAATTCCATTTTTCACTATTCAGGTTGATATTTGGTCTCTTGGAATAACTCTAATCGAATTGGCTCAAATGGAACCACCTAATCACGAGATGTCGCCAATGCGAGTTCTCTTAAAAATCCAAAAAAGTGATCCACCGAAGCTGGATCAACCGGGCAAATGGAGCAAGGATTTCAACGATTTCATAGCCAAAGCTTTGATAAAGGATCCGTCGTTGAGACCGACCGCCGACGAGTTGTTGAAACATCCGTTCATAAATAGAACATTAGATTCCAAGCCCATAAGGGATTTGTTGTTGGAATACAAGGCCGACGTGGTTGAGGAGGAACTCGTCGACGAGGAGGCTGAGGTGAGTGGTCAAAATTTCGTTTATTGGTTATTATTATTATTATTTTTCCCTATTTAACAAAATTACGACGATGAATCGTCGATGTGAAATGAAATTTACGTCTAAATGTCGAGCATAGAATAGCCTTGAGGATGAAACCTCGATCACTGGTCCGGAATGTTACAATAAAAACGAAAAAACAAAGTAACCGAACCCCTAAAACTAATTGTGCAAGATTTATGATTGCGATTTTTTTAAATCCTCGCACGTTACGTAAAATAAGATTTTTGACGATTTTAGTAAGAAAATAACGAAGCTCTCTGAAGCTAGCAGTCGTCATTGATCGTCCGTTTAAAAGTAAAGCACTTTAGGCAAGTGGCATAAATGTACCTTTTCCCCTGTTCATCAACGTATCTGGCTTATTTCAAATGCGATTCGATATTTAGCACGCTAGGGAAAGTAATAGAGAAAATAATAAATATAGCTGGAAAATGAATAAAGTATGAGGTTTCAATGAAACGACTAAGAGTAGTTTCCGGCTCGATACGTCGATTTAACATTATAAATCCGTTGTTACACGCTTGCACTACAAATAGAAGGCCAAAAAGGCGAAAAAACACAGAGAACAGTATCAGCGGATTGGTAAGCTGCTCCCGTGTGTTTTTTAAAAACTTAATAAGTAGTTCATCAATGTCCGATAAAATTCTAATTGTTATGCATTGCCTGAAGAGGAAAGAAAAATTTGCAATGAAAAAAGAAAAACGTTTGGTTTATGGCCAATATTATCAAACCACACCGCTCGTTGTAGTTGTGTAAATTACATTCAAAGTCCCTGCTCCATTTTTTATAAAAATCGGTAATGAAATTGTTGTAATGCCCTCAATGAATGTGCTGTTGTAATTTCGATAATTTGGCTGTGCATGCGGCTCTCCCGGGCCTCGCCAGCCCCAACATCCGTGCGACTGTCAGGTCAGTAGCTTTTTGCCAAATTTTCTGGGAGCGACGATCTACCTTTTTTATGTTTTTTCTATTTGAAACTTTTTTTTTGTGCATTCAAAATCACTTGAAAATTGCTTCGATTGTTCACTCAACGAAAGAATTTTAAATTATACGAAAAGCTGGTTTCGGCCAACTTTGAGGTTGGAGTCAATTGATGTGGATTTATAGGAAAATTAAATTGAATTTTTGACAAAAGATTTTGTAATCGAGATTTCGAGATTTTTAACCTGTCGCTATATTCGAAAACAATTGTTCGGTTAACCACTTTGTCATACTCGATTGACTCAACTGCGAGCTATATTTTTGTAGTTAGTTTAGTAAATTGGCAATTCTTCGATGTCTTTGTCATTCGGAAAACGTATACGCAATGTTGTTTTTTCCACTTTCGTTCGGCTTCGACGATTCAAATATGATAATGAATCGTGACACGGTTGTTTGTTATTCTTGCTAATACAAACTGGTGAATTCCAGGAGCAGCGCACATCGCAGCTTCCTCTGGAGCTGGACCAACTCGGAGATGACTCTACATCTATGCGCAGCGACACTGATGTTAAAGGTCAGAATCGATTTTTAATGTTTGTTCAGGATACATTGAAATATGAGATTTCAGGCACTACGTTTTTCAATTATTAACACGTGTCAAGTATTTTTTAACTTTTACACAATCACGTATTGAAAAATGTCGCTTTTCATCAATTATTTTACAGTCACGGAGAAAGAGGGTGTTGTTGCGGCAGCCGAGCAAGCAAAGAAGGAGGAGAGTCACAAGCGCGAAATTAATCGGGATGGCGAGAAAGAGGAGAAAAGCAAAAAACTTCGCAAGGCTGATTCGAAAGAAAGCATTCCAGCTTCCGTTGAGAAAAAACCAGTGAGTTGATTAAGTTTTTTAATTAAGAATCGTAGATTCCATTCTCCTTTCTTCTTCTTTTCTTAGAATTTTGTTCGTTTTTTTTTTTCACTTGACAACTGTGGAATTTATACTGTAAACACCTTGTATGATCGCCATCAGAAACTTAAACTTTCCATCTCGTGAAAATATAAAGTGATGAAAAAATGATTTTATAGGCCCCGAAACCTCCAGTTCCGATTGATACGAGCGAAAGAAAATCGTCGCGTGAAAAAGGTCCGGCGCCACCTCCTCCGGCTGTTCGGCAGAACAGCAAAGGTGAAGACAAGGAGAATGTGCCGAAGATGACTGAGGCCTCGAGCGGTACGGCGGAGCTCTCGGCGGAAAAACCGTCGACGATCGACGACAAACAAAACGACAAGATTACAGCGGGAAATCATGCCGATCACGTTCGACAGAGTCTCAATGGTGATGAGCAAAAGAGACGAGCTGACAATAAAAAGCCACCGGATGACAGCCCGGAAATTCAGAAGAACAAAGACTCGATGGAGAACAACAAAAACGTCGATGTGAGAGCTAAATCTTTGGAAAACAGTAGAACAATCGCCGAAAAGGATCAAGAAAGTGTGGAGGAGAAAAGAAAATCGGCTCCGGTACACCCGGACTCTTCGGAATTTTGGAAAAAACCTGTTTTTAGCAAGCAAAGCTCGTTGGACGAAAAACGAGGGTGAGTATTCCTCCAACGATCATTATTTTCGTTTTGATGTCTGAGAAAATTTTCGAAATTCCCCCAGATATGTGATTTGCATTTCTCAGACTAAAACAATTGAAAAGAAAAAAAAAACATCCAGCATCCTTAAGGACGTTGTATGCATCACACGAAGAGAATAGTGATATTTAATAGCTCGCGCAATTTTAAGAGCTTTCACCGTGTAGAAGTCGAGATAGTTATTTATAAAAATCACAATTTTCAGTAGTTTCTCATAAGAGTAATAAGTAACAAGTTGCAATTTTCCACATTAAATATTTCTATTTCTAAATGGTGAGGCCTCTCGAAGAAGCTTTGTTTAGTTTTTCAAAAAAATCGGTTGTTAATTTTTTTCGAAATTTTGTTTATTATATAACCAATACAGATTACGTCGGTTGTTGTTTAGTCAATTTTCGACAACATTTATTTCATGAACTTGGGCTCGCAAACCATTTTGTATGTAAGAAAAATTTAGATTTGGCGTCGCCATACTTGAAGAGTTCGCCCTGAAAAATCGAACAAAAAAAGTCATTCCGTCTGCAAAAAAAATGAAGAATCTTCACAATTTCTATGAAAATTCAATGTGCATGTCTATAACGTGCTTTTGATTCGTAGAAACGAGGGCAAAGTCGTCGAGGAACGGCCACGGTACGAAAAACAAATATCACTTCAAGAGCCTTGTCAAAGTCTGGAGGAAAAGAGAAAATCGGTTGAGGGTAAGTTGAACGCGGTGCTGGAGAAGCGGATTTCCATGGAAGCGGTGAAACGCATATCCGATGCTTCGATAGAAACGTTGAAACGTAGTACACAATCGAGCAGCGAAACATCGTTGTTCTCGGAGAAGAATAACGCTCGTGCTTTCTCGAGCGAGAATATTAAGACGAGTGGAGAATTGGGGGCAAACAAGACTGAACGACCGGCCAAAAGTCGTAGTGCTGGCTCGTCGAGAAACGATTCTCTCGAGAATTTCGACCAACAATTTGACGGTGAAAGAAAAAATCAAACTCACGAGGACACGGTTGACCGCAGCGCGAATCAGGAAAGAAGGGGCTCGGCTGTCAATGTTTCGGTCATTACGTCGACACCAATTAGAAGCAAGAGTCTCTCGAGAACGGAAAGTGGCGATAACGTTGTCGTTATCACGGGTAAGCGTTAATTTGATAATCCATACGAAAACAGTGAAAAATTAAAAATATCCACGAAAACGTGACACTCTCGACTCGCTTTTGTAAAACTGTTTTCATTTTCTCGTATATATATATTTTTTTTCTTTTTTTTTCTTAGGCGCAGCAAAGTCTCAATCCGAGCAGGATTCTCGTTCGAATACATCGACGACGGTGCGAATAACGGCGGATTCGCCGGACCCATCCAACAGTCTAGCGAGCAACGTGAGTCAGGTGACAGTAGTAACGACTCATCCGCCTGTACTGATCGACGCGACTTCGACACCGCCGCCGTTGCGTCGTCAATCACCGATATCGGAAGTGGTAATAGTCGCGAACGAGACAAACAAGACACAAGTGAACGAGTCTTCGACGGACGACGATGGTTTTACGTCGCTGGATAGCCTCGAGTATACGCCTCACGAGCAGCCAATCGTAATAACCGAAGCACCAAAGCGCATAGGCAAGAAATTGGACGAATCGGAGGTGGTGATAGTAAGTTCGATCGTCAACGACGTAATGAGCGAACAAGTGACGAATTCACGAGACACGAGTCACGTTTCGGTGGTGACGGTGGGCGAGGAAGGAGAAAGGGTGAAAGATTCTTCGATAAACTCATCGAGTAAGCGTAACGTTGCGCGAACTATTTCGTCCAACAGTGACAAGAGCACGAACGATCATTTGTCGGCAAATTGCGAGGGTGTCGACGAGGGTGTATTAGCAGGAATGACAGTCGCGGGCACGACTACCGAATCCACCGACGTAGATGAGCTCCAAGATCCAAAATCGAGGAAAATGAACGGACAGATTAAAAGCGAGTCGCAGAGTGGGCGTAATCGCGAAACGGCGCGTCCGTCCGGTGGAAAAATTCGTGAAAAACATGATTCCAAGGAAAAACGTGTTTCGCCCGATTTTTACGAAGCTTCAAGGTCACAGAGTGATTCAGGCTCGACACGTTCGCACACACCGAATAAGAGCAACGATCGATCTGATGCGGAATCCATAACGACTACTACGAGCCAAGATAGCCGTGGATCGAATAAAGAAAATCACGCTGGACGTGATTCGACCCGCCAATTCGCGGAACACGAGGACGAAGTTGTTCTTCGTCGCAAACCGGAATACAATCGCGAACAACCGAGACCACCGAGGAGCAAGGAGGACATACAGATGATGAATTTAAAGAAAAAGACTCGGAAACGTACGCGCAAGTTTGAAATCGATGGCGTCGTCGTGACAACCACAACTTCCAAAGTTATTTACGGCGACGATGAAAATGGACGCACTTACGACGATCAAATATTTCGCAAGCAGGAACTCCGGGAGCTCAAAATGTTGCAGAAAATGGAACAAAAGCAGTTTCAGGATTTGACCCAAAAGTCACATTTCAATAAGGACCAACAGGAAAGACGTTTCGAGCAAGAACGACAATTATTAGAGCGCGGTGCCGAGGCCGATCTCGATACGTTGGCACGCCAGCAGAGACAACAGATCGAACGTGCCGAGGCCCAACAGGAGGCTGACTTGCGTTTGGCCTCGAAAAAAATTCGTGGCGAGCAAGAACGCGATTTGAAACAATTTCGTGATGGCCTCAAGCAAGAACTACGCTTGCTCAAGCAAGAGATCGATCTTATGCCTAAGGAGAGAAGAAAGAGCGCCTTCAAAGTTCGCAAAGAAAATCTCGAGGCCGAACACGAAGAGAGAGAAAAATTGTTCCTTGAGAAATTGAACGAGAGCCACGAGACTTCGTTGAGGCGATTGTCCGACAGTCATCGTGAAAAAATAGCGCTCATGGAACGTCAATTTCTGCAACAGAAACAGCAATTGATGAGAGCACGTGAATCAGCTATTTGGGAGCTCGAGGATCGTCAGATTCACGAGAGGCAACAATTGTTGAAAAGGCAACTCAAGGATATTTTCTTTCTTCAGCGTCATCAGATGCTCATACGTCACGAGAAAGAACTCGAACAGATGAAGCGTATGAATCAACGTAAAGAAGAAGAATTGATCAAGAGACAAACGGTCGAACGTCGTAATTTGCCCAAGCGCATACGCAACGAGATGAAAGCGCGTGAAATGATGTTCCGCGAGTCTATGCGAATTTCTATTAGTTCAGCTTTAGCTACCGATCCCGATGCCGAACGCGACAAGCTCAAAAAGTTTCAGGAAAATGAGAAAAAACGTTATCGGGCCGAGCAGCAAAGATTCGAACTGAAACACGCGAGACAACTCGAAGAGGTCAGAGCTCAGAGCGACGCCACCATCAAAGAACTCGAACAATTACAAAATGAAAAAAGAAAAATGCTCATGGAGTACGAGACTATGAAGCTCAAAGAGCAGGAGGAAGCCTACACGAAAGAGCTTAAAGAATGGAAGGCACAGTTGACACCTCGCAAACAGGTAAATCTTCCCCAAATTTCCTAACGGCTGCTAAATTTGATATAATTACGAATAGTCAGTGGATGAAGATATCCGTAATAAGCAGGGGCAGTAGAAAGCAAGAGAGAGAGCAAGAGAGAGAGAGAGAGAAGTAATATTTCAAAAACTGCTTCGTACAGACTTCGGCGAGGCAAAGAATCGACATCAACTCCACTGACAATTTTTATTACTACTCGATTTTGCAGTAATGGAAATTTCCGTACTACGAAAGCTTCTTGACAATCAGCTGATATATTTGTGATGAAATATTCATTGGAGGAAAATGAGTTTTTTATATTCAGTGAATTCAATATTCCCTCGAAGTGTGTACGAGCAGTTGACTTGACTTTTGCATATCGGAACAGAACACAGTTTCTCATCTTATTGAGCAAATAATTAGGCGTTTCCGCCAAAATACTTTTTTATTTATGATTTTCATAAATAAAAGTCAATCGATTGTTAACTTTGTAGAGAGGACGGAAGGAGTGTGATATTTATTTGTAAGGAAAGTTTTGTCTCCATATTTTGTCTGTTTATTATTTCTTATTTTATAGAAGTTAGAGGCTGAACTGGCGAGTCAAATGGAAGCATTGGAGGCCCGTTATCGAGATTATTTGCCTTCCCGATTATCCTCTTTGTCGTTTGCGGCTTTTACCTTTTCCGCAATGTCCGCCGCTTCAACGTGGAAAAAATCACCTCATTTGTCACGTTCTATGCCAAATTCCCCGACTCCATTCAGTATACCGAGGGTTACATTGCGAGGCAGTGGTTCGGACACTGGTTCCGTCAATGGTACTCTTCCAAGATCCCACGATATCCCGACCGATCCACGCAGATAGAACCTCGTTTTCGTTCTGGCTCCTTCAATCCATATTTATCTTTTTTCGATTATTTTCTCGTCACAGCAAAATCCTACATTAGTCCATGTGTCGCTTGTGAAATAATTATCATTGTTAGTAACGTCCATCCCCTTCGTTGTCTTGTTAATTTCCGCAAAAGTTGTTGAATTCCCCTGAAACAAAACCGACAAAAATGTAAAAACAACATCACAGCAGGTTATCATTGTTGCTTATCATTCGATTATTACTCGGCAAATTACCAAACAATCCAAGGAATTGTTTGTTTTTTTTCTCGAAAAATCTATCTACTCAGTTATTTGTCTATAAAAACCGAAAAAATATCGGTACATTCCAAAGACTCATTACATTTCTATCGCTTTTTTCTCTCTTTCGTTTCTTCTCTTTCTCTCGTGTCGTCCACCTTTATGATCCGTGTGTGTGTGTGTGAGTGTTGTATTTTTCCTTCAATTCAATTCAATTAGAATTTGAGGAATAGTGCAAAATCAATGTTGGGTGAAGTTAGATCAGTGTTTTAGAGACTTGAAAGAATTCATTGGAATCGCACAAATTCTCGTCATTATACACCTGGGTACGCTTTCTGTCAGTCTCTGAATAATAATTTAATTAAATGAATAAACCGATACCAAAGAACCTCAGAAAAAAAAACATTCCTTATAAAAGCGAAGAAATCTAGAACCAGAATCCAGCATTGATTGGAAGGAACGTGTGATTGAGTTACAAAAGGTTAGTCGCTCGCAAAGAAAACATTCTTTCGTCCAAATTTCTGTCGGGATGCACTGGAGACGAAAAATTTTGACACTTGACGCGAAACTCAATTCCATCCGTTGAATAAATTAACTATTACGATATTCGGCACTCGAATTTTCATGCTACCTATTAAGATTCCAAATAAAAAAAATTAACCGAAAAAAATAGCAACGAATCGTCTCGAAACAGCATAGAGAAATGAAACGATTTATTATTTTTACTAAATTTTTGTATTTACCTTGAATTACAGAGGCTTGAAGAACAATTCGCGATGCAGTTGGAAGAGCAAGAAGCAATATACGGACCGAGTGGTATACCCCTCTGTTTGCCACCGGATCTTCCGGATTTGACTCATCACACAGCTGGTTCCACCCGGAGTTCTCTGTCGTCAGTGAGCGAGGGCTAAAAAACGTCCATTCCATGAGCTCTCGCTCTCTCCCCCCGGCCCCTCTCACACACTTTTCATCGTAGACTTCACAGACGTTTACCTCCGAGCGAAAATCGCATCCTCGATAGTGACTCGTAGGCACATATTTCGATATAAATGGATCTGTGTGCCTCGCTACAAAACGTCACCGAGTCGTTATGTGACTTGTTTCAGTCTCGAATGAAATTACGGACTTGGTCACTTGTTTTACAAACCCACGCGGATCTAAAGACGCGACAGTGGCTTGGCGCCAAGTTCAAACAGAAAAGTGTTTGAACGACGAAAGCAAGTCGGGCCGCGTATCTGTACTCGAGATTCTGGCCTTTTTCGTTATATTAAAACTTCAACTCGACGCCATTGGAGCATGTATGGAGCATACATGCACGAATGACATCGTGAGGCAATTTTATTGTCAGTCCACTACCGCTGATCGATATTTACAAATAAGACTGTCCGAGGCGATTTCATAGCGAGAAGATAAAAATAAAACAACGTTTTATCGATTACGGAAAGTCCCGATTTTTCCTCGACACAAATAGACGAGAAAAACAGGTCAGAAGAAACTGAATAATTAAAGCTAAAAAATAAAAGAACAGAAATAGGGAAAAGTAGTGTAAATAGATCCCAATGTTTCTTACGATGCTTGCAAGGAAGAGAGTATACTAAATATTGGTACAATCCACTATAATCCGCCCGTTCGATGTTCGGAAATGTCGCTAGCGACTATTCTACCATTCTCAATGTTTCTTTTTGTACGGGAATACATATTGACAACACGAATTAAACACACATACGCGTATTCGCATCGTGTCTCATCTTTGACATTTTTCGATTTAATTTTTCACTCTCGAAACAAAGCAGTTTGTTTGCGCAAAATAAAATGAGTTTTGGGAGTTTGGGAGGAGGAAAATTGTGGCACGTTTCAATGCGAATGGCAAAGTCGACTGGAATCAACGTTTTTCCTCGCTTTTTATTTTTCCTTCAAGAATAACGCCGATCTGACGAAAAAACCGATGAAACCACAGTTTCCACGTGTACGTGTGTTTACATTTATTCACATGCCTTGTAAATGATACATAAATTAGGACTGTAGAGTGATTGGTAAAAAAAAAGTCAATTCGCGTGGAATTGAATATCGATAAAAATTTCCTTCCCAACAAAACGAGCAGCTCCAAAAAAAAGAAAGTCCAATTTGCAGATTTTTTATCACCACAAAGACAGCGCAAATTCCGCCATCGGAATGAGGGATGGAACAAAAATTAGATCGTATATTTTGGGAAGAAGTAATCGAAGCTCCGATGCTAGACAAACGTGCTCAACGTTTTTGACTGTTGTGTTGATTCAATTCGACGGAAAGTAAACCAGCCATGCCGGCATTACGCTTTTAGGTAGATAAAGAAAAGTCGACGATAATAAATTTTCAAAGGAAAAAAGGGTGAAGGAATGAGAACCCAACCAATTAGCACAATTCCCGCCAATTTTCGTCTTCTGTGACACGTCACATTGTGAAATATACAAAATAATTGTAACGTCCAGATAGAAAAAAAAAACAATCAATGCAAAATGAAATTGCGTCTAATTATGCCGTACGAAAATAAAATGAAACGAGAGAAAATAACTTTAAAAAGGTTGGCAAAGGTACTCGCCGATATAATAATACAGGAATTTTGTTCCCTGAATAAATACATACATATATTTTAATAAATATACAAATGAATCGCACTAGAGATCGTATTGAAAGAAAAACAAACAAACAAATAACAACACCAAATATAATACTTGTAATTTTTGTTTTAAACATTTTCATCGTTCGATGAAAAGCAGAAAAACATATAACCACAACGTCATAGACAATTTCGTTTCGGGTAGCAAGAAATGTTCTTCCTTTATTTTTCTTCTTCCACGTCAAATAAATCATCATTATTTTTACCATTATTACGAAAGAAAAATGAGAAAGATGAGAGGCCAATCTGTATATAAATATATTTATATATGCTTTGATGGAAAGTTATGAACATGAAAGAAAAATCGTTGTCCAAACGTGTCCCTTTAATAATTTGAAGATCGATCCAAGCGGGTACCTTAATTTTTCAGTCGAGCGTCGAGCCTCAATTTCTTGAGACGTCGAAGTTTGCGTTCTCCGAATGCAACGAACTTTTTTTTTTTTCCTTTTTCTGTGGCGTATTCAGTTATTCTGACTTCTCCATAGAGTTGAGTTGGCAAATGTAATCGGACTGTTTCCCGGTCATTTTTAGGCGCGAACCAAACAAATTTACAAAAAGATGTTGATCAATTTGAAGAAACCGAAGGGAAAAAGAATTTTCGTTGCATTCCAAACTTCAACAGCATTATTGCGCAGTTGGAATGGTTTTAATATCGTTTCTTCGTAACGACCAAAGTATCGCTAGCGCGATTCAATAATGCGACATCGTTCGAACTTTAGCTAAACTTTTTCTTTATCGTGGCATTAAACTGAAATACGAAATATTTTTTCAAGAGTATCCTTCGCAAGGATATAGGAGAAAAGGAGAAAAAAGGAACGTCGAGTATGACGTCCGAGAATCAAATGTTATTTTCATTCCATTGCTACAAAACTCTGCGCACCTTCCCAATCGACTAACGAAATTGAGTGATTCATTTGACAGATGAGTCGGAGTGAATGACTAGAAAGTCGTTATTCACAGCGATCGTAGGGGTCAGATGTTTTTTCCTTCCATCTTTATTTCCCCCGTGTTTTCCCTCTCTTTCTTGACTATTGCGAGCTTAGAAGAAAGTTATAACGTTATTTTTCTTAACCCATTTGTACATTAATTTCCACGATTACTAACTAACGCTTCGCGACTCTTTTCTCGATATTAGATAACAATTCATTGTTTTGTATATTTATAAAACCATGGGTCGCCTGTTGATTATTTAATATTAGATAAGAAAATTTCAAATAAATAAATCATCATTGACGGCTTGTCGCTGGGACGAAAAAAAAGACCCAGAAAATTGTAATTTCAACAGTATCTGTAGCACCTAAACAGCACTTTGTTGAAATTTCAATTTTTTCCAGCCAACGATCGAAACCACAGTAATATTCCTCGATAACGCGAGTTTCTCCCGCGTATCTCAACACCGCGATTTTCGACAAGGCACCATTGTACAGCGATACATTTTTTTGACCCTAAAGTCCTTTCCAAATTTAATATATATATTTCTTTTCTTCCTATCCTCCAAATTGCTTGCCACGTATTATAAAACTTCGTGAAAAAAATGAATAAAAAATAATTCATTACGTTTGCAAAAAAAGATAACGAAAAAACAAATTGTAATTAGCAATCAAAAAAATGTTAAATATTCGATTCATCGTATGGTCATTGAGTTTGTTGTTGGGAATAGACTGTTTGTGAAGCGAGCACAGTAGAAAAAACTGAAGATGGTTACTCGAGACGAGTTCACTGTAACATAAATTTATTATTATTATTATCATTATTATTATTATTATTACTTGCTCAGAACTGGATATGTTTAAGTTCATTATTGATTATCTATATCATTGATAATTACTATACGAAATTTACTTATTAAAATTAGGCGATATGTTATTAAGATAAACAAAAAAAAAAAACAAGTAATAAATATTTTAATGCTAAAAGTTCGTTTTTGCCTCAATCTTGTGACTGATTTTTTTTTCTGGAGACAAGATAATGCATCGGAAAAAAAAAAGTTTGATTTTCTGCGATAAGATTAACGGAAATGCGAGTAAAATTGGCATAAATATTTTCAGATGTGTCGCGTCGTGTTGCGTAGTTTCCCAACGATGGATTTGCCATTTGGAACACGAACGTGCATTTGAAACAAAAAAAATAGATGCTAACTAAAGCGTCTCGCCTTTACGCGTGAATATATTGACGTCTCGTGTTTGTTTGTGGAGTCGAATGATCGCGCGGTCATTTTCATTATCTCGCGGTCTCAATGTTTTTACGTGCGGTTTCCTGAAGCTTTTTTCTTGCCGTGTATAAAAAATCGATTCGTAAGTTTTCGCGTGGCAGTACCGAAAACTTTTTCTTTCGTTGAGGCTTCGTCTGACCCGGTTCTTGGAGCTTTTTTTCTCGTTGAAATTTGTCATTACAGGCTTCTCTGCTTGGAAGATTTGTTCATAGATCTAGTGTCATTTCAGAGATGGGTAACTCCGAGGAATCGAGGAGAATTCGTGTCTGCGTTATCGGAGCAGGAGCAGCTGGACTTTGCGCCGTTAGACACTTGACGAGCGGAACGAGAAACTTCGAGCCCGCGGTTTTTGAACAACACAACGATGTTGGCGGCACTTGGATTTACGACGAGAAAATTGGCCTCGATCATTACGGATTTCCAATACATTCGAGCATGTATGCAAATCTAAGGTCAGTCTTTTTCCTCTTTTTTTCATAACATTTTTAAAAAGATCAATTTTTTCGACAAGTTGATTGAATAAAAAAAGAAAAAAACAAGATGCACGATGCTCCAACCTTCCTCTGTGAGGAACTATATTTTTAATTTTGGCTTCCTCAGAGAGGAAGCTTTGAATTTGCAACTTTCAATTTGCAACGTTTTTTGTATTTGCATTTAAAGGATATCATTTCGAAAACTTTTCTTGAAAGTAAAAAGGAAGTACAGACTTATATCTTATAAAATTTGCAGAAATTAGAGTGGTTGGACAATTTTTCAAAAAACTCAAATTTTTGTAAAATTCGAAAAATCATAAAATTTAAACCACTCAACCGATGTTTCCCAAATTCAATACCAACCTTCCTATTATGATACTCTATTTATAATAACAAAAATTAGTATTAATTTTCTAAATTTGCGGAAGTTAAAGCGTCGAGACCCTTTTTTAAAAAATTTCAAAATTCCGCTGAATTTGTTTTTTCCTAGCAATTCCAACAAAATTCTCAGAGAATGAAGAGCTTCTAAAGATTAACATCTGTGCAAAACGGCAGCCCTGCAGCTCAAACCATTCTCGAGTTATAAACGTTTGAATGTTACAGTGCACACACACACACACACACACACACATCCGAACATTTTTTCGATGTGTTGGGACATTTTAAGCACATTGACATTAAAAACTGGAAAAAAAAGTTAGAGTGATCTTTTTACATTTTTGTTGTTGTTTCTTATCCAGACCTTTATTCGTTTTAGAACAAATTTACCCTTGAAATTGATGAACTTTCCGGACTACCTCAATTTGGGGCAGTCGAGCGATGCTTCGTGCGGGACTCATCGCGATGTCTTGAATTATTTACGCGACTATGCTCATCATTTCCAACTTCGACAGTATATTCAGGCACGTCACACTTTAACAATCGTAAACATTTATTCAGCCCTTTTTTTTTTAACTTTTGATCATTTAAATATTTTGGCGAAAACATTTTCATTGTTATTTTTGTTATAATCCTTTAGTTTGAGACGAGAGTCGAATGCGTTCGACCTGCAATCAATGCAGACGATTGGAAAAAAACAATTTGGAAAGTTCGAGTGAGAAATCTGAAGACTAAAGTCATCGAAGACAAAGATTTCGACGCAGTTATGGTTTGCAATGGGTAAACAATTTTTTTTTACATTTCCTTAATGTCTCTATAGAGATTACGAAACATTAGATTTATAAAATTATGAAAATTTTGAATAATGTTGTAACTTTGTGTTTTGGCCGGATGTCATTTGTATTAATTGTTGGTATTTTTATCAGAACGTTTTCCCTCTAAGTTCCAAGGCCTCTCCAGAATTTTTATTCTTCATTCGGTAACAATGTTGAAACGTGAATTAACTGATAATTAATTTTCTGTAATACTGGAATATGTCATTACAATTTATTGCTATTGAAGCTCTCGAAATTCATCGAAAAAGGCTCGGAACTAGAGCCAAAATGTTATGGAAAAATTAACATTGAGATACAGACCAAGCAGTCGAGCAACTATGGTCCAGCGTTGTCCTTCAGTGTCTTGATAATTTGATTTTTCGTTCAAGCATCGAAAAAAAAGTCGCTCTTCAAAATTATTTGTTCCTCCTGATTATAAAAATGGAGATGGTGATATTTTAACAATGTCGATATACTCCAAAGAGGCAGCGTTCAGAATTGTTTCGAAATATTCTTTCGGGAAGTTTTTGTTGACAAGAACTGAACAAACATTCATTTTTGTAGTAGATTCAAATGAATGACACGGTGCATGCTCGCAGTGGTTAGTTTTTACGCGAGCAAATGACCATGTGTCTCAGAAGGTTGAAGAAAAAAAATTTTGTAACAAAGAAATGTGAAAACTTCAAATTGAAATAAAATAAACTGAAATCACTTTGCCCAGGCATTTTTCTGAGCCGAGAATTCCAACTGTACCGGGCATCGAAACGTTCCCTGGAAGTGTGATGCATAGTCACGACTACAGGAAACCAGATGAATTCGCTGGAACACGAGTCATCGTTTTAGGAGCAGCTTCTTCTGGAATTGACATCGGTATCGAACTCGCAAGCAAAGCAAGTCACGTTTACCTCAGTCACAATCGTCAAAGGTAACAAATTATTACTTTACACAAATTTCTACCCGAAAATTACTTTTCGATGATGGTTTTTTGAAAAATAAAATAAAAACTCAAATTTCCCATGCGAAAGAGTCGAAATCAATTTGATTATTTTAACAAATTAATAAAAACTGCAAGCTGGTCTAACGAAATCTCATTCTGTTCACATTAATTTCAGATTAATTGGTCCTCTGCCTCGCAATATGACTCAAGTCAGCGGAGTTGAGAAAATAAGTGACAAAACATTTATTTTACGTGATGGTACCAACGTTCAGGCTGATTCCTTCGTTTACTGCACCGGCTACAAATACAGTTTTCCATTTTTGGATAATACGTCCTCGATCAGGATTGACGAGAATTACGTCAGTCCTTTGTACAAGCATTTAATCAATGTTGAACATCCTTCGATGTGCATCGTTGGAGTACCCACGACAGTCATTCCGTTTGCCCTCTTCCACATGCAGGTACATAAGGCATTTATCCAATGCTATGAATTGATCTGAAAAAGTAATTGATGGTCAAGCTGTTGCCTGGACTCCCATTGCCGAACAAGTTTTTCTGCAAAAAATAAGAAAAAACCTGTCTGAGAATTTTTCCTAAATCTCGTTACAATTTCGTTGCATATTTACAAAAAAAAAAAAAACACTGTCGTTTTTGTAGAAACATTAAAAAATCGTATTTTGTAGTTTTGTATGATTTGGTGAAATTGTTCTGATCAGATTTCTCGCAACAATTCCGCAATCAGACAGAAAAATAATTTTTTCCCAAAATGTTGACTTACCAAATGTTGGTTATCGATTTTTTGGAATCTTTGGATAAGTTGTACGAATGATCGAATTAAACGTGCTTTCAACTATGACGATAGCATGGTGGGAAATGAGATCGTGTGAAAAATCTGTTTTATCAATTTTTTTATTGTTACGTTTCCTGAAAAATGACAATATTTGAAAATTCTTTTTTCTCACAACAGGTACAATATCATTTGAGAGTTTTGAAAGGAAATGTGACATTGCCACCAAAGTCCGCAATGCTCGAAGATTCAAAATCACATTCTGGGGACAAGAGACACGCTCATGTGCTTGGAAATCAACAGTTCGATTATAACGACGATTTAGCGATATCCGGGGGCTTTGCAAGACTTCCGGCTTATTATAAGAATGGTTATCTCGCTTGGCACCAAGCCAGAGTCGCTAATCTTTTGAATTACAAAGACAGCAAGTTTAAAATATTGTCGGACAATGTTAACGTCGAAATAACAACGTCGACATAACCCGCGACAGTATAATCTATTTTTTTGTCAATATTAACCCTTACTTGCCACCTTGGGATACAAATTACCCCAGGCCTATTAAGAAAAATGATCATTTTTCCACTTTCGTTGGTTTTAGCATTTTTTTTAGTGTACCTAACTTTTGAATACGAAGTAAACAATCTTTTAAAAAAAGCTTTCAATATATTCTACAGCAATTTTGAAATCGAAATATTCAGTAGTTCATTTTTTTCTGCGGCCTTCTTCGCACATTGCTTAATATTTAATGAAAATAAAAAAAAAAACATTATCAAAAATAAGCAGAAGGAAAAAAGTACTGTTTCAAGATTGACCATGAATTTTTTCTCTTTTTTTCATTAATAATTACGGGTGTGATAGCGCGAAGCTCCCGGCTCGCGGAATGGGGTTCCTAAAAAACGCGTTCACGGAATGAGGGTTAAGTTTTCAGAGTGTACTCTTGACGCCAGTCTTCTCATATATCCAATCGAGCATCAAAAAAATGGTCACAAAAACTCCTGGAGATTCAGATTCACCGCAGCCGTCGCCCCACGAAGTTATTCCGAGTAAAATATTCGAGTTTGTAAATATCGGTCCGCCTGAATCGCCCTTTGAAAAAGTACGAAAAACATGTAATATTATTAATACGAATAATTATTATTATGGGAGAATAATTAATACAAAAATATTTCTCACGACTCAATGATTCTCTTTTGAAATGAAACATTTTTTACTTGTCGAATCAATCGAACACACAATTTTTCTTTTGCCATTTTTCGTGAAATTATCAACGGAGCTTTGTTACCTTGCAGGCGTCTTTTCCTCCTCGCTTGAAACCGTAGCATACTTGGGTCGGTGTCAGTTCAAAACGTCCTGCATAATTCTCAGCGCATCGATTTCGATCAAATTTCGGTAACACTACATATTCCAGTTTTGGCGAGAGTACTTTTGCGTAATTCTAAACATTCGTTAATACAGTTCAGCTATTTGAAACGCTCAACAGATTTTCATTGATCGAAAACAAAAAAAAAAAGAGTTTTCTGAAAAAATGTATTTTGCAATTTTTTATTATTTTACTGAAGTTGCAATAACAAGTCCCGACGGAAAATGAAGCTTGAAAAATGTAATTTCGAGGTTTATTTTCGATCGATTCACGATCGGACATTGGCAGTTTTTATTTTTTATTTTGAGTCGCTGAATCCTCCAGTTGGGATTCGATAGCAGCGAAAAACTCTTTCTGTACCAAATTCCAAGCTAATTACACTTGAGGACAAATGTATAGCGCAAAGAGTCAAAAAATGGTGAAAATGTTGACAAAAATAATATTTTGTTTGAAGAAAATATTAAGAATTTGATAAAACGAGTGAAAATAAAGGTTTTCGGTACTTGAAGTACAAACCGTGAAATATCCCCATCCAGCAACTACCCCCAATTCGTCAGGCACCGGACATTTTCCTGGCAGAGTGATAGGCTTCGTAGTTTTGCTGATTCTGAAGGGTTTTTTAACTTTGAAAACGGCTATGTCGTAGTCACTGTTCTCAACGTTGTAAAGTTTGTGTACGAGAATATTCGTTATTCCCTCGATTCTGCCACCCTTGTCCTTGTAGGTCGAGCCGCTACGAACACTGTAATTCTGGGGCCGTAGTCCGATACTTTGAAGAAGAACAACATTTTTTGAAAATTTCAAAATGCCGTAGAACTCGTATTTTTCTAGCAATTACGACAAGATTTTTCATTCGATTTTGAACTCGAATTTTGAACTTTTGAATTCGTCGCTCGAAAATCATGAAAAAAAAAAAATAGAAATTGTTTTCTTTTCCTAAATAATTCTGAATTTCTGAATTTATTTATGAACTTAAAATAAAAATGAAACAAAACGATTTGGCGAAAAATTTCATCGTTTAGCCTTTGATGTGTGCTTTAGTATTTTAAATCGATATTTTTGAAGGAATTTTTCACCGAGTGAAACGTACGTGGTAACACAATGGGCAGCCGTCAATCCCCAGGATTTGCCAATAATCGCTGCTCCGCAGATATGTTTACCATTGAATCTCAAGGACAACTGCAATCACATTCATCGATTGGTAATTTTTTAAATTACTCAATTTTTTCTTATTGTTAACGGAGAACGGTGTATTTTGCAAAAAAGTTGAGAAATCGAAAAAAAAAAACTTTGTTAAAAACTCACCATGAAAGGGATTTGTTTAATATCTATAAATGTGCCATCGACGATTCTCATACGAGACGATACCGCGGGATCTTCGTTTTGTGATGGAATAAATTATCATTTTTTATCAAATGACAAAAAAAAAATCAATCCATGTTTATTTCTAGTATTCACTAATTACTAAGAGGGAAAAATAAATTTTCAGCTATTTCAACGACATTCCTATTATTTTACTCGATATATTTCTTAACTGTCGAAATAAAAAATTGATCGTAGTCAATCAAAGTTTTAACGAATAATGAAATGAATTTTTTTAGTCGCTACTCGATCAAAAAAGTTTTGAGTTTGGGTTCGGTTAAAAAAAAAAATCAAATCACTTACGAAACCGATGGCAAAAACTGACAACTAGTAATAGAAAAACGGAATGAAGATCCATGTTTTTTTTAGAATAGCTCACTGATCTATGCGCAGTGGGAATCTCCAATAAACATTTATATCCCCTCGAAACTTGACAACTGTCTTCTTCGAGCCGTAAACTGGAATACGTCATGTAATATGCGAGTGGGCGAGTTCTCAGCCCGTTTTGTCAAGTTCCCCGTCAGAGAGCCAGAGGTGACAGCCGTAATCGGGTTTTAAGGATGTATCGAACGTACAGTCGTCTGCAAGATTCAATTTAAAAAAAACTCGATTTTTTCTTCAAATACTCTGTCAAACTCCTTTCCGACGAAAAATTTCTCGACAAAATCTTGAAAATGTTGAATTTTGTATTTTTCAAACCTTTTTTAACCTTTTTATTTTTTAACCTTTCCATTTAAATTTATAAAGATGTGAAGCGTTAGTCTCGAGCTTTGTTTGATCGTCCTACGCAATTTATTTATTTATATTATACGTTGAAAATGATATTCACGTCTAAAGACTAAAGTCATATTTATTGCCATCAATAAAAATATTGCAAAAATAATCAACAGCCTGATCAATGTAGATCGACGACATTTTCAACGTCCCGAATTTTCATCAGACTGTACGTCGTCCTTAAATGCGCGTACACTAAGCCGATGCACGTGTACTTCGTTCTTGTGTAATAAAAAAAAAAAGAGAAAAAAAATTCGTACGCGAAACTCTACTCTCGTCGTTATTAACTTAAACGTATGAGCTATATTGCCTTCGCTGTCCGATGCTTAACGTGGCTGAACAGAACAGAGTCCGGAATAACGAGAAAAAAAGTCACGCTAACGCCTCTCTCAGGTGTACTTTCTGATAAGCGACGCTCCGATCCTCGCAAAACATAATTTATAGCCATACGTATACAATCTCAGGAAAAAATAATGTTATATTTCAGGGTCACTTTCGTGCATGTACATTATGCATTTACCGACTAGATTTAGCCAATTTTTCAAAGTGATGGTATGAACGATTTTGCGAAACAATAAAAAAACGAGCAATTGAAATAATCTACATCATTAATTTCGTCATACCGCGAGGCGATCGGTTTGGCATGCGATACTCGTGGTGAAATGAGAACGAACAAAGATGGCCGACGAAGGGTAAAACGACTATAAATACATTTTTAAGTTACATTGGTGCAAACATGTATAATCCGTCACGAAATTCAATTCATTTCTCAGATTGAATACGAATTATTTAATTTAATTGCAATTTAAAATTGCGTTTACTCGTCGTTATTTCTGTGTGATTTGCAAGTACAGCTCTGCGATTTTCTACCCGACGTTTTAATGCAATCATGGACCGTTATACGTTCCGAAGTTCCGACGCCAGCGCCGTCATCAGTAATTTTTGTTCCGAATTGGTCGCTTCGCTACTGGCATCATTGCGAATAGATTCACAAATTAGTGCGGCACAAGTTCGCACCGAACATTTATCTCGTTATAAAAATAAAATCTTAGCTTGAACCCCGTTTCCTGTGAGTAGTTTGGACGGCCCGTTGCGTTTGCAAGTAAATAAAAATAATGTGCTTATACATGATTAGCCAAGGACGCGTGCAGCGAAAAGTGCGAAGTTTCGGAAAGAATCGAGCTCGCGGTCAGTGTCGCATCGTCTCGGACACGGTTGACGCGTCGTCGCTTTCCGTTCTCGTTCCCCACACGGCTCGATGCCAAAAACAAATGGTTTCATTCGTTTAAACGTAGCTGTGCGTACGAATAAGCGCGATAGTCAATATTTTGAAAGAGCAATAGTGAAAAGTGACAGCGTTTATTGAAAGTGAAGAATCTTCTCAGTTTTAGTTGAAATTGAAAACGATCAAAGAAAATTCGTGAAAATTCGATGAAAAAAAAAAAAAAAACGCAAATGCCTCGAATTAAAAAAAAAAAAAACAGTTTCCCGTAATGTCGTGCAGAGTTGAAATGAAGAAAGTCCCGACTGACGAAGAAATTCTGACATTGAAGCACTTGATCGGCGCTCCTCAATAACACAGAAACTTCTATACCACGCGGTCTTCGTAGACCGTGCATTTGTTTATTTTTCTCTACTTCGCGGAATAGTGTATTTTTCGGCGTTTACCCCTTCCGTGCGCATCCCTTTACCCCGCCCCTCGCTGCTGCGTGAGTTCGTCAAAGCCCCGTGTAACAGAACGTCGCGGTTCTGTTAGTCGACGAGCGCGATCCCTCGCGTTTACCCGGCCTCGTGGGGCCTAGCTGCTTGCCTTACTCAGCCCCGAGTATCGCGGCGAAGCTCCGCGTTGAAGCTCAAACAAGCCAAATCGCTTTGTGAAACAATAGAAGGTCGCTCGCACGCGGAGACTTAGGATCAAGAGGTCTTTTTTATTTTCTTTCTCTCCCTCTCTTTTTCGTAGCGTTCGCGTTGCTCGTGACGATTCCGTAGTGAGTCGGAAACTCGAGGGGCGGCGTTGTTGTAGTTCCGTGACGAGGGCCAAGGAAACAACCCCTCAGTGTGATACTTGCCGCGAAACCTTTCGCTTCATACTCACTCACTCTGTTTCTCTTTTTATCGGTCTCTCGATCACTCTCGTATTATTAACCCCGTTCCTCGGCCGCGCGCGTTTTCTCTCTCCCCCTTTTTATCCGCTCGCGCTCCGTCGTCTCATAATTCGTCCCGCGAAACTGCAAATACATCGGCTATTTCTCGTTTCCCCGTTACAATGCCATGTTATCAGTGTAATTATCATGGATATATTATTACAATAACTCTTCCACGCAAAATTCAACTTTTTTTTTCATTCTTACGATTCGCTTATTTTACGAATTTAAATGTCCACTGTTTTTTGTCATTTTTTCTCGTGCAAAATTGTCCATTCGGAAACTGTGTTTTCTGGTGTCCTGCTGTAAACAGTAAAAAGAAACTCGATCGATTCGATTTCAATAATTTCCAATCTAATTCTTGTTTACACGTCCCAAAAAATTCGATCTCTATTGTCCTCCAACTTTTTCTTTCATTTTTTAGTGTTTGATATTCTCAAGAAAATACACTTTGAATATTTTTTTTAGAGGAAGGGAATTTTAGAATCTCGCAGTTTGTTCGTGACTTGGAATATTCGAACGTAATTTATTGTGTAAATTTCAACGAAATCGATAACCGACGAGTTTTTTTTTCTTTTTTAAACCTTTTCCTTGAGACAATCCTTCATCGATTGTCGAAAATATCTGCAAGTTTTGTTATTCCTGAGGTCCATTGTCGACCTCTCGAAGGGTTTGATTTATTTGGTTATGAGGGTCGAGAGGCAGTTCAATTTTGCCTGGAATGCCTCAACACCCAATGCACAAATATCGAAGCTCACTTTCCCACTCATTTTTCTCATATTTCTCCGGAATTGTTGTTGCTTGCTAGGAATTCCAAGAGATATTCAAAATTCGAGTTTTTCGTTGTCCGTCATTGTAAAATGACAATTTTGGGCAATTGGAGCTGCAAAACGTAAATGAATCGATTTTTTTCGACGTTATTTTGTTCCAAGAATCGTGAAAGATTTTTTCGAGCAAATGTAAAGAAATATTTAAGAATGAGTTCGAATTTTGCTCAATAAATGAATATCGAGTCGTTTCCAATCACTTTTCGTAATATTTTCGTCTTTTTTCTTTCTCATTCATTCTTTTTTTTCTTTACGCCCACAATTTATGACATTTCGCGAAGAATTAGTGCAAATTGTTGAGTGAAAGGGTTACGTAGAGCGAGCGTGAATGGCACACTTGATCGCAACACCCCTTGGAGGACCTTTAGAGCCCGCCCTCTTTGACACGTCCATCGTTGCACCTTGTTCTATGAATTTATTGGATCGAACACAGATTTAGAAACCGACACCGTTCTCCAGCCATATCGATACATCCGTCAGGGCAATTAGGTCCAAAAAAGAAAATACGGTAACTTCGGTTCTCATTAAAACAACAGAAAAGCGTTTTTCCATATTAATTCCAGTCGCTGCGACATTGAGAACAAAAAAATTCTTTCTCGATATTTCAAAAGACCGAAAAATAAAAATCGTGGCTTTATATTTGTTTTAGTTTATTTAATACGTTTGGTTCGAAATATATCCCAAAAATTATCGTATTACGTATGGAAAAATTGACGTTGCAAAATTCGAGATTGAGTAAATTCTAAAAATACTGGAAAAAATGTTTAACGTGAGAAAAATAAACAAATGTCTGCTCATTTTTATTTTTTCTCCAGGCTGGAGGTACGATGTATATGAAAAGTAACTTTTATAATGTCCAGATGGGATAGAACAATGATAGGGATATTAGGGAAACGTAAAAAAATGTCTTTTTCGTGTTTGTGATGAGAATATTCTTGACCCTTTTCAAATAAATTTCGACAGATGCAATAATACTAAATATCTAAAGTTTTTTTGACTTTTTTTTTGTCTCTCTTTGATTATTTCGTTTTCATTCTTTATTTTGTGAAGCCACCCTCGAGCCTCCGTTTATCAAATACGAGCTTCTAGAACCTCCGGATCGCGAGTTTTCGTAAGTTTAACCGAGTCCGACCGAGTGAGCTCGTAAGCGCATACGTAGACGGTTGCCTCGATCCTCAACAATGCTCATTCCTTCTTCTCGCGTGTTATGCTTTGTTGCACACATCGGTAATCTCGTTTTACTCGTTGCGTTATTGTTTCATTACGAAAATAATAAAAGTAGCAGAACCTGTAGTCGATATTAATCGACGACGATGTTAAAAAAGTGTTGTGTGTGTTTGTGTTGTGTTAAGGATCTGCACTGATTTCCTGGACGTTTTCGTCGGATCTTTAGATTTTGGCGATTGGTGAGTCATTCTTTGTTTTCTTTTCGCGAACCCTTTGTTTTTTATTTTCTTTATCGTCGCAATCTCGAACGTAACTCGTTGGTTTTTTGGTTTCTTTGTTTTTCTACGTTCGGAACTCTGTTCTCGCGGAAATTCTCGATCGACGAAATCGCAATTAGGTTAATTGAATCGTTCCTTCGTTACGATATTTTCGAGATGTTGTTTTCGATTCATTTATATATAGTGGAAAAAGAACTTTCGCCTGTGCTCGCGTCTTTTTTTACGAGGGAACAATCACCGTCCTCAAAATGAATGTGTTTTCGTTTGTTGGTGCATCGAAGAATATCGCACCGATCACGGAATTGAAAAAAAAAAAAAAAAACAAATGCAATTTCAAATCTATTTTTTATTCATACTCAGTGGCGAAAAAAATTTCCCTCAGCTCTCTTGATGGCAAAAAGCTGCGGAGACGAATGCAGGTGTCGAAATAAATTAAAATAGAAGTTGAATCTGTTTATTTACGAAATATATTCTTCCGGGCAAAATAATCAAAATGGCGGCGCGTCGCATCTCAAACTAGTGCGGAAAAAATTAAGCGCGACCAAAATTTCGATCCAAAATAACGAAAGTAGAACGCTACGTTTTTTTTCCAAAAAGTTCAATGTGAAAAATGCATAACTTTTTTTTTTGCGTGAAATGTTCGTCACAGGCGATAATTGAATTCCGTCCACACCAATTTCTTGATTTTTTCTTTTGTTTTAAGGAAGAGAACGATGTTCGAGAAATTCGCATCCGATCATGATGGAATTTTGAAAATTAAAAAAAAATGTGAAAACGTTGGATAAAAAAAGGGAGGAATGACTTGTACGATTTTGGACTCGTGGCTAGACAAAATTTTAACTTAAAAAGAGGATAAATCGAGAGGGAAAATTTTGTTCGATTTTATGAATATTTCTAATGTTTTTACGACGATATGGGTTTTTGAGGAAAAAGTGGCAGGACCACGAAGCGGCGGCATGAATATGAAATTTTTGTCGCTTTATTTGTATAATTTTACGACCTTGTGAGAATGGGGATCATGACCGGGTCACTGGGGTTGGCCTTTGACGTCTACGTAGTCGCCTATTCGACACGAAAAATCGACAAATGTGTTACGCGTCTCTTCTCTCTCTCTCTCTCTCTCTCTCTCTCTCTCTCGTGTATGTGCCTTTGACCACTTGCCAGCATTGATTAAGGACTCTGCTCGTCCGTGCTACGTGCACCGAAATTGGCGTTTCCTCGTCTCGGGAATTAGTAATAAAATTCTTTCGGAGAGCCAAAAAAATAGGGACTCAAAAATAAGAAGTAAAGAAATTGTGCTTGCATGGATGGTCGTTTTTTCCGTCACGTATTTGTGGGGGATGCACTCTTGACGAATATTAAACGATATCGTATTTATTATCATTTTTTCCCTCCTTCGAAATTCATTCTTTGATTTTCTTCATTAGAAAATCGCGCGTATGTAATTTCTATGGAGTCAGAGTTTGCATTTTTGAAATGAAGCGAAATTTTAATTTTTTTTATTCATGATTTATTTCAATTTTTCTAATCGTCCCCGTTTTTCTTTTAGAAAATGTATTTTTTATATCGCCAGACAATTCGTCCATTCATCGTAGACAAACACTGTGTAGAAATTCTTGGCTCGGTTATAAAAACTGAAGGAATTTTCTTGTGTTCGATAAATGTCAACGAGCTCGACAGCAATTAGTTGGGCCGGTATCGCAATTACCACGAATATTGTAATTAACCACTTTTTCGAGAAAAATTTCGATGTTATGAAAATGATGAAAATTTACTTTATAATTGCAAATTGAGTTTATGGCTTGCAGAAATTCTCTTGCAACGTAAATATGGTGCACAGCCTTGATTTGTGTGAAATTCCTTTGCCAAAATAAATTTTTTAATATGCGGGAAGAGAACAAAATGAAAAAATAAAAATAAAATAAAAAGTGCACAAAATCGAAGACTGCCGTTGTTTCGTAATGGCTATTCGTTCAGTTTTGTTCTCTTCGTGTGCAATATGTGGTTCCTAAAACAAAAGAGGGACCCGGAGGAGATTCACGTGTTTTTTCTAAGAATTTTAGGGTTCGAACTAATTTTGTCTTGATAAATTGTTGCAAGTGTTGCACAATTTTCTCTTAATTTTCATTTGTAATCTAATTTTCAATACTTAATTTTGATTTATAATTTTATTTTTATTTTCATTGTTCAAATAATGTTCTTTGTTACTTCTTATGTTTCGTATTTTTCATGCTTATTGTATTTTTTGTATTGTTACCTAATACGGATTAGTCCAGGGCATAAAATTAAGACTCTGAAGTTTGCAACGTCGAGATTCAACGAAAAATATTTTTTCTATTAATTATTTATTAAATTTTGAAAATCATGGCAACTTTTCGTGTCGATTGAGTTTTTAGGTCGCTAAAGAGGATCGTTTTAGTAACCAGACCAAATATTGAATAAAAATTATCCGCTCTGCTAGAGAAAGAACGAAATTTCGTTGCATTTTAACGATGCAAACTTCAACATGATATAAAAAGTATGTATCAATCAATCAATCAATCAATCAATAGCTTTAGAAAGGAGAATAAAGAAAAAAACATATTTTTTTAATTCGATAAAAAAAAAAAATAGAGAAATCATTATTTCGTTTTGTCGGTATTCCATAAATTTCAAAAAGGGTTGATTTATTACGAAGGGAGGAAACACGAAGAGCCATGGGAAATAAAAGCTCGTGTCTAATTTCGTTAATGGGGTGAGGTCAGCGCGAGCGAATTGTTTGTGGGGATGCTTTCGTGATCGAGGGGAAGTTTTTAAGGGATGAAATGCCTAGTGCGGTCAAGTTCATTGTTAATGAACGCAACGATTTTAACGATTTTCTCGAATTGAGGTCCCCTCGACACACCTTTCAAATCTCTGTCTCCCTTTTTCCTCTTTTATTCTTCCTCTTTCTCTCTTTCTCTCGAGTATTCTCAGGAGGAGACCGAAATAAAGACAAAGGACTGATTATGTAGACGTGTGTCTCCACTAGCGGTTTCAAACTCCCAAATTACCCCAGAGACGAGCAAGAGACAGAGGCTGAATGCAAGAGAGAAAATAGTAGAATCTTAAGACAGCATATTCACGAGACGAGCGCTTTAGATTCAAACTCTTGACTCTCTCGCCCTAGAGAACGATCGTTTCGTACGGCTTAATTTACATTCATACCTTCGTAGTTTCTTCTTCGTGCAAAAGTGACTCTTCGAGCCACCAAAATGCTTCCTCCTAAATTATTAAACCTCGACTCGCGCGACTCCCAATCTACACGGTGTTTCTCTCCCATTTGCTGTGATTTTTATTAAGAAAAATTAAATTCGCAGCTCATTAGGAAGCAATCTGAACCACCAACTGATCGCCATATTCGATTACACAATAGGATTTTTTTTTTTCGAATGTAATTCCTTACGATATCGATTTTCAATAACAAGAAAAAATATTGTACGGATTTAGTAAATTTCAACGGGCATATCATGCATCTGTACTTCGCGTTCGGTAAAGTGCCAAGAACTCGAGCTTTTGCACGTCGTGGATCCCAGGCCTGAATACCAATCAGAACACTCACATGAAAATTTCGAATTTTTTTCACGTATTTCAGTCTCGAGTGGTTTGGACTCTCGCCCCAATTATTCCATGACATTTGTCTTAATTTGTCCGATTTTTTAAGGAAAAAAAAAAAACAAACACCATTCCAGCAAAAATCGATCTATCGAGGAAATTCCAGGTTCCAGGTCAGTTTTCTGTGAGACGAAACGTTTCCAGCTGTGGATCTTGGCGAAAAAAGTGTCAGTGACAAAATGCGTTGCAACACTATTTAAGATTTTTTAAAATTATTAAACTCAGAGGATTAATTTCCATTTTTTTAATTCATGCATAATTCACTTAAGAATTTTCCACATAATTTCACAATTTTGCTGAAAAGAAAGTTCCCAAAATATATCGATTGTTTTTGTTTCGCTTTAGCTCGAGCCCTCAACAAAAATTTCATTCCTTTCTCGCAATGATCGAAACTTCTTTGCTCGAACGATCGGACTAATAATTTTTCATACTTGGGTCTGCAGCTGTCGTTCCGTTATTGGCATTTTTCAAGCCCTGAGAACTCTTTTCATGTCTCAGCAGGCACGAAAAGTATATTGTCAAAGTGTAGATCGCTTTTCACGCTCCACGCGCTATTACTCTTTTTTTAGTCGTTGCAGAATTATTTTCTTGTCTGGCATCCAGCAGAGACAAGTTTTTTTTTCTCCGTCGTGTCTGACCATTCTCGGCTTTTCTACTTGTATCCGAGGATCTCGTATAGTTGTCCTAACCAGAACGGCGCATTCGTGTTTTCCCCTCAGGATAGATGGATCTTACGTGACCGTGTTCTCGACAAATTGCCGGTACCGAAACGTGTACTTCGTCTTCGTACTTCAACCAGTCGTACCAAGACTGCTTTTACCTCTTCCTACGTCAAGAACTAAAAAAAGAAAAAACATTCCTACGTGCAAAAGTCATGACCTCCTATCTTGCCCAGGGCGTTGCTTTTCTTCGAAATTACGCTGCTATCTTTTGCCAGAGTATTTAAATACGCTAGACTTCCAACCATGGCACTCCCTGACCTACGGGTTTCATATTTCGAATAAAATGTTGAATTATTCCAAATATTAAAACCATATTCTTCAAATCTTTTCGTTCAATTATTTCCGTCACTGAAAAGCGAGTTTCCTTTTGGAAACACGATGTTGAAGTTTGCATCGTTGGTGAATAATTATTATTTAATATCTGGTCTGAACGATAAAATGATCCTCCCTTGTGACCTAAAAAGTCAATTGACACGAAAAATTGCCATGATTTTAAAAATTCGATAATAAATGAATTTTACATAATATTTTGCGTTGAATCTCAACGTTGCTGCAAACTTCAGAGTCATAAAAGTAGAACAAATCAGAATTGAGTTCGTAGCTAAATGCAGTACGATTATCAGCGTTTTTATAGAGTGTTTGGCTCGAGCTTGACCCTTAATTATCCTCCAGAGACGACAATTGCTTCGTGGAGATTCGGTTATTTGGGAGCTTTCGATTTATCACTCCTGGCACTATTTCAGAGATCGCATATCTATATTACGACTACAAATGGGTCGTTCCACATTGACCCCTCCCGAAGATCGTCATTTTGTTCTATTCCGCCGTTAGTTTTTTCTACTAAACGAAAAAAAAACTCATTTTTGTTAAAAAATCAACAAATTTGAATGCAAAATATGTATTCGGAGTTATTTCCGAGCGTTCCGAAAGTTTTCCGATACAGCCGGAGCATTTACGACATTTCATTATTAAAAAGTTGGCTTCGGACATGAAATTGAATTCCTCGTGTTGCATTACCACGCCAAATCCATAAGATTTAAACTACACAAAAAAAAATCATCGATCTGCGAAACTTTGTCGTCGATATTTTCAAGTTCCTGGAATTAATTAAATTAATTCTACAGTTGCAACTGTAAGTCAGCCGCGTTTCATTGTGTGTCTCACTGGAAAATAGTGGATCAATGAGTTCTTTACATTTTAACAAATTACAATTCATAATAATTACAAATTGCAAATGCACAACCAATTTCTTTCTGTTTGGTATGTAAACTGTTTCGGAAAATAATTCCTATCAGCAAAATCGATATATTTCTGTCGCGAATGTCTTTTCGAAACTGCTCTACGACAGAGATTTCATCGAAGCATTTATCACTTCACGTTTTACTTGATTTTTTGCCAAATACGTAAAGCAGTCGAACTTTTCAGCGAGACGATTTCTCTCTTTCTCGTAGAAAGTGGATGGAAATGAATTTTGAATTAGTTTTCACGAACGCTTAGCCTTTTGGACAAAATATAGTGGACGAGATATTTCGAAAACGAAAAGAAACAAACGCCATAATTCGCAGTCTGCAGTGGAAATTCAAGCTCGAAAATGCGACATTCCATACAAAGGGAAGAAAAAATTGTCTGTGGAGACTCATTTATTTCTGTTCGTCTCGTGGGAAATTGCAAGGTCGGCGATTGCGGAAATTTCTTGATAACAATGACTGGGGAATTCGAGGGTTCAACGTGGCAAGTTTCATCAATTTGTAAATAGAGCGAAAAACGGTATCATTCATTAATGTTTTCAACAGAATCAACAAGCTCAAAGGCGCAGCGTGTTGATATTGCGGTTTCCAATTGTGTCTATATACGTGAATATATATAGTGTCGATAACCAGGAAGGGTTTGCGCGTAGGGATGAATTGTGGTCATTCTCCCCTCATGCTATTTCGGTTCATTTGGGCGTCACAAATCGGGGGGCGTCACAAAATTCGGGTACGTAATCCGATGAGTTTTCCAATTCTGATTGATTCACAGTATCGACAACTGCAAAATCTATTTACATGTTTCATGTTGTATGAGCAGCCAAGGGCATGGGCTCGTGAAATGACGTTGAAGTTTGCATCGTTGAAATGCAACGGAAAATTCATTATCCTATTCCATTTTTCGAAAGCAGAGCCAAAAATAAAACTGCAGTGTTTGTCTGTGAAAATTTTTGCAACTGCAAAATCGAATGTCAAAGAAGGATCGTTTAAATTCGCATCGTTGGAATGCAACGAAACCTGATTATTTTTTACAGTTGAGCGGAAAATTGTCATCACAGTATATTTGTCAACGATAGAGAGACACTCTTCTTTGCCAAATGAATTCACTGGAAAAATTGGAACCATTGCATTAATTTAAAAAATAATGTATAAAAAATATATTTTTGGTTGTATTCCAACTTTCAAAGAAAGAAGACATCACTGTCAATGAAAAATTGAGGCGATTTCGAAAATACTAAAAATAGTCAATCGGTACAATATTTTTCGTTCAACTCCAACGATGCACGCTTCAATATCGTCTCGTGAAAACCCATGAGAGTTTACGCAGAAACAAAATAGGGAAGGGACAACAAAATAGTCGAATTCCATTTACTTCGTATTTCACGAATAATGAAACCGTTGTTTATTTTTATACGGATGCTAGAAATGAGCAAATAAAAGTGATCGAAGTATTTTGCCTCAGAGCAAATCGGCAAATTACTCATATACAAGTGTCAAATAACTGCGGTGTAAATTCACGTGCGAGATAATTTGATTCGCGATGAGAGGTGTGCAATTTTGATGCTTCTCCAAGCGACCGCGCGTCAGGATCGCGTTTCATGTGTGTGCATTGTGTGTACACACTTGTCTTCTCGTACATGCAAATTCGTTTGCAAAAGGGTGATTTCGAGATAGGGGTCGAGAGAGCGAGACTCGAGGAATGAAACGAATCGTCAAATTCCGGGATAAGTGATCCTCGTGTTTTAGGGAATGAAAAGCTTTGTAAATTGTTTCGACTCGTGCATTACTCCAGTTGGTTTTGTGGTAACTCTGTCGAAATTCATTTCCTTTTTCAACTCTTTTCCTCTCTCTCGGTATCGTCTCTTCCCCCTAGTTTCCCTGCTTTCTCTATATTTTTCTCTTACACCAAGGTTTTCTTTATTTTAAGTTAATTAAATTTCCCAGCATTGTAGAATTTAAGCTGGTAATCCTTGTGCTTCATCCTCATGGAGAATTAAAGGGATTTCATAAAGATCTATTCCCACGCTTACAATCATCTTCACGTGCATCCACATGCACTTTTTATATTGCTAAAGAAAAAGGCTGCAAAACATAATTTTACAATAAAAATGATACAACGATAAAAAAGCTCAAATTTTCAGAGTCCTGATGCTTAATTGACAACTTCTGTAAATGTCCTTGAATTTGTACGAGCATTTTTTTCTGTAATACTTCGTGGGTCGTTAATTTTCATTAAAATCTCTCCAAAATACGATGTTGAATTTTCCATCGTTGGAATGCAACGAAATTCCCTTTTTTCTTGGGCAAATCTCAAGATTCTCATTGAATATTTGGTCAGGACAATAAAACGATTTTTTTTTAGGATCCAATGACAAAATCGGTACGAAAATTGTCCTGGTTTTTAAAATTGAACAAAAGATTTATAGAAAAACGTATTTTTCGTTGGGGCCCAACGCTGCGAACTCCGGGGTCATTCCAAAATTGTGTAACGACACAACATCTCTCTAAGGAATTTTTATACCAAGAAATTTGTCAAATATTCATTCGAAACGTGTCACCAATGTTTAGAGTGAATTCATTCGATCGAGATTAATTTTTTCGGTATCCTTATGTGATGAGCAATCATACAAAGTCGTAGTTTCGCAATCGCTACTTGTTCACTGATAGTTATGCAGTTTTTCCAACAAATGTAAATTATATTAGGTCGCGGAATACCATAGTAGTTTGTACATGGAATTTCGTACAATCTGACTTACTCTAACGTTGGATCGATGCAGGAGCTGTAGTATTCATTGGATTATATCCCCAAAGGCTTTTTTGTCGTTGGAACGTAACGGAAACCATTGATAGCCAGAATTTTCTTCATCTCTCGTCAAGTTGTCTGGGATTTGCAAGATCATTCGAAAGGAACGCGACAAAACTTTTTTTCTTAATATCCATTCAGTGAAATTTTTATTTATCTGATTTTTTTTGAGGTCTGACAAAAGTCTGCGAAATTTTTGTAATTCACGATTCGGAATAAATTTTGGACATTATTGAAATCGAAGAGCTCCGTTGGCGCAATGTCATTCTACTAAGTTCGCTGAGGCTCAAGTTTTACGTCGAAAGTTTTATTCAATAATGGTCCACCTGCTGCGACTCTAAAATGCATTACTGTATACGAAATTTTAGAAAACACTCTTACCCTCATATTCAACGTTTTATCAAACATAATTCAATCGCGAGGCATTTCTCATGAGCATTTTCACATCGAGTTGATTTTATGTGCATAGCGAGAACGTTCTCGGAACGATACTCCACAAAAAAATCGATACCCTGTGCAAAACACTGAAATTTGAATGATGGAGAATTGTGATTTTGTTTTTTTTTAAGCTACGGGTGCACAGTCCATAATGGATCTTTCGAAAAAAAAACTTTGAAAAAAAAAGAAAAATTCAACAAATGAGTAAATAAATAAAAAACAAAAATACAAAGACAGTGTTGTGGGAATATTGGAATTTTGAGTACTTCAGATGACACCGTTGCTACAAGAAATTTATGGGCACTGTTCGTGTTTCGCAATATCTACGGTGAACTTTCGATAAATTGGTATTCAGCTACCAGACAGTCGAACACCTCCAATTCTTAAAAATCTTCACTTTTCCGATGCAACAAATTTTTTTCGTTCCTACGAAATATTCATTTTCAAGAGTTCCTAATGAGAAACTCTTGTCTGAGAAAAGTTTCATAAAAACTCGAATAGTCGCGATTGGTTCAATGAGCGTTTTTTTCTTTATCGTTCTTGCGTTTATTTTTATGGATCTTTACGAGCCTATCCTGTTACTTTGTTTGCTTCGGTTTCATGAGGCATGTCCAAGGGAAACTGCAAAACTCGCGAAAGTTGACAAAACAGAATGAAAAACAGATTTAGACTCATGAAATTACTTTCCCAGAAAAAAACATGGAAATAAAAAAAAGAGAGTAATTACTTAAAAAAAAAAAAAAAAAAAAAAAAACAAACACAAATAGAAACGATGAGATTGCCCTTGAGATAGGGCTTGAAGTTTTGCGATGAACAATTGAGCCCATGATTTCGTGCAATATACACGTAAACGATTCGCCTATATAGACGATAGATATAGATGCTTGTATCTGGATTATCTGCATACGTAGATATTTAACCTGGTGAACCGATAGTTACCTTGGCTGATGACCGTTAGGGCCGGTAGAGAGGAACAGAGATAGAGAAACTTGGCACGAGCTCGAAAAATTTATCTCTCTCAATTGGCTCGGAAAACCCACTCGATTTTACGTCGCTGTATTTTCACGATATTTATCCACTTCAACGTTTTACCAACTTCGAATATATACGTGAACTTTTCCGAATCTCGTGTCTCTCTTGCTCGTTCCTTCTCTCTTTCCCGTTCTTTATGTCTCTTGTCGCTCTCAAGATCGAGGAGTTCTCGAGTGCTTCTTGAGTTCCTCCTTTTAGATTCCCTCGGCCTGAGACTTACCCCAGTCTTTCACTCGACGAAATATGCTTTAAATATGTCGAGAATTCGATCGAAATATGTATATACGATTTATTGTAGCCGAGGTTACGAGAGAATTGGCTCTTGTGAAACACACAGTCACGATGCTAAAAATTAAGCACGACATTCTATTGTATCCAGCAACTTATACAATCGAATTATTATTTTCTCTACTATTCAAATTTTCGATAGTGCAATTTGTTACGCTAAACAATGGGTTTAAAATTTTTTTCGTCCATTATTAACGAGGAATTTTACAGAAATATATATTTGCCGAGCAACTTTCATTTCCCATGAGCAAAGACCCCATTTTTAATTATTTTATGACAGTATCGTAAAAATCATTAATTTCTACATAGTTCCATTTTTTGAAAACTTTAAACTTCGCTGTTAAAACTGGTTCAGAACATATTAAACGATGTTGAAGTTTGCATCGTTGGAATGCAACGAAATTCCGTTTTTTCTTGAGCAGATCTCAAGATTATTATTCAATATTTGGTTAGGACAATAAAACGATCTTTTTTCGGGTTCCAAACTCAATATCGGTCCGAAAATTGTCATGGTTGTTGAAATTGAACAAACAATGAATAGAAAAAGTATTTTTCGTTGGACCCCAACGTTGCTGCGAACTTCAGTGTCATCGGATTTAGCCTCTTGTGTAGTCAGGCGCTTGGAATGTGATGAGATGTTACGATGCGTTTGCGAAGTTAGCATCTCATTTTTTGAAAACTCGATATTGATGGTTCAATCGCTGGAACTATTGTTATGATTTATCAAGAACTGTAGAACTATGCTGGATGCCACTTTATCTTGATTTTATTTGTGAGATGCTCATCCTCGGTGACATGACGTCGAACCAAGGAATTAATATTAAATTGACGTGGTCGATCCGAGACTAATCTTTATTGACTATATTACTGTAATGACACATTGTTTCGTCCATTAATCCAATGAAAAATCATTGAGTGATGTGTATATCTCACTCGCAATCATGTACGCAATCATAATCGACTGCTGGCTCTCGTTTTTCATGTTAAAAGTCAATATTTGTAACATAAATATTTCTTGTTGCGTTGGTAGCCTAAAAATATACGACTATACTCCATTATCGATTGTACAAACTCGTACAAATATCGATTAAACGACGTTGGCGACTCGACGAGCTTAGACGCAACCATACATCGTCACATATCACGAATTTGTAGCCAATTTTTCAAACAAATTTCGAGCAACTTATTTCATTTTCTTTCATTGTCCCACTGTTTTGTATTTTCTCCCACTGTTTGTATTTACATTCCTGTGAGAAGCCTCAGAAGTGTTGCGCACGACATACTTTTTTCTACTGCGCTACTGCCATTTTTGGCATCACGGCAAATTATGAAAAACTCAGCCGGCTTAAAATATTTAAACTGAGTTGGCCAACGGCATCAAAAATTCAGAAAAACTGCTTCTTGCTCCTCGGCGCCTGATACCCGAGCCGATATCATCGCTGTACGCTCACCCAATCAAGTATATCGACCTCGCCCGAGGCTGCGTAACGCACACGAACCATTTACCCATTGCAATTGTTCATAAATATCATATCATATCATATCCGTTGCTACCAGATATGAGACGCGCTTAGTCCTCCGGAAATACGTGAAATATATATGTCAAACCTTCGGACATTCATATGCTCCGTTTGAACGGAAAATATTTTTTTCAAATTATCGAAACTTCCAATGCCATGATTTATTGGCTCCGCGGAAACTTTGATGAGATGATACTCTTGAGTTGCATCGCTAATCTATGATGTTGCAGTTTGCATCGTTGGAATGCAACGAAATTCTGTTCTTTTTTCAGTGGAACTCATAATTATTATTCAATATTTGGTCTGGACTATAAAACGATCCTCTCTTGCGACCTACAAACTCAATCGACACGAAAAATTGCCATGCGATTTTCAAAATTCAATAAATAATCAATAAACAAAATATTTTTCGTTGAATCCCAACGTTGCAAACTTCAGAGTCATGCTAATCTGACACATTCTTGCGTGAGTGCTTTTTTTCAAATTGGTGTTGGTGGTTATGGGGTTGAGACTTTCTACTCCTCAAAGAAAAAAGACATCGCCAACGTCTGAACTATGTGTATTAAGCGAGGTTCGGAGTCAAGGTCAGGAGCTAGAGTGCTTGGCAATAAAAATACTCCGAGTTATTTGAATTTCTTCTGCAGATTTTTCATATTTATCATTGGCGTTGATTCCGATCATCCAAAATCGCCGTGAATGGTTAGTAGTTTGAAAAAAATATAAAAACGGGATCGTCAGCGACTCGGCAGTCGTCGAAAAATAAGGTTAGACTCGCCAAAAGCATCGGCCGGACCGCACGACAGTGTACTTTATATGTCAGTGTCCATCTTTACCGGAAATTGAAATTTTCGAGTAACTTGTCCTTCGATCTAGACGGTGTGGCGTTCCGAACCCGATCTCGTACAGTATTTTGTTCAAAGGACTATATATGCCAGTTTTTTTATAACGTTGCTTTGATACGCCAATATCAAAACTCTGAGCATTTTTTGACAATCAAAAACCCTTGAATTCTCTATTTTTTTTAGGTAACAACGAAAAGGTCGATAATGTTGAAGTTTAGGCAATATGTGCATCAAGTGTTCGTCACATGATTGAAAAAATTTAAGTCTGAAAGTTGGATTCATCGTCGTAACGCTCGTTCCTCTTCAAAACGATGAAAACACGCAATTTTCTCGTCATGAAAGTTTTTCGATATCCATCGGTATTATGGGTCATAGTCCGGTTAAAGATTTCTCGTGATATCATAGAAGTGTATTTATGTTAGTTCGCTAGGAAAAAAAGATTGAAAGAGAAGCTGTCGGCCGTTCTTCGTTCATTTTTCAAGGGTGCGGAATATTCTTCCTCGAGTTATTCCCTCGAGCGTCTCCGAAATCCTCAAAAATTCCAACGACCATTCGGTAACCGGGATCGACAGAAGAATTCCCGGAAGTATTCCGACGTCGTTGGCCGAGTTCCAACCATATGCCTCTTGCAGACTCACGAAAGGACTCCTAACTCCCCCCCCCCCCCCCCCGTTTCCTCTTTGACCCTTTTCATCTTGATATATTCTCCGATGTGTATTGCTTCGATCAGCGTGTCTGGAATTTTCTCAGCGTACTATGTTACTCGAAGCACGTGTAGATGCACATCGATCGATTGCTTACAATCGAAAAATCGTAACTCACCGTGTTCGATGTATGATATGTCGCGCCAATAACGTCCACATGATATGCTGAAGTTTGTATCGTTGGAATCCAACGAAAAATGTATTTTTCATTCATTATTTCGATAATTAATGCACTTGTTCCATTTTTTTCTTTTGAGCTCAGTTTTCGAATGGCAAAGAAGACTGTCCCATTGTCTCTGACAAATACTTTATGGAAATGTTGTGCTCTGCTATAAAAAATAATCAGATTTCGTTGCACTCCAACGATGCGGACTAACGTCCGTCGCCTTCTTAGATGACACTGAAGTTTGTATCGTTGGAATACAACAAAAAATATATTTTTAATTCATTATTTTCATACTTAATGCACTTGTTCTAATTTTTTAGAATAAATTCTGTTTTCGAATAGGAAAGAAGACTCCCATAATCTATGACAAATAGTGTATGAAAATGTTGCTCCCTGCTATAAAAAATAATCAGTTTTCGTTGCATTCTAACGATGCGAACTGTAACATCGTCTTCTTAGAGATTGCGACACATAGGATACGTGAAATACGACGTAAATAAAAAGAAATTTCTTGCAGAAAAACTCATCTCGTTGCCTCAATATTTAGCGAAGCCTCCCGATTCAAAAATTCAGATTACTACTCAGTTTCATTCGGTTGGAGTTGATTCTTTCCACTGTTTTTCTATTCCCCTTCTCTTTCCTTCTCTATCGATCTTCTCAATTGCTTCGTATATTGTGAACCATTCCAGGAATAAAATATCGAGTCCAACGCGAACGAGTGCGCTTCGCGATCAAGTTATTCCCTTGACGTCCCAATTTCAAACAACCCTACTTTATTTCAGTGAAAACAATTGAGTGCTTTTTCCAAGCAGTTTTCGAACATTTCTCAAATAACAAGTTTCAACAATTCTCAAATAATGGGATTGAATTTCATTCGTTTATTCGCTTATTCGCTCGATTGATCGCAGGAATTTTTCGATAGGAAGAGAACTTTATCAAGCTTTGGTGTAATTATTTTTGATATGGTAAACCAATTTTTCCATCACCGGTGGTCAGCAAGTAATCGCAAAATTAGTTTACTGGATCTCTTTGCGGGGTGATGGCTTTTTCTTTTTGTCTTAGTGTAAAAAAAATTGTTATTAATAAATTAAAAAGCAATTTCGTTGCTCCTCACGTTCATCGCTTACGAAAAACTGTGTCGCTCGCTTCCACTACTTTTGCCTCGGACAGCAAAAAGTTTTCTTGTTTCTTGCTAGCTTTTTATGAACTCGCTGTAGCCTGCTCTTTCGTGGAAAGTTTTTGAGGGACTGAAAAACACGGCGCGAAGAACTTTTTATGTACGAGAAGAAAAGCCAATGAGACGGAACTTGCCAACGCAACATTTTCAAGTGAAACGCGGTTTTCGGAAAGAAGAAAATGAACAGAAAAATTGCCACTATCTTCAGTTTTCTCCGAGGCCGCCTATCTGTTTTGAGGTCTTCACAAAAAAAAATTCTGCGATAGACCATTCCAAATTATTTATCAGCAATGATAAAACAATTACATTTGAAATATCAATGAAATGACCAAGACTCTTCTCCCTGAAGACACTCCTTCCTCTTTCAATTGATTACAAAAATCGTATGATTATCTATGATGCTTCAGAAATGAGTAAATATAAATTGTTCATTTTTGCTGCCTCATAGAGAAAGCTATGTGACGGGGAAATTTTTTTTTTTTCAAGTTTTCAATGTCAATGTGCTTAAAATGTCCCAAAACATCGAAAAATCATATCTAGAAAAAATGTCCGGATGTGTGTGTGTGTGTATGTTCTGGCACTGTAAAATTCAAACGTTCACAACTCAAGAACGGTTCGAGCTAGATGGCTCCTGTTTTGCACAGATTTTAATCCATACAAACTCTTCATTCTCTGAGAATTTTGTTGGAATTGCTAGAAAAATCGGAATTCTACGGCATTTTGAAATTTTCAAAAACAGGGTGTCGACGCTCGAACTTCCGCAAATTTTAAGATTTATTACTATTTTATTTTTATAAATAGAGTATCTTAATAGGAAGGTTGGTATTGAATTTGGGAAATATTGGTTGAACGGTTTAAATTTTATGATTTTTCGAATGTTACGAAAATCTGAGTTTTTTGAAAAATCGTCCAACCGCTCTAATTTCTCCAAATTTTGGAAAATATTGTGTATAAGTCTGTATTTCCTCTTTACTTTCTATTTTTTTCAAATTTCCTTTCGGTTCTTGACGGAGTGTCTCATCGGCATCAACCGCTTCCCAATAATCGCTAAAACCTAACTGTTACACGATTCTATCAGAATTTCCGGGTAATTGAGGAAAGTTCAGGATCGATTAGATGGACCTCTCTCGCTTGTTATATGTTTGAGCTCGAGGCGAGTAATAGCTTGAAACTACTTCGAGATGACTTCTGGACAACTTCCGTTCATTGGCCTATATATCCTTCCTAAACTTGGAGTAGATATGCTTATTGTGTGCCTGTTCCGAAGTTTGGAAACAACTCAAAGCCACGTATACACGCAATCGATAAGTTGTGGGCGCAGATGCATTGAACTATCGAAACTGTATTGGCTGCTCGAAGACTGCTCGGTAGTTGCCAATGAGTAGTCTCAACTGTGGGAATTTATTTTTACGAATCTCGAAACAACGCTCGTTTCAGTAATGATACGGGAAAATGATATGTTCAAAAATCCGTGCGACGTTTTTGAAGTCAATCGAATTCTGTTGATACTGATTTTGGGAGAAGTCTCAAAAACGATGTCATTCGAGAATGCAATGAGAATAGAAGGAGGCGAGAGTGCTCTTGGCTGTTTGAATAAAAAGACAAGTTAATGTGAAGAGTTAATTTTATTGATCGCCGACTGGTTGTTTTGAAGAAATTGAGAAACAGAGAAAACATCAATTCTACATCAATGAGTAGGGCATTGACGAGTTTTGATGTTTGGATCAGGGGAAAAGTAATTTTCGGAAAATGTTTGGAGAAATTTCAAATGCAAAATGCAGAACTACGTGGATGTATCGTCGGGGGTTACAAGCCCGTTTTTTCCTTGATCCAATCGTTGAAAGCGGCGACCTCGGTGTAAACGCCTGGATAACCGGGTCTGGCGCAGCCGTTACCCCATGAAGTGATACCAGCGAGACGTCCACCGATGGTCATAGGGCCACCAGAGTCGCCTTGGCAAGCGTCTTTGCCACCTTGAGGATATGCCGCGCATATTTGACCCGCAGGTACACCACCGTATGCTTTGTAAGCATTGTTACACGCCTCTTTAGAGACTACTGGAACGCTCACTTTGCGAAGTGTTTCCGAAACGCTGCTGCCTTCGCGGACCGCTCCCCAGCCAGTGATGAGTGAAGCAGTGCCAGCAACTGCTTCTTCGTCCATTTCAAAGATCTCAATCGGGGCTCTCGTCTCATCGAATTCCAGCGGCGTTTCCAATTGTATCAGAGCAACATCGTTTATGGGGATTCCATACATGTTCGTCGAGTACTTTTCGTGCCTGATGAACTGCTTGACCGGGTGAACAGAGCCACCTGTCGACATTTTATGTGTTCCCGCTCGTACCGTCACCGAAGAGGCTGCATAAACGGCACAATGTCCCGCTGTCAATATCCATTCTTTCCCGATTATCGAACCACCGCAGAAACCAAATCCGTAATACTGAAGGGACACTTGATAGGGCACTTCCTCGATCGTTGCTGACTCACCACCCACTATACGACCGTTTGGCGTAAATGGGTTCAGGATACTGTACCCCAGCGGTACCCGCTCGGCTGTTAACATTTTTCAATAAGTTTAACATTCCCATGATCCTTCTTACTCGCTAACAAAATCCTCATATGTCGTTTGAAAACTGTCAAATTTTTCATTCAATAATTATACAATACTGACCATGCGCCGTTGCCACTACTACGAGGAGTACTGCTATTTTCAACATCTTTCCTTGTCGTTGCCTTGCTGACTGATATAATTCCACTTTTAGCTCCTGTATTTATACTAAAATGCTGTTACGATTCGCCAACATTTCCTGCCTAGATATGAAAATTTCTCCAATTTCAATGTCTATCTTCGGCTCGAGTCGCCCTGCGATAATGGGATAAGTGAAACGTGAAAATCCAATCAGACAAACGTAGAACAAACAAATGATGGACAAATGATTGCAACTGTTCTTTTGTTTCGCAGCATCATTCCGATCCTCCATCAGCAACGATTGCCATTAATCGCAAATTTTGTTGTCGACGTGAGCCAACTTATCGGGATTCACTAACATTTTGACGAAAAGATTTATGAGATTGTTGCCAGAGAAAGAAGTAGGAAAACACAGATACAATTGACGTCAAACAAATGTCACTACCACAAAGACGATTGCTGTAATCGTAAAAAACATCGTGATACGATCATTCATTGTGGATCGAGGGTTTTTGGTATTGAATCCTTTGTCCGATTCGATAACATTGTACAAATATATACCAGTCCGAATTATTTATCGTTCTTTTATAACGACTCGCACAACGGATAAGAAAATCATTTGCCATCGAACCAAAAGTCGTAGTGACGGAAATTAGAGTCCGGCCAAGTTCAATTCGAATCCCCACCTTCTTATAATATGTGCACATACATTTGCGTATAAATAATCGTTACGAGGAATACATCACCTAGTACTTTACGATCGAAAAGAAATATGAAGTTGTTCTCGCTGGTTATCATTTCCTTTGTAGGCTGTTCCACTGCTTTCGGTGAGTTTGGCAAATGCCCATTGCGAACGACAGCTTGCTAATTGTTATTCTGTCATCCATATGGAATAATCTTTCCCCAAATAATTTATCAATCACGAATCGTTTAGTTTTGGCATAAATAATAATTAGTTGTTCAAACTAAATCCTCCATTTCGAATTCATCTGTGATGAGTTCAATTACATTTTCTAAAAACAATCAGAACTTCCCGAGGCTCAAAACACACACCATTACCCATTGTGAGATTCTTTCTGTGTCATTGTCCAAAAATTTAGTGACGAGTACTTGCTCCACAATTCATATGAAAGCACTTTATGGCATAACGTTTTTGATTCAACGTGGTCAGCCGATAAACTCGCACGTTTTACGAATCATCGTATTACTCGGAGCGCCCTTTATTCCGTATTGTTGATCGATTCCAAAGGGAATAAAGAAGATACGATTTTCGGATTGTGGAAAAAAATCATTAATGGGGCATTGCTGATCCGGACTAATGTTGGGCGAGTAGACGAATAAGTGATGAATGGAAATTATTGAGGGAAAGAGGATTTCCTCCACGAGCAAGTTATGCAAGCAATCAATGTGAATTTTTAATTTTCCATGGAATCATGAATACGCTTCGAATTAGTCAGCAGTCGTTCGATTGTAACAACAATCCCTACGGCCACTATACCTGTTCGTACAATAGTTTCGTGAGTCATTTCCGCGTCACGTATAACCATCCCCTCACGTCAAACCCCCAACGGTGGCTCTTGATCCTTGCTCTGCGGGTTATTGTGGATTGCGCATAGACAGGGTGTTTCAGAAATCAGGCACAGGTGGAATAGTTTTGATCGTGAAATTGGGAGAAAACTTTCTTATTCATTTTCGTTTCCAATCCACCGTTGACGAGCTATTAAAACAATGAAAATTACTCATCGAGATCGTGCTAACTCATCAGAGCAGCTTGGGAGACAATGAGCGCCGGGGTAATGCTATTCTATTAGATTTCAATGAGGGGAGGACCGTGAAACTAATTAAAAGTTCATCAAAGTTGATGGGTTGAATAATTTTATGATGAATTTTGTTTTTCGAAAGTTTATAAACTCTGAATTATCTATCAATGACTTTTGGGATACTGTGTATGTCATTCATGGCACGTACGATGTGGTGTTGGGTGTGAACGTAAACCACTGTCATCGGAGAGTTACACACACACACAAAGCGCCTTGCTTACCAGCCAATACTGAGCGCAATTTTCCTATAAAGCTCGCAACGTATGCAAACCCGTTTTGGGGGTGAAAACCGAGGAATTTAACGTTTCAGCGAGCTCGCATCCTACATGGTATCCAGGAGTCAGTTCCCGATTCCCAAATGGTCGTATCGTCGGAGGTGAAGATGCCCAAATCGAGGATTACCCCTGGCAAGCAATACTCCAGGTCTATGGATTTGCTTATTGCGGAGCGTCCATCATATCGAACGAATGGGTTCTAACTGCTGGGCATTGTACCAGCTATCCGGCTTCCTCGACGATGGTCAAAGCTGGAACTTCTTTTAAAAGTAAAGGTGGTTCTACGCACGCAGCTGCTCTGATCATTAGGCACGAGAATTATGGTTCAACGCCCAGAGGTGTACCGTACAACGACATTGCACTCATCAAAGTTGCTACGCCGTTCGAGCTGGACGCGACGCGTATGCCGATCGGGCTCTTTGACTACCACGAGGAAGCTCTTGATGGCACCTTGAGTGTCATCACCGGGTGGGGCGCAATTCGCGAGGGTGGAAGCGCTTCCGAAGTATTGCAAGTTGTTAAAGTACCCATTGTATCGAAGACGGTTTGCAACAACGCGTATCAATCGTATGGTGGAATACCCGAGGGCCAAATTTGCGCGGCATATGCACAAGGTGGCCACGACGCTTGTCAAGGCGACTCTGGTGGACCTTTGATGATCGGTGGACGTCTCGCTGGTGTAGTCTCATGGGGCAATGGCTGCGCCAGACCCGGCTATCCTGGTGTCTTCACCGAAGTTGCCGCATATCGTCAATGGATCACTGACAATGCTGGTTTATAAAAGAAAGTCTTCGCTTGACATTTTATACTCGAGACACATAAGAAAATCGCGTTGACGTCAAATAAAAAAATTTTGCGACATTTCCGTTTACAATTCTCTTTATTTCGATAACTATTTACAAAACCTGGTTCGTTCCCATATTGTCATGGTTACCGGATGAAATCCAATCAGTGCGAAAAAGCTTGACATTTATGTTGCGCGGTAAAATATTACGAAAACTATTTTCTATTCTACGTTAAGGTAATGAGTTTTTAATTCTTTACGAATTTCGAGCTTGAAGATTCGTGACAGCGTCGATATCCGACAGGAAATTGAAAATAAAGTTTGATTTTCTGGTTTTTAGGATTGTGTTACGACAATAAATGTCACAATGTATCAATACGAATCGCACATGAAGACGCAATATGTAGCATTATTCGTTTTGTCAGTCGTCTCAATTCTCATGCGATATCTTAGAACTTCGCCCATTTGTTTATTTCTTTTGGGATACAAATGTTAATGCTATCGGTCTCTCGATCTTGCTCCTCGAGACTGAATCCAATCGCGAATGTAGTCTCGGCACTGTGACATGAATGTTATTTTTATTCAAACACGCAAATGTTCTCTAACCATGAACATTATTTCATCGATGTTACGAGCAATTCTTTTAAGCGTCTTTTGCGTGCCATTGTTTTCCGTTTGGCTGCTTTTGCTCAAAAACCTGAAACAAAAATCGAAAAACTGTATCTATTGAAAAAAGTACGAAATTCTTAATTAACTTTTCAATCAAATTTTCGTAATTGCGACCATGTTCTCAATAATTTCTGGCAAAAAAAAACTTTAACCGCACGATAGCCGTGACACACGTATCAAACAAGAACATTTCTCTATATAGTCTTTTACGAATTATGTTGTGAAAAGGCGATGGATCGATTCAAGGAAGGTATAGTCACCTTTCTTAACAATTTAAACTTTATTATGACTTACAAAAGTGTTGACTCACAAAATGCCGGTCGTTAAGATGATGAATCAGTGACTACACTTCACTTCGAATTTTCGAAATCAAAATTCTTTGACGTCGTTTGACTAATCAGAAAAAGGCTCTATCAGTGTACGCAGGTTGATGGCAAAAATGCGCTGACAGGGGCTTCTATGATGTTGAAGTTTGCATCGTTGGAACGCAACGAAATTCTGTTGTTTAGCAGAGCATATAATAATTATTTAATCTTTGGTCTGGACAATAAAACGATCCTCTCTTGCGACCGAAAAACTCAAACGGCAAGAAAAATTGCCATGATATTTAAAATTTAGTAAACAATTAATAGAAAAAATATTTTTCGTTGAATCTCAACGCTGTAAACTACAGAGTGATGGGCTTTTTTTAATTGGTGAAACCGTGTCGAAAATATTCAATTTCAAAATTGCAACTATCTCTCTCGCACTCACAGTGGTGAGATAGCGACTGATCCCTCACCCTAAGGACGTTGTATGCAAAATTTTCTATCGATAGAATTCCTTCAAATTTGCACCACACAAAGAGAATAGGGATTTAATACCGTACGCAATTTTAAGAGGTTTCACCATGTAAAAGTCGAGATACTAATTTATAAAAATTACAATTTTCAGTAGTTTCTCATAAAAGCGTGTGTTAAAAGTTGCAATTTTCAACATTAAATATTTCGATTTCCAAAGGGTGAAGCCTCTTAAAACTTTGCATACACTTTTATGTAACATCGAAAAAGCTTTATTTAGTTTTTCAAAAAAATCGGTCGTAAATTTTTTTCGAAATTTCGTTTATTATACAACAAAAAAGCAGATTACCTCGGACAATCTTGGATTTAGAGTATGTTATTCGTTAGTCAATTCGTAGCAACTTTTTTTTAATGAACTTAGGCTCACAAACCATTTTGTATGTAAGAAAAACTGAAAAGAAAAATGTAGATTTGACCGTCGCCATACAACGTTCTCAAGGGTGTAGACCAGATGCAATGAAGCGTCGCTAACGGAGCGAGAGATGTAAATTAATGCGCTTGTTACTTGCCGTTAATGGAGTAACAGAATTCTGAGCTCTCGTCGTTGAGCTGGAAAGCGAAGTATATGTGCTGGGCTCCTTATGCAGAACCGAAGTGACCGCGCAACCACTTTGAGGTTATTCCGTCAGTTTGGAAGAAAAACAGATTATGCCATTATGAAAAGCATCGCCAACAGCGCCATAGAAATAATATTCCATTTAGCCACCAACGAGGACGATCCGCTGTATGTTTTCATCGTTTGTTCTATCCAGTTGCGGTGATACGCGACTTTGGTGTATACACCAGGTTTGTCAAAAATCGCGCAGCCATATCCCCAGGAAATAACGCCTGCAAGTCGACCTCCAACGACGAGAGGACCACCGGAGTCTCCCTGACAAGTGTCTTTGTCGGCATACGAATTCATCGCGCATATTTCGCCGTCGCCGATTTCAGAAAAGCCGGCATAACATCGGGCACATTGTTGCGAGGAAATGATTGGCACCTCAACGATTTGCAGTTGACTTGGATATATCGTTTCCGAGGGTGAAATCGTCCCCCAACCAGTTAACATCGCGCTCTGACCGACCTTCAGTTCCTCGTTCTTTTCGAACATTTCGATTATCCGTTGTTTTGTACTCATTACCAAAGGCTCGCTCAGCTGGAACAATGCGATGTCGTTGCTCGGTATTTGCAGCCTTTTTACCGTATAATTTTCATGTCGTAACACGCGAGAAACTTGATGCAGTGATCCTCCCAATTGAGCGAAGCTCGATCCGGCCCGTACCTTGTATACGGATTCTGGCAGCGTTGCGCAATGACCCGCTGTCAATATCCATTTGTCCGCGATTATACTACCGCCGCAGAAGTGATAACCACTCACACTTATACTGACTTGATAAGGAGCCTCTTCGATCGTCGTGTCATCTCCCCCGATTATACGCCCGTCCTGATACCTTTGGACTTCGATGATTTTCGAAACCGGATCGCCTGCAAATATGTGATCGTCCAGTGTCTCTAATTCTCGTCTATCAAGTAACGAATCTTCGTCGTGCATTTCGTTGCTCCTCCATTTTTGCCGGAGTCGAATGCCGGAGCATGACTCTACGATTAATCGAATTGAACAATTTCGTTACAACTATCGATCGCATCACTTTTATGAGAAAATTTGATTTTTCATGGAAACTAGAAATCTTTTATTTTCGGAAGTAACATTTTTGCTTTTTTTTTTTTAAATAAAATTACATAACAAATCTTACAAAATACTGCACCGAGATAGCAACACATTGCTATGAGCTTGAACATCTTCGTTCTCCTTTCACCACAAGCGAACTGAGTATCTCGGACACGCATCGTTCATATATACTTAATTAATAAATCCGACTGTTCGAAGAATCTTTATCAGCTGACACTTCAGCGAATCGTGAGGCTTCTATATGTACGTACATTTTTTTTTTTTATCATTGATTGTTGTTACTCTGGCAAGGATTGATGATATCTGGCCGAAAGATAAGAACGATTCACGTGTTGAGTAAGTGAGCGTACGTTTACTATAGATACTCGGTAATATTTCAGGTGATAGATAAACTGAATTTTGACACAAATCGATACTTTGATGTGATTTTGCAATTCATTTTCTTCAGCGCTGTCGCATTTTGGTAATTAAATCTTTCCTTAATAAACTGGTCTCCGTCGAACGTTTCATATGTTTGTTTATTGTGGTAATTTTTTGTTACATTGACAGAAATGATTCTTATTTATTCCTCGTTAGGATTGGATCAAGATAAAGCAGCAAAAAATGCCTGATTACCGTTTCCCAAATGATTCACTGTACAAAACGTAAACAAAACTGGCGCCAAGTATGTAGCGATGTTGAAGTTTCCTTCGTTGGAATGCAACGGAATTCCCTTTTTTCTTGGGCAAATCTCAAGATTCTCATTGAATATTTCGTCAGGATAATGAAACGATCTTTTTTTAGGGTCCAAAGACAATATCGGTACGAAAATTGTCCTGGTTTTTAAAATTGAACAAACAATCGATAGAAAAACGTATTTTTCGTTGGGGTCCAACGTTGCGAATTTCAAGGTCGTAGTATTTTTTTTTTATTTGCCTGGTTAACATTTTTTTTTTTTTTTAGTGTTCGAGCTTGAGTTTTTATTTTGGGTGAGTTTTATGAAGGAAGTTTTGCCTACTGCCTAGGCTGGCGGGCTCACAGTTGGAAAGGATTAATTGATGTCGGAGTGTCCTTCGATTTTTCGGATCCTAGTGACAGCCTTTCTCGAAGTTTGTATTGTTTAAATGCTCACATTTTTGATGATCTTTGGAGTGTTTTTTTTTTACATTATAATTAAGTCAAGAGTTGATCCGCTAATTAAAATGGATTTTCTGACAACGAAATGTGACGCGATGACTTTTTCAAATCTTTGGAAATTAGTGAACCAGTGAAATTTACTTCCGGTTCCAGTTTTTTGAAGTCAAGTGGCAAAAGTGAGTGTCGCATTTATTGGCGAAGATCAAACGCCCGATTGGCCTTTGATCCAATGGCGAAAGTAAGCAATCTCGGTGTAAACTCCGGGTCGTTTGGGTTTTGCGCAACCGGCACCCCACGAGACGACCCCAGCGAGACGTCCATTGACGGTTAATGGGCCACCGGAGTCTCCGTGACACGCGTCTTTTCCACCCTCTTCATAAGCTGCACATATTTGTCCTTCGTCGAGACCTCCCATGTTCTCGTACAGTTCACTGCATCGACTTTTTGACATTATCGATAATTCCACCCGATTAAGAATGTCGGGATACCCATTGCCAGTATCGCCCCATCCAGAAACCACGCCAACGGATCCTGCTTTCGTTTCCTCATTCGCACTGTACAAGGGAACTGGCTTCCTCGTCGCATCCAATACGAATGATTCGTCGACTCGTAAAAGTGCTATGTCATTACTTTTTTTCATCGGTTTAAATTCCTTGTAAATTATCATCTCTTTAATGAGATGACGAGAACCACCTTCAAACTGATTTGCCGTTCCAGCCAAAATCATAAATTCTGCAGCATCTTTGCCATGCACGCAATGGGCCGCAGTTAAAACCCAATCAACCGATATTATGCATCCACCACACCAATGACCGTAATCTTTCAGCTGCAGACTTATCTGATGAGGATTTTCCTCGATCGTCGTTTCTGTACCATTGATTATCCGAACAGACTTTCCTAGAGGAATCTGATGTGATCCATGACTCTTCGGTCTCGGCAATGGAACAGCTTAGAACAATTAGAAAAAAAAAACATTACATATCGTATCGGCCATTATTTCGATCGAAATATTAATACGATTTTCAGAACGCGAGCGTGAGCGAACAAGTTTATATTTTTTGCATTAATTAAAAAATAGATGGCGCGTGAAACGTTGAAACTTTGATATCGTGACCCGAAAATAGCGAATCGATTATTTGTCAACACGAGAAAAACAATTTTTCCAACACTTGTCACTCAATACCGTTCACAACCCACAAGAGGCGCAGAAAATCTCCAGAACGAGCTTGTGGTTGCTACGAACGTGTAAGTTTATGAATTGAAAAAAAAGAAGAAAAATGAATTAAGGAAAAACGCTCCACGCATTCGTTAGAAGTTTGTTATCACACGATTGTTAAGCGAGTTTCAAACGCATAGAGCCTTGCTGACAATGATTTGATTACCGGAAACGACAGCACTGACTAGAATCACCAGGACCAAGAACTTGAACATTTTTTGTTTACAATTCCACGTCCTTGAACGTTAGCAACTGATCGTACAATTGAACTCGTTTATTCTTATATATTTTCGGATCTAGCCTCGTACTCGTTTCTTACGCTACTGTCAATGCCAATACCACTCGATACACTTCTGCCTTCATGCGGATTGTATCTTGCGATCTCGACATCTTGGAACTTAATACGTTATTTTCACGAAAAAAAAAAAACATTTCATCGTTACTTGGAATGAGGTGCGATAAGGAATCATCGATTTTCCTATTCGATAATCAAATGCCATTGGTCAAGTATCATTTACAGTGATCAATGTTGTGAACTGAAGGCAATTTGAATCGAAATTTTCAATGTCAAATCGTCGAATCGCAGTTTCAATTAATTCACTCGATCTCGATGTATTCTGTACATCTAAAAATTTCATCTGAGTTTCGTAATGGAAATTATCGATGGACTTGTTAAATTTGATGAGCTCGGTATCTTCGAAATCTGGATGTTTGGAGGATTAAAATTAGGCTTCGTCGAATCAGAACTCGATTTAGATAATTAATACTTAAAGTACTTGACCTAGATTTTTGGTGGAACGCCGAGCACTTAATATACTAGAAAATTCATATTTTTATAAATTACATCGTTACATCTTCGAAAAGGATGAATTTTCGATGTTTGCATGAAGAGGTTACTAGACATCACGGAAAAATCACAAGTTCAGTCGCTTACTTGCAAAATCGTAATTTTTTATAAGCAGCTTCTGCCTCTTTGATAGGTGAAACAAGAAACTTCATCTCAATGATGTTGAAGTTAGCATCGTCGGGATGCAATGAATTTCTGTTCTTTTTTCAGTAGATCTCATAATTATTATTCAATATTTGGTCTGGATAATAAAGCGATCGTCTCTTGCGACCTAAAAACTCAATCGACACGAAAAATTGCCATGATTTTTAAAATTCAATAAATAATAAACATACAAAATATTCTTCTTGGAATCTCATCGTTGCAAATTTCAGAGTCATTTATCTCATACGTGTCTAACAATAAACCATCCCGTACATTGACGTATTTGAATACTGTTATTTGGTTTGACCGAAAGTCCAATGAAATAAAAAAATAACTCAAATAATTTCGTTTTTTGACAAACCCAGATTAATTGAGACCTCGAATTTTAACCCTTGAGTGCCCACATGCTATAAGTGCACATCGGGTCAATCTGACCCAAGGCCCTTTCCATAACGTTGTATTCCGGTAAATATGCAATTTTTGTTTTTTTTTTGTCGAGTGATTTTTTGTAGTAAATTAGCCATATTTTATGGTCCTGAATTTATTTTTTGACCCAAACGAAAATTAAATGCCAAAACATTCGTTGCCATTGAAGGCCAAACAATCGGTGACGGAAAATTGTTCGGGTCAAAATGACCCAGTATGCACTCGAAGGGTCAACCTAGTGACAGAGTTGAGACGTTTTTCAAAATGAGAAAATAAATAGTCAGAAGAACGAATGTTTTTAGTGCGTTCTGATGATGCAAACCCTGTGCCGCCGTCAATCGTACCCGACGATAAGCATTCAAGAGTCTTTATAAGAATTGCACTTTCGAGTATGTATCACGATACTGGATTTCTGGATTACGTTAATGGCATTGGGATTCAATTCAAAGATATGGAAGATTGGAGATTAAGGCTTTGTGCGTAGAACCAAAAGTGGAGCACGTAATCGACATTGTTTCATATTTTGCCAACGGGGTATATAAGTCTGTGCAAATTTACACAGAATCAGTTTCAAATTAGCGAGGACCCGTGATCACAAGGATGTTCAAATTTCTCGTTCTAGTTGCTTTCCAAGCAGTGATTATTTCCGGTAATTAAATCAAATGGTCCATATGCAGTATTTTCCTCAATTGGTACTTTTCAGTAATAACATCGTTATTGTTCTTGTTTTATTATATAATTAATGGATTCATATAATCTGAAATGTTATTTTTGTGACGATTCGGTAGTTTTTCTCCATCTTTCAATGCTCAAATATGTTGTCTTCTCATCATTCATATTATTATTATTATTCATTAATTGTTGGTAAAAAAATACGAACATCGTAAAAATCTTTTTAGGAAACGACCATTTTGTATATTTCCAAAAAAAAATTGAAACAGTTTCGAATTTTTGATTTTTACAGATAACATCTTACTTTTCGAATCGGTTGTTTGATTGATTATTTTTGGCTGGATTGTTCATTAAGTAATAAAATTGAATAGTCTCCTCCCCATTCCGTCAGGAATTCATTATTTCTACTGGATATCCAGCCCAGATTGAAAGACTCTGAAGCTTGCAACGATGAGATTCAACGAAAAATATATTGTATAATCATTATCTTTTGAATTTTAACAATCATGGCAATTTTCCGCGTCGATTAAGTTTTTAGTTTGCGAGAGAAGATCGTTTTATTGTCCGGACCAAATATTGAATAAATAATTATAAGCTCTGCTGAAGGAAGAACATAATTTCGTTGCGTTCCAACGATGCAAACTTCAACATCATCCAGATTGATTACTCTGGCATATCCTGCTAACTGTTTTTTGCTCTCTCAGCTGGTCCCGTACCGTCGGAAAAGGTTAGCGGAATCTTGAGGCAGTCGCGTCTACCGCCTAGAATCATAAATGGATCGGAAACGACGATAGAGGAACATCCTTATCAAATTAGCCTGATACTGAAAGGCGAAGGTCACATGTGTGGTGGCAGTATAATATCAAAAAAGTGGGTGTTAACTGCGGCTCATTGCGTATACGGTGTCTCATCGAGTGATTATATCGTCGCTGCTGGTATGACGGACACGACGAAGGGTGGCACGTTTCATCACATTGCCAGGATTGTCACTCATAGCTGGTTCGGATTGAATGATTATGGAATTGTGGTGAACGATATCGCCCTCATTCTAGTAATCGAGCCTTTTGAATACGACGAAAAACACCAAGCCATTCCCCTTTTCGCCGTGAACGAGAATATCGAGGTTGGATCGATCGGTGTTGTGACCGGCTGGGGCTTGGACGAGGATGACGAATATCCTGATATTCTAAAGGCGGTTGAAATACCAGTCATTTCGAAAGAAAAATGTAGCCAACTCTATGAATATGTTGGCGGACTCGACGAAGGTGAATTTTGCGCTGCTTACGAAGATGGCATGAGGGATTCTTGTGCCGGAGACTCCGGCGGTCCGTTCGCCATACAAGGACGTCTGGCTGGTGTCGTTTCTTGGGGAATTGGTTGCGCCAATCCAGAATATCCCGGAGTCTATACCGAGGTTGCTACTTTTCGCAAGTGGATTAAGACCCACTCTGGCGTTTAAACCTGTACACGTCGCTTATCAATAATCATCCTAATTTATTAGATAAGGAGATTTCAACGCTTACCTTTAAATTTACGTTCAACCGATTGTTACATTTCTTGTGATCTATCCGATCTTACTGCTCACGCTGATCGACATCACCATTCCAACGATCTGCCACTCAGAAAATAAATTTTACTGCCATTTATTTTATTAACATGCAATTTGTTTGATTTGTTCACCAAACGAGACTCGAGTCGGAAGTTTTGGATAAATTTTGCTTTCGGAATCGTCCAAAAATGCATACAATGGTTACAAAAAATTAACTGCAGGCTAACAAGAATTCTAGTCGATTCTCAGGCAGTCGATTAGGAATGTAAAAAAGAAAATCCATGGGGCATCGATATTACGTTATTTTCGATTCAACGCCTTGTACGAACGAGACGAAAAAATCATCAGCGACTAAACAAGATATTCGATAATCGAATTTTGGAGCAAACATGAGAGCGACCTTTTCAGTCCTTTAGGGTCATCACGAATTACTTTACGACAGTTCGTGATTTCAAGCACGCAATACTTCGTCATCGCTGACAAATAATATTCAAAGCTGCTAAAGGTATAAAACATACGACAATAAGTATAAAAACAATCAGGAAATCAGTTGCTCGTAAATATCAATTTGTTTATTGTTAAAATATACAGCAGGATTCAATCCTGTTGAAAGGATAAATATAGATAGAAATTTAACAAAATAAACAACAATTTAACTACAGCGTTGTTTTTCCACAAAGTATTGTACCCAATTTTCTGTCATGTCGTTGCTTATCCACTATAATCGTGAATATTTCGGTGGTAGAATTTTTTATAGGCTGCAGAATTGTCCTATCGTGTCGTAGGCCTGGTTATGGGGTTTTGAGATTTTTATTTTATTTTTTATTTTCATTTTCACGTCGCGATTTTGGTTCACTGGTCCGAAGACTCCAGATCCAGATTTTTCGGTCGAGTTGTACCACGTGACATCTTGTGGCAGAGGTTTTCAGGGTAAAGTATACCGGAAGTACTTATTTGAAGGTATAAGAAGGCAAATTGACAGTCTGTGTTATGAGAGTTCGATGTGAAGAGACAAACGCATAACAAATGATTTTCAAACTCCGATATTACGTGCGATCCATTGGCGATGAGCAGCGACTTCGGTGTAGACACCAGGTTGTCCAGGAAGTGCACAACCATTGCCCCACGAAGTGATGCCAGCAAGGCGTCCATCAATGACCAATGGGCCACCGGAGTCACCTTGACAGGCGTCTTTGCCACCTTTGGGAACGGCTGCGCATATTTGATTAGGCGGCAGTGTGCCGAAGTCTTGATAAGCGTTCTTGCACGATGTCTTATCGACGATGGGTATTCTCACGACTTTTAAAGTACTCGGCAAGTTCCAACCTCCGGTGGTTCCCCAGCCAGATATGACGGCCTGTGAGCCAGGACGTATTTCTACTCCGGCATCCATCAATGCAACTGGCTGACAAGTCGCGTCTAATTGAAACGGTTCGTTGACCTTCATCAATGCAATATCATTAATCGGCACTCCTTGTGAGAAACCGTAATATTCGTGCACAATCACCGCGGCGATCGAATGTACAGAACCCCCTATAAATCTGTTTGCCGATCCAGCGTAAATTGAAAGAGACGAAATCTCGTCGCCCGTGCAATGAGCAGCCGTTGCAATCCATTCTCTCGATATAATCGTTCCACCGCACATGTGGCTACCCCAAGACCGAAGACTTATCTGATATGGTACTTCCTCTATCGCTGCATTCTGGCCACCTACTATCCGTCCTGATGGTGACCACGGAAAACGTTTCGATACATTTGATGGTATCGTGGCAGCTGTAATCATAAAACAATCCAATAAAAATATTATGGCTAGAGGAATCATTCGAAATATTGATAACTACAGAAAGTTGTCACACCAATACGTATTTCCAAAAAAGGCATACAAAATCGTTGCAGTAATCCGCTGTCTTTACATTTTGCAATTTTCACAACTCGACCAAACTCTTTCGTTCTCCCGATCGAGACAGTTATGCTAACCATGAAAAGAGCACGATGGAAACGCATGGATGGATTCAATCACTTGATCGTGTCAGTTGGCATTAGATGCCTGACCACAACTCCGATCCGATGTATATCAATACCACCGGATTTTCAATACCACCATATCGTATGGTCAAGGTTGCTATCCAATCTCTAAAATAGTGTAGGATTGCTATGATGACAATTGGCATTGTTTTGATTCTACGTCTTGAAGGGCCTTGCATGATTCTTTATAATTATTACTGAAGAAACTTGGTGATTGGCGATTATCCTTTACTGTCATATTCTTATTTTCACTTTATTCGAATTCTAACTTTATTTTACGGTGACACTCGTTTTATTTGGAAAATCAAAACGACGTCAATGTTCGATGAGAAAAAAATTTACTTACCAGATGCCAAGGCAACCAATGCCACAAGTGCAAGAAACTTGAACATTTTCGGTTCGTTACCAAAATGAATATTGTTTCCGTTCTGCCGATCAACTTATATACCGTCTGATATCCACTATAGTGCATTAACTTATCTATTGTGTCAAATAGCACAATGTGACTACAGTTTTATCGATATTGGATCCTTATCGTGAAATCAATCTAGACTTAGCTACCAATGGAATGAGTAGCTATTTGGTTATAGAAAAAGGTTGAATGGCTGATTGCACATATTTTGAGCCTTCCTCGTTGACACAGTAAATCGAAATTAGGTGAGCAGCGATTGGATCGGTCGTTGCCGAAATATTTCAAATGTAGGCCGATGAATTTCTACTTCGATTGAAAGATAATGGAATATGACCGACATGCAAGCTTGGTTGTCGTGACCAGACCGTTTCCTCCTTCGTATACACGTTAACTTTATTCAATTATAATCGAAAGTCGATAATTATGCGTTCGATACGTTCGTCAGGGAGAGAACAGAAATTGGTGTCCTATCAAATTTCCCATGTGATGGATTATTGTCCCTGATGTCCCTCCTACTGCTGGAACCGCGAGTGTGTCGAAATCTCGTTGTTGCGTCGAGTATACACATGACGATTATTTCATAGATTATTCCTGGGTATCAATGGAAGAAAGTCCTTTATAGGTCAGATTGAAACTAGTCAAGACAAAAAATGTAGAACACAGTCCGTGTCTACGTGTTAATTCCACTATCGGAACGGTTATATTCGATTTTCGTTGTCACATAGATACGATGTTCGTGATGACGTGCTAATCACGCCTGGGGCGTTATGCATTTCCATGCTCGCCTTACATCGAAATTACGGGTATTGGAATCGCCGACATTAATATTATTGTCGTTTTTCCTGCCTGGAAGCATGGCAGAAGTTATTCCGTCAAAGATTTTTGAGAACTCTCGGGTGGACGAGAAAATTTTACCCCTTACACAAAAAACATACAAAATTGAAAAAATTGATTCAATTTGCCCTTTTCGCGTGCGAGTTCCTGTTTGAGTTTTTCTTTGTGAATTTCTTCGATCGTGGAACTAAAATCACAATTGTTTGTGTTCATTTCGAATGTACGACCGTTCGAAGAAGGTGAATCAAAAAGTTACGAAATGTTGGTGGTTCTTACTTGATCATGAAAAAGACAATGATTGCATAAGACGCAACGTTTTCCTCAAATTTGTCATATCTATTCCGGAAAAATACGTCAACGTGTTATACGCTTCCGAGAGCTCGTAGTCATGACTTCAGACCCGAGGGAATCCTATGATCCAGTTACGTAGCCAGAAAAAGCACCCACAGAAAATATAAATAATATGGAATATAAAAATATCAGTACATAAACAAAATAAACGAAAATGATAACTTGGAGAATGCACAGCTGAGCTCACGCGGCTTGCACCGTTCAGCCGAAGCCCTCTGGCAACATCTTTCTCACCCAGAGAATGCGCTTCTCCTACGAGAAACTGCGATGTATATACGTGTACGACCGGAGGACATTCTAGGTCAGATTGGTTGAACCGCAACTCCAGCCTCAGGCATTTGGTTAACATTTTTCCCCATGTTTCCATAAAAAATAAAATAAAAAATAAAACAAACCCATAAATCTTTCTCATATTTTAGAAAATTAAAACAAAATGGTACGACATTCAAATTATCATGAGTGCGAGCATATTTGTGATGCAGCGACCAGCTCAAAACGAGAAATTGATTAATGACAAACATCATCCTCCTGGATGTCGTCAGATTTTGCAATCGGTCTGTTGTCTGCAATATTTCGTCGATCTAATATTTAGATATTAGAGGTAATGAATTATTCATCAATTAGACAAATTTAAGTGTAATTTTTTATCACTCCGAAATTTCAAAAGTAGTCCATTATTGTCTTTGTATTCAAATGATGTTGTTCCTACTGGTAATTTGTATTTCCCATTAATGTGTATCTTCGCGTTATTGGTCAATTTTAAAATATGTGCGGAGAATGACGTTTCAGAATTTTTGCGGTAAAAGAAAAAATCGATTGAAATGTTAAACAGCCTCCATGCTATTACGATTCATGAACTTTGATCCTGCGAAAATTAATCAAAGTTGGTTCGAGTGAAAATTAGGCAGTCGCATTGAGAAAAAAAGTTCACAACATTTTTCGATTTTACTCTATTCATCGATTAGCATCCGAGAAAAAACGCTGAATAGCGGTTCGTGGAGATGAAGTGTGGGATCGCAACACCAAATATAAGAAAAAGACGAATCGCGAAAAGCAGCGATAGAAAGGACGACTCACATAAAGAAAAAAGAAACGAAGAAGAGAGAAAAGAGAAGTTGAAAAAAAATGACAGTTTGTTTTGGCGATCGAGAAGAAGAAGGTCGTAATCGAAAGAAAGAAACGAAAAAGAGCAATATGTTCAAAAGTTTGTTGTGTTAAATAAAAGATTTTCCAATTTATTGTATCGGAACCTACAGAAGTAATTTAGGTTCTCAATATGTTCGTTGGAGCATTCTTTTCTTTTCCCTACTCTTTTTTCCTTAATTGAAAACAAATTGAAAAAAAAGAGTAATCAATCGCCAAAGTTGAGCCGTAAACTTCATTTTTTTCCAACTGCTGCAACTAATTATGGGCGAAAAGTTAGCACGTGATTCCCAATTTCTTAAATTCGGGCTGGACGTCCCTTTGCACATGCACATAGTTGCAGTTCGCATTCATTTAATGTATGCACGTATATATTTATCCGGTCTGCTTTCCTAGCAACCCTGCAATATTTCACGTCGCTGCTGCATTTTCCCATCGAGTTTACGAGTTTGCAACAGAAGCGTGTGGACGTATATTTCATCGCCGTTTGCACGGTCGTCCACCTGAGAATAAAAAACATTTATTGCGTAACTTTAAGAGGAAAATATAGGTTTCCGCATGCAAGTGCATATGCATATAGATTTTTCATTATTCATCACCATTGGATATACAGAATGGTTTATTTTTTGACAATATTAACATCATTAATCAAAACTTCCGGTCATTGATTTTATTCATACGTCCATGCAACTAAAAAAATGGTGAAATTGAAAACAAACGTTCCCCGAAATGCAGAAACGAAATGTTTAATCGAGTCGAAACATAATCGACATTCGAATAAATAAATTTCCGATTTTTACAATTAATCCAAATAATATTCCTCGTATATTTTTTTTTGTTTTTTTAATTACCCGAACGTAAAAAAAACGGTCCGGGAAATCAAGGAAAATAATATTATTCCAGAGATTTTCGAGATTAATCTCCTCTCGTGAAATTGTAGCAATTTTGTACAGTGTTCCGAAAATGTGGATCAGAGTTGTAGCATTCTCATGGTAATAATAACAATCAATACGAAAGGCAAACGATGTACAATCAGAGAGAAGCAGAATTGAACGTTCATGCAGTATATATATTGCCTTTTAGCTTGCTCGGAAATACACTTTCCCCTTTCGTTCGCAAGAGATATTCCGAACTCTGACAAATATATATATGTATGTGCTTGAACATTGTGTATACTAATTCAAAATCGAGGGTGTCGGTAGGTTTTGTACGGAGTGCTGAGTAGACTTGTGGGTACTTCAGTAAATTGGAATAGGCACGTCCAATCTGTGTGCCTCGCGTCATGTTGCACGAACTGTTAATCCATTACTATACGTTCGAATTAACCCCAATGGCGGTTTCGTGATGACGCCACTCGTCATACAACGTCATTGGCCTGTCGACACTGCGTTGTTCATTTTCCTGACGTAACTTCGTTCAATAACTTACTCCGATCAAATAAGTTTTGACGACTCTCCAACACCATTACTACTGAATTTTGAGACGCCATGACGAACGCCAACTAAAAGTGCATTTCCAGGATCGTTTTCCATGGTCCATTATTTTTTCACGCTTTCATTACGATTCAGTGACCCTCATTGTATCAGGAGGAAAGGAATCTTGGGGAAGGACAAGAATGGGATAAAATATTAATTTATCGGATAATATAAATTTGATTCATCTGATGAAGGGGAATTGAACGTGAATCGATTGAGCTGGGACTACGATTGTAATGGCAGAACGTTAACTTTATATATCGTTTTCCCTTTGATGGTGCATTGAAGTAATATTCCAATAATATATCGTGAATGATGTTGAAGTTTGCATGGTTGGAATGCAACAAAATTCTGTTCTTTTTTCAGTAGAGCTCATAATAATTATTAAATATTTGGTCTGGACAATAAAACGATTTTCTCTTGCGACCTAAAAACTCAATCGACACGAAAAATTACCATGCTTTTCAAAATTCAATAAATAGTTAATATATAAAATATTTTTTGTTGGATCTCAACGTCGCAAATTTCAGAATCATTATCGTGAATATATTTCGGTATCGAATGATAAGCATTCGATCGGATTATTTGGTAAATATTTATTTACACTATTGCACATTGATATTTTGATATAATAAATGCGCGCACAACAGCTTAATTTTGATTTACAGTTCTCATGAAATTTGCAAACGCGACGTACGTCAATCGGGTTATACTTTCAATACACACCGGTGAAAAAACATAGCGAGAATATGAAATGCAGTCTCCGAGCTTACGAGACGACAATATGTTTTCTCGGCGACGTTTTTTAAATGCAAGAATAGCACACTCGTCGACCAGACGTACCCACCTATATCCGCAATGGATAAAAGTCTCTCCCACACCCATGGAAAATACCGGAAACGCCGTTCCCGAGTCTACACATACCGAGAATGTGCTTGACAGCTTTTGATAAAACTTGCATGTCTGTCGTTGCTCACGATTGAACAACGACGCAGACTGGAAAATTTGTATTTGCTGAGGTACTTAAATGTATTGCGGCTTTAGATGAAAAACGGATTGAAGATTTTTCAAAGTAACATGGCGATAGATTTTTTCGCATATAGAAACAATAGAACGATATTGAAGTTCGCATCATTGGAGCCCAAGGAAAAATATTTTATCCACTCACAATTTTTTTAGTTTTCTTTAAACATTCGGTTTTTCTTTTGCCAATAATTGGCACAGACGGACATCGTACGAACATTTTTGGCTCTGCTTTCAAAAATAGAATAAATTAAGGGATTCCGTTGCATTCTAACGATGCCAACTTCAACATCATACAATACAAGACATTTTTAAGCAATAACGTAAAACGAAACCATGAGAATTCTCTGAGAATTCATATTTTTCATCATGTTCTCCCTGTGCCTTGGATACTATACGCTTCCGGTACATTGGGAACGTTTCGAATCCATTCTTTTTTATAAATATGTATCCAGAGCGTTCCCCTTAAGGTGAACAAAAAAATAATGATCGAGAGATTGTTCTTCGAAAACTTGCAACCGTTTGTTTTTAATTTTCTACATGGAAATGTGTTTGCGATCGTTCCAGGCTACAAATGAACGACATGGCTTTTGTGTGCTAACCAAATCCGCTTCAAATACACTTTTTTTAAGCTCCACTTTAGCTTGAGTCCTATATTCGTGGCTCACCCAAAAGAGTGAATCCAAAACGACATAAAAAACTCTCAGTTTCATCGAAAACGTTCGACATTTCGTTGAACAAATATTTTCGAATTTTTTGATAAACTTTCAGTAAAATGTATAGTGGCTATGCATTCGACAGTCGATTTTTTTTTTAAATTGGGTTTTCCGTGGATGAAAAACAACCGGGAGAAAAAAAAACGAGATCGACGAGAATGTGTTTGTACGCTACATGGACAAGCATGGCGAGTAACGATGTTTGTAATTGTCGATTTATTTCCAATTATTATTCTTAATTGATGAATAAAAGCTCATTATCGTACCGGCGCAGGGTATGACGAATGTTTTGCCGACAATGCTTTTGTGGTGTTCGGATTGAAATCGGTAGCAATGGGGTCGATATGAGGAGCCCGAGCGACGCTTCTACCCTCCAGTTAGGTTCGCAGGATCGTCCTTGTTGTACAGCAACGAGGCCGTACGCTCCTGACTCTATGACGTCATACGAAGAGTTCAGGCTAGTTTCCGTATAGTGCTATATACCACACCATACTATACACACATTCACGGAGATATATATACGTAAGCGCTGTTGTCTGTGAAGCCGTCGGTAAATTTGTAAAAGGGCACGTCACGAACGAAATTGCTGGCATTTCCATCGACTTGAGCCTCTTTGTTCGTCAGGATTTGGTACACGGGTATAAGGACAGTTATATGTACATAGAGGGCGTACTCGGGGTCGTACGAGGTCACTGTAACAGCGGCATATATATTCGAGCGAAGGGCAGAACCCAATCCAAGATCCAGACAGGGTTCGTATAGCAATAGCCGCACGAGGTGATCGATGAATAATTTTAGTTCCAACGACTACGAATCTCTCTTTGTATGCATGAACTTGCCATAACTCGGAATTTCGTACCGAAGAAATAAATTTGTAGGAAAAATTTACTGAAGCTATTTAAGACACGCGGGCCACCGGAAATGGCGAAAATGAGCATGAAAATTGGCGAGATATGCTTTATTGATTGTCGCAGTATAGAAATGAAATTTTTTTCCCCATCGGTTATTCTTTTGTTATTCGGAGTAATTTCAAAAACTTGCCACAACGGATCAGCACAGAATACCGGCATCTTTTTATGAATGCCTTAATTTTTTATGGCTTATCGTTAAATCTGCTCAACGTTGAATTACGATTCGCACAATGGCTCCTCCGAGTTCTTATCGTTAGGACATTCTCGAAACTGAGAATTCAAAAAAAAGTTGATGCTTCGAGCGAACGTAATTCACGGATATTACGGAAAAAGACGTCTTTGCAGCGTGCCTCCCTTGTCCTAGTTGTTTTCATCCTTTCAGGAAATGGGAATAAAAAGAGTGAAAGAGACAGAGGGAGGCAGAGGAGGAATGTTCGGTATTCCCGGTCGTTTGTCAAGAAAAAGGATTTGCTTCGATCTTCGTTCTCGTTTCCAACTGGCTCCTTTCTTCCGATCTTCAAATACGGAAGTTTTTATCCATTTCATTCAAAGCTTCTGGGACCGCAAACACTCGAGAAAAATGCTAATTTTATGTCTTTGATATGCCTGTCGAGGCCGGAGGCGATGCATGAATCTCAATGGCTTTATGTACACTAAAAAAACATTATCGATTGGCGTTTTTTTTTTTTCATTTTGCCCGTATAACCCAAAAGGGAAAAACTTTTATTCCCTTCATTCAATTTATCAATTTATCTCTCCAGTTTCCTCCATAGAAACAATATAGTCGGAAATGAAATTTTGGCATTCTAGAATTGTACCAAACGCACTCGAACTTATTCTGCACAATTCATCGTTTATAAACACAGCAAATTAATATATTTCTCATTACCTAGAGTTCATTTTCATTTTGTCACTTATTTCCGTAACATTTCTTTTGTACCTTAACGGAGCAGAACCTTAAATCACTTTCCACACCAAAAAAACAAGCTTTTTTATTTCTTCGTCGATGACATATTGAGTCTCGTTGCTCAATCATTATTATCTCGATTCATCAACAGATTTATCGTGAAAAATTATCTGAATATGAGAACCAATTTTTAGATTATCGATGCAATGGACTTTTACGATGAGACTATTTTTTAATCTAATACGAGGATGACGTAACGTCCGCCTACACACCCCATAAAAAGCTACTCTCGACTTATGAAATTTTTATGGCTGTCTCCATTTGCTATATGTATATCGGACATTTTACGATACGAGCTACCATTGTCGTGCACAGAATAGTTGTATCATCGCAAACAATATATTATTATTATATTTTGACGTGCGATACGATATTGCTGAGCCCTTAACCCAGGGCTTGTCCGAATAGCGACAAATTTTACAAATATTACATAAAGTAGGACGTACATTTTTCTCGATTTTCAACCCTCCAATGATCAACGTTGCACCGTTGAACTCGGGGCACCTGGGAACTCATCAAATTAGCGGCGATGTTAACCAGTTGATAAAATGCATGTCTATGAAGTTCGAACCGCCGACTATTAAAATGTTAATATAAATTCATTTTATTATACCATAACGGCGGCATGGAGTGCATAAGCTTCTTTCTTCACATGAATTTGTTTTCTCTGTTAGAAAATAAATTTAGTTGTTAGGAAAATAGTTTGTTCTATGGTGATTTCATAAAATTTCTCTGACCTAGTAAAACACTCGTCCCACAATCTGTCGAAGCAAAAAAATTTATAGTTAACAAAATGTAACACGGAATCGTTAGTTTTTATGTACGAATTGATGCGTCGAAATGCATAAATTAAACAAAGGTTGGCGAATGTCTGCGGAGGGGAAGGAAAGATGATTGAAGGTAAATACTACACGCACAAGAATCGTTCGCGAGGAGATAAGATTAGTTAGACTTTGCCTGGTACGACGAGACACCATCGTGTCACGGTCACGATATTCTTGGCCTTTATAGGTTCTCACTGAATACCGCAATGTAGTTCTTGAACCTTATAACTAGACGGTGAAATTTCCACGTCGACTGTTCTCCTCGTGAATTCTCTATGACGAAAGTTCGCTTTCGAGCTTCGGGCTTTCGGAGCACTGGTAATTAAACGTCATTTGCAAATGGTACTCACAACATTCAGAAATAACTGATGAATGAAGCTGAATTTAATTTCCAAATCGCATTGGACGGTGCGGAGTAAAATAGGATTTCCACTCGATCCAGTCTTCGAGTTAACAATTCAAACGTACAGAATATTCGCATTCCAAAGCCTTGCCGTTATTCCCTTCTCAGTTGAATTTTTCATGGTTTAATTTTCTTTCAATAATGATTAATATTGTTTTTGCTCACTCTCGACTTGAAAAAAAATGCTTTTCAACTTTCGTTCAACAATATTCGATTTATGTTTCAACAATTCGATGCAACAAATTTTTACAGAAGGATCGTGACATCGGTGTTCGATTCATCACTCATCCGCATAATTTGGATTTTGATACCCGATACGATCTTGTGAGAGAAGAAAATCATGTCGCGAGTCATAAAAATGGATACGCGAATCAAATTTTCTCTTCTTCATTCGTAACAAGCGTATTCTAAAGGTATATCATTGTTTCGCATCGTAGATGCAAGAAAGTAATGAGACTATTCGTCGGTGTGGCTATATCCTTATTCCATTTTCATTCTCTTTTCGTATGTTACTTTCTCGTTGATTCTCTTTCCCTGCCTTGTGCGGATACACCCTTAATGGGTACCTTCCAGTTATACTGCGACTTCCATTTGATGTGCACATGAGTCTGGACTTGAGCTCTCTCTTTTTTCTCATTCTCTTCCTTCTTGCGCTGTCTTTATATGTATTTCCGCCTCGAGTGTGCGTCGTAAGCGTTTTTACTGCTCCATATACCTAAGCAGAAGCTTTTCGCTACTGGTTTTCGATTGTACAGAACGAAGACCTTCGCACTGTTAGTCCCGATGCATTTCTCCGTCTCCAAACCCAATATCTTCTTTGCTCTTTCTTCCTTTTGCTGAACTTGCCATCAGAGACTCTTTTTTTTTTTATTTCGTTGTTAAGCTTAATGGTACATGGTTCATGCCGTATCCTACCGCTGGAATGACACCTTAACGTTCTACCTTAAGCCACTGTCAAGACGCCACCGACATAGAATACGTCAGTCTTTTTTTATGGATCTCAATGATTCTAAATGTTTATCTTTTGATATTCTTTTATGCAGCAAAAAACTCCATCATGCAATTAAGTGATATTGAAGTTTGCATTGTTAGAATCCCTTATTTGAATCTATTTTTTTTTAAATTAGAGCCAAAAATTTTCATGCAACGTCCGTCTATGACAATAATTGGCAAATGACATAAAAAAATGTCATAGAAAAATTAAGGAGCTTCCAAAAATCTAAAAAATTGCGAGTGGATAAAATATTTTACGTTGGGCTCCAACGATGCGAACTTCAATATCGTTGTAATTTGACCCAAGGCATTTTTCAAATCGTTGTATTCCGGTAAATATGCATTTTGGGTTCATTTTTCTAGAAACGTTTTTTGTAGTAAATTATCCATATTTTATGGCCCTAAATTTATTTTTTGACGAAAATGAAAATTAATTGCCAAAACAATCGTTATCATTAAATGCCAAACGATCGGTGATAGAAAATTGTTAGGGTCAAAATGACCCAATATGCACTCGAAGGGTTGAGTCTCCTCATCATCTCATCTATTCCGGTCGATTTCGAAGTTGTAAAAACGGATTGAAGTACAACTAATGAGCGCAATGTTATTAAGATGAAAGTTTGAAAATAGAGTATGACAGCAAAACGTGACATTCGTAATTTTCTCGCTATAAATCATCGACCCCGTCTCTCAGACTGCTGGGCATTGAAAAAGAACATTTTGCTCGTGGCTCGTGATTAATATCGAGCAGGAAAATCAATGAGTAAAATCCCGATTTCGATCCAGCCTATCTCGGGTGGAGAATGAATGACCATCCATCGTTTTGTCACGTCACAAGCCATGCGAATGTGTCCAATGTCGACAAAGCCCTGGGATATTCTCTTTTGCCTCTCTCGACATTTACCCTTGCATATACAAACTAAAATATTGATGTCGTCTGATTGTATCCAGAGAGCAACGTTTCTATGAATTTAAACTTTACAGACTCCAATACCAAAACCAAAATTGTTTGGGATACCGTAATGCAATATATATATAAATATGCAACACTGTTAAAACTTTGATTCCTCTTTTACGGCATAAAGGTTCAAACTTTGTGAATGCATGCGAGTATTTCTCTACATTCGAACACGCACTCCGTTCATCGACTTTAACTTGGTCTATAATGCGAGAAACTCAAAGAGGAAACAAGTATCGTTACAGCAATAGAAACGCGAAGGACTATTCGAATTTTTGGATGGAATGTCCATTGACACAAAATCTGCAACAGAATATTCACGCCACATCCCAGGATTTCGTTCTGATATGTTCGTTCTAAATGCGAGGAAAAACTATATAGACTGCTCGAACCTCGAAGATGTGTGTGTTTGCTCAGATATTTTGTTTCGAATATTGTGTTTAAGAATCCTCTGTCACAGGACCGATTTTTACGGCAAAGGAAGTAAATTTTGATGAAATGGAATGAGATTTCATTCAAAGGTTTCAAGTGTGCCCTTCGTTTCTAAAAAAAAAAACAATTTCTCCATTCGGCGCCACTCATTCCAACTACGGAATGATATTGATCGAATTGGTTCGATGTGAAGTATTGAAAAGTTTTTTTAATCTCGATATTTGGTCGACAAAGTTATTGGCGATTATATGTGGTATCATATTGAGCCGACAATCAATTTACAATATCGACCGTACAATTATGCATTGTGTCCTTGTACCTGCGCATATAAATATGTGTTTCTTCGTATATAGTTGAAAAAATGTCTTCCCTCGAGCCGTCGTTCTCGTGGGAAAAACCCGAACGATAAAGTACCCTTGCACCATGGCTAATCGATTATCGATGATAACGGAGGATGAATATGTTGCGTCTGTATACATCGAACAAGCCTCGCGGCTCTGGCTCGTATAGTACAGACACAGAGATAGGGAAATCTCGATCTAACCAGGCACAGCTTATTGAGATAACGAGCTCTTGAATCGACAGCACTTGGTGCGCAGCAGACGTACATATTTATCATTTACATTTGTATCAAATGGTGTATTCGTATTATTCTTCTATGTATAGATGCACGAACTGCACGTCTCGGGCTCAACTCGAACTTCATCAGTCGAATAACTCTACGAAAGTTACTAAAATTCGAATTAACCAGGAGGAGGGTTTTGCGAGGATAAGGAACACATTTTTCTTCGGCGTTCATGAGACTGCAATCTATTTTTAAAAAATCCAGATATCCCATTAAGTCTTTGCTCGCATTGATTAAGGTTTTCGATCAATTTTCCGGCAGACACAAGAAAAAAAAATCGATTCTTCCAGAAGTCTGCACTTTCAGGCAGAAAAACTTTTTCGTTTCAAACTTCTCGCCAGTTATGTGGAGAAAAATAAGAAAATGAGAAATTAAAATTATTTGCTGTTGTTGAAAAGTTTGAAAAACAATAATGTATTTGTGATTTTTACACGATTGTGAGAAATGTAATCGAAAAATGGTGACTGCTTTATCGGTTGCTGGCTGGCGCAGATGGATTGCAATTTTATTTATTAGCGATAAAGTAAAAAAATTGAGGGCAACGAAGATCGGGAGTGAAAAAAAAAAAAAAAACCATAAAAGATTGAACTCTCGCGCCTAATGACAGGTTTTCGGGGTCACAAACATTACTGCAGTGGCGACGCGCCGTCGCCACTAACCGGCTAGAGGCCTTTATTCGGAATATCGGACTGTATATGCATAGCGCAACTGTATTCGCGTTATATGTATATGGAAGGATTTCCTCCTTCGTGCTCGCAATTCTCGATACTTCCGGCGCACAAGTCCTAAGTGCCACTGGGTGAAGGTTACGGCCTAGTCGTGATTATGGCAGAAAGGAGGCTTTCACCCAACCTTATAGAGCCTCCTTATTCTCCTCTACCACCAATCACTGAAAGCCTCCTGCTCCCACAAATCGATTTAAACTGAGGCACTAAGTCGCGACGAAAACAAAAATGCCACACACGAAATCTTCACTCTCTCCTTCTCTACTGCGCCCTTTATATACAGAGTAGTTGCAAAAGTCACGTCAAAAGACTCTGCCAAATTGACAAGTTGCAGAAATTTCAAGAGAACAAAGTCTTTTTTAACATTTTATAACAATCAATCTGTTGTGTTCTGAAGAAAACATAATAGTCGTGAAGCAAACATGCCTTGCAGGCAAACACAGACGGGCTCGAGTGCCACTCTTCGAACATTCTGTATAGCACCAAAGTATTTATACACTAAGTACTGTATTTTGTACATAAATCGTAATGTGTCTCTCTTGCACTTATTTGTTTCCGATCTGAACGTTCCTCAATTCCGAGGTGCTGCCAGTGTCGTCCTCGACCATGAGAGAAGACCAGATGCTCGAAAGTTTAAAACTAATTAATCGCGTTCTCGTGGTCAACTTTGGTAATCACATTCCGAAAAGTATCAAGCATTTCTCCGCTATATTCTCACTTCACCAAAAACCTAGTTTTGTTGAAAAATGATCAATACAATACGGTTAATTAAATATTTTTGAATAATAATCAAACTTTTATCATTTCGATAACTTGTTTCGCCGACGAACAACGACATTTTTGGCAATTCAACGGTATATTTTGCTGACAGTTTCTGTGAAAAGAATCGTCGAAATGACAAAAATGTTATTTTTATTCGGAAATACTGAATAATCATATTCGCCATATAAAAATCACAGTTTCCTATGAATCGTCACTCTTCGATCAAATGACAAATGATTCTCTTATTTCCAATTCATTTTTCAATAGATATCTTAGTTCTGATAAACTGAATTTATTGAATCAACAAGATTTTCGTTGAATATGAAAAACTTCTGTTGGGTCAAAAATCTGCGATCACCAGATGACACTTTGAACATTCCAACAAATAATTCATCGTTTACTTCCAATTAAAATTAACCGGTGTAACGATTAGGATACAAATTTCTACGAGATAATCGACTCGAAATATCGGTTTTGTTTGTCAAACGAATATTTCTTTCAAGTGATTTGTAGAAATCGTCGAATATTTGAAATAAAAAAAACTTTATTGCGACCCAACAAACAACGACAAATTCGTCTCGAGGTACATTCAGCTTGTTGAGTAGAAAATGCGTGTAAAATCGTGCTCGCGGTGACATTCACAGCGAGGACCGAGCCGTTCTCGCTCTCTCACCTCCACCTCAGCTTCTCGAGAGCGTGCGAGCTTTCTCTTACACGGCGAGTACCCACTACTGAAGTACATTCTCACTGTTTTTCTCTGCGGATACGTTTTATAGTAAGGGCACGCGAGATGAGGAGATGTCGACGCGACGAGTTTCTTCTTCGAAAGTTCAGAGCCTCTCGAACAATGTCAAGGTACATTTCAGTCCGCCTCTGTATACATATACAGAGTATATTTACTTTTTTAAATATATTTGGACCGATTTAGACGATGCGTTCATCGAGTAAATTTCCTACTACTTCGCACATATGACGCCTATATATTTACTACTGCGACTCACAATTAACCCAGCACCGAGTGAGAAAATGATAATGATCAGATTTTAAAAAATTCAACGACTTTGATTTTTTATTTTTCATGCGTATACCGGAATTTACTAACGTTTGAGAGAAAAGTTAAAAGCGGAAGATGCTAAAAGGCTCTGGCGTACTCTGTACTAAAATACACCCCAAATATCGCTTCTCGCGAGGCAGACATTTTTCGATATTTTCCAAAAAAAAGCTACATTTTTGTTTTGCGACAAGTTATTATGGATTATAAAATTTATAATATGGAATTGTTATTTTGTTATTACAATATTTATCAGAATAAAAGCAGTAAAATTTTCAAAGAACAGTGCTACCATGCTGTGATAGTTTAAAGTGCAAACAATAACAAAGACGATCGATAGGAAAAACTTGTCGATAGGTCGTAAAATCTAATTCAACCGGATCTATTCGAGAGGTGTGGCTCCTGCTCGTGGCTCGATCGTTCTTATACCCTGATTGCTGTGGGGTTGTCGAGTAGAAAATTTCTCATTCACGTGCGATCGAATATCTCAACCTACATATGCTTCGATTTATATAAACTCACATATCGCTGTACTCATCATGCAGGAAAAAAAAATTGTGCTATAGGACAGAGTTCGATCGACAGTTCTGAGCTTTTTTTTTTAATTTTTGCGCCATGTTCTCGATTGGTCGCTCAATGTCATGTTCAATATTGAAGGCTTCGTTTTTTTGGAATTCCTCGGTCGATAGTTGAAATCTCATGGAATGTTGCTCAGGAGCGAACGACAATACAGCACGATATTGAAGTTCGCATCGTTGGAGATCAATGAAAAATACTTAATCGGGTCACAATGTTTTAGATTTTTGGAATCACCTCAATTTTTCTTTGACATTCAGTTTTTCATTTGCAAATCATTTTTATGGACGGACACTGCGAGTCCGATTTTGGCTCTGTTTTTGGAAAATGAAATAAAATAATGAATTCCGTTGCATTCCAACGAGGCAAATTTCAAAATCATCGATATTGATCCGTGATTGAATTTCATAAAAAAATAGATCGTTGAAAATGACATTTGACGTTATTGGCGCGAAAGTCCAAATACATGATGGTTTTTGGGCGTTTGTACTCCTCTTCCCTCGTTATTACAGCCTCGATCACAAGAGACAAGATCACGAGAGAAACAGCGGGAGCAGGGACGCGCTGACAAAGTTTTCTCGGAATGTTTAAAGTGGAACAGCATCAGTAGACAACTCGTCTCGCGTCGAGCATTTTGAACCGTTTATTTCTAGCCTTGGGGCACAGGAAAAGCCCAAGAAAACTTGGATAGGAATAAAACCTCCTTCTCGTGATTCTCTTCCGCAAAATACGAATATAGCGGGAACCTGCTGCTTCGATAGACTCCGAGGAAAAAAGAAAATGAGCCACCAGTACAAAAGGAAAGCTCGCACTGCCCCGTTTAGCGGTGTCTATCGCCAACACACAATTTTACTAAATTCCATTGTTTCACGTGGACACACGTAGCAGCAATGCTAGTGGAGTAGTGTCACATTATGTGCTATTATATTCTCACTCTTATGCAAACAGGGACACGAAGAGCAAAAATAGCCGAACGATCGATGTGCTGCGGTCTTCTCTTTGCAAGTCGACCTTCTTCTTTCACGCATTCATGTTCTTCATATGGATATTAATTTTTCTCTCGATTCTCCATTACTCGCCCTCTCTCTTTTGTGTCATTTGTTTTTCCAGCAGAAGTAGGTCTCTCGTCGAATTACGAGTGCCTCCATTTTCATTAAGAAGCGAAGGCGAGATGATGGAAATTTTGGAAATGCCGTATATTTTGAAATTGCTTGGACGACATCGAAGTCATTCGGATACTAACCATCTTCGGATCATTTTGATGACTCTGGAGTTTGCAACGTTGAGATTCAATAAAAAATATTTTGTATATTCATTATATTTATCGAATTTTGAAAACCATGGCAATTTTTCGTGTCGGTTGAGTTTTTAGGTCGCAAGAGAGGATCGTTTTATTGTCCGGACCAAATATTGAATAATAATGATAAAAGGACAGAATTTCGTTGGATTCCAACGATGTAAACTTCAACATCATTCATTTTGTTCCCTCTTGAGTCACATGGGTCAGAATTAATTATTTCCAAGATTCTCAATATTCATCAGCCAAATGATGATAGGTTATTCCATTATTTTTATTTTATTCATTATTTTTATTTTTATTTTTACTATTCTCCGAGTCAATATTCAATGATTTGTTGTATTTCTAAAAACTTTTAAACTTACGAAAAAAAACTACATTTTGGAGATTTCGGCATCCGTAGAGCACGGTTCGAACTATTTTTTAGTGTTGTATTTTTTTATAGGAAAGACTAAAGATATTTGGGCCGATTTGAGAGTATTTATTCACATTTTCATTGAGAATTCATCAAACCGCCCCGAACGCGTGCACTCCACTCACTTTTATCTCGACCCTGAATCGATCTGTTTCTTCTCTGAAACGTACTTGTTTGACACGTGAATTTTACATGAAGCGAGAAATTACTCTTTCACGTGAATCGTATAAACAAATTTCTTCCATATTGTTCATTTCCGTGCATATTCGTGCAAATGGAGTTGGCGCTGCAACTGAATTGCTAAACTTTGTCAATCTCGGAAAGTCACATATGTGCAAAAAAAAAGAAACTGGTCATGAAAGCATTTCCAGTAAGACGTGTAATTATGAACGTTTGTGATAACAACGTCATATCCTCGGGGGGGGAAAAAAAGTTTTTGGCTCAAATATCGCGGCATAAAATATTCTACATGACCTCGTTAACGTTATACTCTGCGGTGACACAGATGTTTAATCATCCGAGGATTACTAAATTTACATATCGTTTTATATAAGTACTTATGCTTGCGAATATCCACGTGCGTTCTCTAAAAGCTTTTACGTCCATAAACGTTTCAAAATGGCTAAATAGCAGGGAGAGAAAAATTTTTTTAGAAAATTTTTAAACGTGAGAGTTTGGAAGGTTTCATATAAATTTTTGGTAACGGGACTTTTTACTGAAGTATGAATAATAAAGTCTAGAGCATGGTGATACGTAAGGACAACAAAAATGTTTGGAGGTTCAATTTTCCTGAAGCAGGAAATGTAATCTTTCCACGGGAATAATTTTTTTTCTGCCATTTTTAGTTGAAGTGTTATGACATCAAAAATAGTCCATGACGAGGCCGCTGACCCTCTTGTCGCGAGAGCAGTACAGACTCGAGTAAGCCTCCAATTACAATGGAGCGAAGTTTACAACCCTGAGGCTTTGCCAACAAGCAAAATGGACAGAGAGGGAGATAGTGAGAGAGAGAGAGAGAGAGAGAGAGAGAGAGAGAAATGAGCAAACGAGCAGGGAGAGATGATAGGCTCCCATAAGAGAGATGCTATCGAGAGGAAGTGGCTGAAAAAATGTAGAGAGGGGGGAAAAGGATTGTAGATGACGTCAAGAGGGTGGGGATTTCGGGATCCCTCTCACTTCTGCTTTTTTTTCATGCACCCGCGACATATGGCTTTCCCCGTTCTTTCCATTAACTTTTTAACATTAAAAATACGTTTTTCTGCTCATTTTTCCTTCCACGTTACAAAAATCTCCCATCATAACGTACCGCGTGAACAATTTACTTGAATTAATTTCTCAACACTCATCTCAAGCTAGACATTAAATCATTTTATATGTTTCTCGATCTCGAGGATCAATGCTCGTATACGCAAACTTTGTGTACAAATTCATAATTCCGTTGCTGAAGAAATTCTCGCCGTTGCAAACTCTCAACGAAAGTAATTGTAAGTGCCAGTATTTTGATGTCATTCATGTGCTAAGAGTTGAGTTAAAAAGTGTTTGTATGTCAAGTGAGCGAATTTTTCTAGACACAGTGAAGAGAGCGTGTACTTAATACGCATTTTTTTTTTCACATTTATCGCAAGCAGTCTGTTCGGAGAGCACTTCGGTCAAAATTTCCTGATGGGACTCGGGTTAAAAGTCCACACCTCGTTGTACATGAATTCGCGAGCTCTTATGTTGACATAATTCACACATCACAACATGTCACGATCATGAATAATCACGAGTCATTAAACCCTCATATGCGTTGTTCATAAAAAGAATCGATCCGTTTACGCTCCCTCGAAATTCTCTATGAATATTCACCCTTGAGTAGAATTTTCTCTTTTTAATTATGCAATGTCCGCTAAAACATCGAGAATAAAATCATTGTTTTTTTTTTTGGCACATCCTTTTTCCATATGTGCCACAGAAAACGGGATCTTTGATGATTTACGGAAAAAGCTTAGGAGAACTTGTTTTCGTGGAGCGTAAAAAAAATCTCGTTTTTCTGGATTCACGATAAAACTTTCGGCATAAATCTTAGGCATTCTTCCTTCAAGGGCGAAATCTAGGCCAATGTATATTTATTTTTCATCCTTGTATCTATATCGGTTTCCACGACTTGTTCATGTTCACGATCATGCCCGCAGCGAATGATAATACCAAGTAAACTTCGTACCGATTATTTTCCGGGATCCCATTACAGGCTTCCACGTCCGTCAATATGAATGTATTTTCATACATCGTGTACATCGCGTTACATTATACACCGAGGTTTAATCATCCCGGATAATAACTTTATAATCCCCGCTGTGGCGAATAGCGTGCTACCCATTATATTAACGGCAACTTCCGTTTCGTTACCCCAATTTTAGTTTAGTAAAATATCTAGAATCTCTGGAAAGGTTTAAAGCGAAAAACCTGAAAAAGTTTTCCAATCGCCGAATACATTACATTTTTTCTCAAAGTTCTAAGAGCAGAAAAGGAAAGTTTCACGTTAAATTTTCGTGCTGTCCCAGGCTAAGCAGCAGAATATAAAGCAATCGATTCAGAATAAATGGCTTGGCCAATCATGCGGCGTTTATTATTCATGAATTTGTTTACATTGTTTAAAAACAATTTTTTTCACAATTCTATAGTTTCCTTGTGCATTGAAGCCGAGTTTTCCACTTCGAAAATCGGTTATTAAAAAGTTGAAAACGACCACAATGATTTATCATCGAGCGAATTCATTAGCGAGCGAAAAATGTCATTTTCGGTATTGGTAATATTTTATCAGATTGTTAAATGAGCTGAAATATTTTTTATATAGTATTGTAATGTAAGTTAATGACAGAGAGAACCTTGGCAGAATCTATGCGTATTTGATGAAACGGATTCCCTCGTGATTCGCGCTGATTTGCTCATTTGAAGTCAAGTGATGAATCTTTGAAATCGTTCGTTCTTTTGTATATGCGCTCAGAAAATAATGCAGGAAGGCTGGGCGAATGAGAATAACCGACAAGGAGCGGGAACGAAAAAGAGGGAGGATTAGTCGTGGTCTCGCCAAAACGAAACGAATATTGGATCCGTCGTGGATCGATCACAAGAACCTAAAATAGGTTACGAAAAGCCGTGTGGAAGACCGAATTGGATGAGAGCACGGATATCGACTCAATACATACACGTATACGGATTAGGTTAGCCTAGAGTATACTTTCGAATAAAACAATGAAGCTTCCGATGATTGCACAAAGCTGTGAACGATTGAGGACAAAAAATAAATCCTTGAAGTCAATTTGGAAACGGAAAAAAAACCGTTTCAATTTAAACCGTTATTCCGCGTATATTTTTATCTAAAATTTATGCATAAACGCACTTTTCAAAATTTACAAAATAATAAATTTTGCGACGGCAGGAATATTTAAAAAAAAAAATTTACTGCCAAAAATCGGTTACAGCCAAAATTGTAACCGATGCATTTGGAAGCCATTCCCAACGCTGTCACAACAACGGAAAAACAAAAACAGAATAATCCTAAAAATTAACAGAGAAAAAATTCTTGTCCAAACGACATTTTCCTCTAATTATTTTTTTTTTTTTTTTGAGAATCATTCCTTATTAAAGTATTCAACATTCGCGTGTGAATAAATTTCGAATTTTATAACACGAAAAAGAACTTGGGAGCTTTCTTGGAAACGGCATGACGTTCAAAAAAAATGTTTATGAAACGGGTGGACAAATTGGCGTGAAATGCTTTATATCTATTCGTAATTATACGCGTACGAACGTATACCTGTGGCAGGTAAAACGGCAGGGGGTCGTGCTCACGAGCACATAACAGCGCTATAACTGAGAGCATGCACGAATCGTGTCACGGGGCCAAGGCTGACACAGTGCTGCTATTACTACTGTGACTCCCTGCCACCACACACTGGTGTATTAACGAGCCAGAAAAAAAAATCACGTCAATATTTGAGCGGCGGTAAAAGTTCGCCTGCATCCATAATGATTAATCTTCATTTCGATCAAACGATCTGTCAATTATACCCTATACATCAATTGTGCTAAATACCATGTCATAAATAATGACAAAAAAAGGTTCACACCACATTTTCACGATCGATCGAAAGAAACGCGTAATTCACGCCGACGAACGGAGTCTGCTGCGTTTCAAGCGGAGAGTAAAAACGATGCAGTGAATTTTATAGAAATTTTCATACCAGTCTTCATTTCAATGACATTTTCGAATCGACGACAAAACGAAATAGTGGTCATGGAAAAATAAAGCAGCAGTCTAATGACGATTTCTTGAAAATTCTAGAATTTTGATTTCGATTTCCTGTCGAAAGATTCATCCATCGAACTCGTTATTTTACCATCACGTGAATAACATCAGTCAAAAACCTTCTCTGCTATAAAAATAGATTGGAACAATAAATTTTGATGCAGCCTATATCGGAGTCGAGCAAAAGAAAACAGTGCATACCAGTCTAGTGCGGATATACCTGTACTCTAGTGATGCTTATGAGAACTACGCCTCTGACTATGTCTCTCGTTCTCTCTCTCTCTCTCTCTCTTTCTCGCATCCGCGTTCTCTTTGACGTGGATTATAAATAACACCCCAGGCACACGAGAGAGTCCCACAATGCCAACGACGCGCTCAGGCTGCACAGTTTTGTTGCTTTCGATGCTTTAGCTTTCACGTTCACGATATCGTTTGTGCAGGTGAGCTCTTCCAATGTCTCGTACATAAATACCAATATTATATTTATATATAGCCTACACACACATTTAATCTCATAGGCCGATGCCTATAATTTATTACGACGCAATAAGACGTTGGGATGCATGAAATTTTTCTGGCTTCGAATCGATGCGAAAGAAATTATTTATGCAAATCCCAATGAGTCCGATAAATTATTTGGGAAAAAAATTGTTCTTGTTGAGAAAGTCATTATTTTCTTCTGGAGCTACGAGCTCCCTAGAGTTGGAGAAGAGACCATTTCTTTCTTTCTATAATGATGAAAGTTGGAAGAGTATGGAAAAAGTTGAATCTCGAGAAACGATAACGTGGGGCGGCTCGCTTTGGTCATATATTTTTTGAATTTTTGCAGGACGAGTTCCTTTCGAAGGCTTTCTGTAAACAGGACTTTCCGGTAGTAATATTGGGAACGTTTGTGATTGTAAAGAAAAAAAAATAATAATAAACGCAAGATTGAAGTTCTTTGGTCCTTTGTATTATTTGGAGCGTAATTTTGGCGGCCCTTTTTGAACTTGGGCAATAACAACGAGTTCCGGAAATGATTTTTCAAATTTAAAGTGCGAAAGGTCGATTTATGAGAGAAATTCTTTTGTAGTATCCGAGGATTCGAAATGATCTCCTCGTTCGTTGATTCTTGTTTTTTCTTCATCCACCTTTTCTCACTTTATTGTATTCCTAGAGGAAGTAGTTCGCTGTATATTGCTCTTACATCGAAGAGACAGACAGAAAAGCTTTATCATTGTGTAGGATTGCATGGATTTTACGAGGCGACATCCTGGCGAGCGACATTTTGCTCGCTCGGTCGGATAATCCGGAAGTAATCCAAGACGCGACGAACCATCCGAAACCACCGCCACTCTACATCCGACTTTGACCGATTCCTTATGCCACGAAAACCTCCACGGCTATAGATTCGACGAGGAAAAAACGGCTTGAATTTCCTGATCTCACCACCCTTCTACAAACAATTCTACCCCATTTTTGTCTTTTTTTGTGCCTTTTTTCTTTTCGCGTAGGACATTCTGAGACTGAAGAAAATAGAGAACAATCTTGAGAGGGGAATGTGATGAACGACAGACTATTCATTTTTTTTCGTCACATCCAATTATTATTCCAAGGGGATTACAGAGCCTCAGACTAAATTCGCCAGGGTTCGTGGTATCTAAATTATAACAATGAAACAGAGAAAAATTTGATTCACTCCGATGGTCCTTAAATAAGGTGCATGGTATCTGGAAGGCCGCCTTGAGACTCCGTCGTGTGGTTTTGACAGAAAATTGACGGTATACCCGAAATGATGATAGACATAGGCAAAAAGATTTAAAAAAAAACTGTGGCAAGCTCATGAAAAAGTGTATTCTCAGAAATGTTACTCTAGAAGTTAATAAAAATGAATAATCTAACGGGTTTGATTTTATAATTGAGTCGGATCGTTCGATTTGCTGTTTTCGGTAATTCTGCAATTAATTGTTGCAATCTCATGCCCACGAAAAATGTCGACTGCTCCGAATTATCGGTTTGCTCACTGCAAAAACGTCCACGAGCTCTTGCTAAACGAGTTCTTGAAAAAACTGCAGCACCAACGAAATTAGTCAAAAAAAAATGAAAAAGAGCGAAATATTCGTTCGTATAAAGTTCTTAGAAAGATTTGCATTCGCAGGTTTACAGACCTAATCGATAATTTTTCAAACCACGTATGATAAACATCGGAGGAATGACCGGAACATTACTGTTTTTTGTGTTTCAGAATAATCGGTGAGATCCCAGCCGTGTTGCTTTGTGCAATGTGACAGACATCGATTCAAGAGCTTTCAAGGCGTGACGAATTATCGAGTGCATCAATATAGACAAAAAACTTTGCGAGAATCAAGCTGAACGGTGAAATTGACGCGATAAAAAGAAAGAAAAATGAGAGGGTGCAAGAGTTGAAGGAGCGTAGTATAACGAACAGCAGCAACCTGCCTCGTCCGTTGGAACCAGCCACACTTATCACGCTAAGGTAAGAATATCATAAACCCATACACTGAAAAGAAAATTTTGTTGGATACGTTCGACCAAGCTTTTTTTGAAAAATTACAAAATTTTGTCATTCCAGCAAGAAATATTGTAGAAAGTCTCTCCGAAAAGCAAATTTTTGTCATTCCAATCGTAAATTTCGCTGACAGCTCCGTTAGAAATAAAAAAATATTGTCAAAATTACGAAAGTTTTGAAATTACCCCAAAATATTCAGTTTACTGTATTGAACCAAATATCGACGATTTTTGACAAAATTTAATTTTCAGTGTAGAATATTTCTTGCTGCAATGACAACATTTTTGGAATTAAAAAAAAAAAAACGTCTAGTGTCGAACGTATCCAACAAAATTTTCTTTTCAGTGTAAGATTCTACAACTCACGATTAATGCAATTCCGAAAACTTCCATTTTTGTTGTTCCGAATAGTCTGTACACGTTTTTTTCCCGATAATTTCGACTCTAGAAAACAAGGTCAAATATTTGTCTCACTGCGCATCCCGAATAAGATTTTTTTTGCAACACAAAGAGTATAATTTTCAGTTTTTTGTTTTCACTCAACTCATGAAGTGCTTCGAGGATCGTAATCGCATAAGAATGAAGAATATTTTACGTATTACGTGCGCGTCGATTGTGACCTCGATATCGATATTGATGCCAAGATGCCAAATGCATATAAAATTGGTTCCCTATTCCATATGTGCTGCAATACACGTTATTTCGTAATGCACCACGTTTCACCAAAAAACGCCAGTGAACCAAAAACATAGGTATTTGTATATCCATAGGAAAAAAAGCTTCGAATCCTTCCTCATACGGATTCCATATCCAACCTCTGTTTCTCATCTTCGTTTGTATCTCCTTATTTTCTTCGTTTCCTCGTTCCTCGAGCGTGGTTCGTACGGGTATTCCGCGCGAAGGGTTCGACAAGCCGAGGACTATGCAGACGCTAGTGGGACTCTGTGTTTTGAATTTCAAATCGTGTACCTGCGGTACGTGAAATCAAGTTTGCCGCGAGAAAAGCGACCGCCTCGGAAAAGCAAAAGAAAAAGATATGCGCGTGGAACGAGGCAAAGGGGGTTCGAGGGACGTGGCGGTGCGGCGCGAGCAATACTCGAGGAGAATAACGGAACGGAGTTGCATGGACTGGAAATTCGTCGAGGCATAGTTCATTTGAGAATGTTAAGGACATTCTCTGGATATATTGAGTTTATGCATATATATGAATATATTTGGAATCCGAGGAATGATGAAATTTTGACATTATCTGAAATTCTGTTACTTCGAGAAATCACAAAAAAAATTTAGCAATAATCCCGAAATCCACCCATTGGATTCGAAAAAAAAAAAACAAAATGAAAATTTCAAACATGCACTTTTACTATATAAAAAACACATTATTCGGTATTTTCTTTCCACTCGTCCACGTGCTGCTATTTGCACTGATTATTGTACTAATTATTTCAACGAAAAATACCGGATTTTTTTTTTATCATACGTGTAGTCCCTGGGACAATGATAAATGCACAGAAAATATAAGCAGTCAATATTTTTTAATTTTACGAAGATTATATATGAACAAATAGTCAAATTTCGTATTCCTGCGTACAAAAAACGTCCTTGTCTACGAAACTCTCATGACCATTGGAAAGGGCAATGTTTCCATAATTTCCGTCAAATCTAGAGAGTTTTTCGAAGTTTTGTACAAATTTTTAGTTCAAATTCGTAATCGGTGACCCCCGAAACCTTCGACCACCAAATTTAGACTCAATTGCTTGCACGTAAGAAAGAAAGTATGTTTTGAGCAATTCAAACTTTTACGATGACACAGCAGATTGACAATATTTTTTTCACAGTTTACTATCGTTGCTCGCATCGAATGCTTGAAGATACACAGTGAAAAATTATGATGAAATAACCTCGAGTACGATATTTCTATTCAATATTTGCAGCTACCTTTATTATTATTATTTATATTTGCTGAATAACGTGAAGAAAAATAAAAATGGGAAAATACGTTACAATGAAGGATTATAGTCGAGTTTTTAGCACACGGAATCCCAGAACGTTGTACACGAAAGACTCTTTAGTCTTAGATCGCGTTATATTTAGTAATTTCGTACTATAATAAAATATGGTCGTCAGGTAACCCCCTTTTTTCGTGCGACCTCGACCATTTTTATTTTCTACGCTCGCGGGTGCGCACGTGTGTTCGTGTTGATGCTTTTGTACGAAAAGCCTTTCTTTATCGATTACTTTACACCCAAGTTAACTAGAGTTATAAGCCTCCATGCTCGCCTTGGAGATCGTCGGTGCGTGTAGTTTTCATCTGATCGCGTATTATAACAATAACGGTGAAATTTTTCACACACGTGAAAGCTGGCTGTACGATGTGAGTCGATGAAGATATCTTGGGACATGCCTCGTGCTTTTACCTATTCAAGAACCTCTCGTCACCTCGGACAGAAATATCACGTCGATGAGAGTCAAGATCAATTTTTCTGATTGAATAAACCATAAACATTGATTTTATTTCGACGTCCATTTTCATTGGATTCTCCAATTCATTACGAAACACCGCTCACAATGTAGCACGAAAAAAATTCTCCACTCACTTCGTAACACTTTTTCATCGGCTGTCAACAAAAAAAAAATTTACGCTCGCGAGGTTTTAATTCGTCAATCGGTTCCAATTTTGAACGTAAAACTTTTAAGTAATCCGGAGTTCGAACACGAATCTCAGAATAATTTTTGCAGCGATTTATTCAATTTTATAAATATGTAATAATAGTTCACAGTGATTTTTGAATAATTGAAAATTTATACTGCAGCGACTTTCAAATACTATATGAACAAGTCGAGAAATACTTTTCTTTCACGTTTTTTTTCGCGGTCAGCAGTTTGCAATCCCGAAAGAAATTTGCTCCAAATACGTCGCTGATTTAGCCTCCTCAACAAATCCATCTGCGACAACTTTTCTCTTGTGGGCACAAGATGATCTTTTGTCATCATCTATAGATATATGTATATATAGTTACTGGATCTTCTTCTTCCTCAAAGCTCATCGTGATCCCTTCTGCTGATGCCTTCTCACCTTAACGACGAAGATCAGCAGCTTTGCACATCCTGGCTCAAAGTCGTGGTCTCACGGAGCCTTGCAAGGTCACATGTTAGTTGTGGAGCTTAGACAGCACATCCTATCTTACAATGGCCGGGTCTAGATTAGAGAATGCTAACAAGGCTGAAATAGGACGAAACATAAATTATCCATGCTCTCAAAAGTGACGAGAAATTAGTTGTTATTAACTCTTCGAAGTACAGATTAGCGTTTTTCAAACCGTTGTATTCCGGTAAATATGCATTTTTAGTTTTTTTTTTGTGGAGACGTTTTTTGTGGTAAATTGTCCATATTTCATGGCTCTAAATTGTTTTTTTTTTTTTTTTTTTTTTTTTTATGAAAATGAAAATTAAATGCCAAAATATTCGTTGCCATTAATTGCCAAACAATCGGTGACAGAAAATTGTTGGAGTCACAACGATCCAGTATGTACTCGATGGTGGCTAATCGTCGCATTAATACTGGCTGGTTTCGTGAAATTCTGGTAATCTTCGTTTTCGAACGATTTTTTGGGTCCCCATTGTGAATGTATTTCCGGAGCAAGAAAGGAATATTCCGCGTGATACGAAATTATACAAGGGACGAGTGAAAAGTTGGATTTATCAAAATCGATGGCTACCGTTAGTTTTTTACGTTTCGAGACACTTTTCTCGTTCAATCGTTTCGTCATATTTGGGAATGATGTCTGTGTGTATATATAATGATAACTGGGTCACGCGGGTGTACGTTTCTTGTTCTCCGGAAGTGAGGTCATAAATTCAGTGTTTCCTCGACCCTTTCGTTCCTTCACTGGTTCTCACCACTTTCGCAGCTGGGAAGAGATGGCGCAACATTTTTTAACCAGCGATAGAATTCCCTTCTGTTCATTCTCTCTTTTGCTCCGTGTAGTTTTTTATTTTTCTTCTATCTCTCTTTATCTCATGCGTCTCTACGGTCTTACCGGAACGTTAAGAGAAAAAGAGAAAAACATGAATGAGAGAAAAAAAAACGATAAATGTACGACGGCGAGTAAGCACAACGGACGAATGAAAAAGTCAAATCGCAACGGGCATGAAAAGTTGAAATTCCGGGTGATTTCAACGCCGAGTATTCAGGCTGTACTTCATTTGCGTGAAGCGCACATTCAGCACGAGAAAAAAATCATTCGAGGTGTATGGACAGAATTTTTTATTTTTTTTTTCGAGAATTAGGTAAAAAAACACGGTTGGACAATAATAATTGAAAGCTTCTCTCTTCCCTTTGCATTAATTCGGAATTCCAATTTATCTCCCTGAAAGTTAAATTTGTCAGATTTTGGCATTGTCTTTCGATTAATGAGTTTTTAGATTTTTAAGTCAAAATAAAAACGTCAAGAAATTTCGTAACATTTCGTAAAGCTGACAAAGAAAAATTATGAACGAGTAGACCATCTGGAATTAACATTTGATTCTGAAATTATTTGGTTTAAAATTTACTAATTACGTAGTTGCACTTTGGTGGTGGATCGTGCAAAAGAAAATGACGTGTGATCGTGGTTGCATTTTAAAATGCTACAACAAATTATTTTGGATCGAACTTATTTCGACTGTTGATAGAAATATTGATTCCAATTGAGCAACGTGTTTCACTGTGTTGAGTATTTTTGTAGAATATTTTTCCATAAATTCAGTTTTGACGTCTTTGCTGGCCATAGTCGAATTTCAGTTTCTCGAACTTCTGTAATTTCGCATGCGAGAATAGAGCCATTTTTTTGAGATGAAACTGATATTGCTAGGAAAAGATTGTAAGTAATATGGCGTGAGCATAAATTTTGCATATTTATTTATCGATTTGCCAGGCATTGCGCGTTGTTATTTTCGGATTGTCTCAATTATGAAAATCCATTTGGCTAAGATTCCCACGGCGTTCGAGTCTTCATGGCACTTGGCCTTTCGTTATATATTTTTCAACTCTGCACCGACCGAAGCGAGTACACACTCGACTATCCATACACAGCGAATATACTCGGCTACTTTAATCGTAATAGAGGATTCCAATATAGAGGAGCAAAGCAGACTTATTCTAGATAATGTAACAATAGTAACGCCAGCGTGTCAGTGGAAAATTTTCTACATTCATGCATCGTGGCACATCGATGTTCGTATATTCTTTAGCTTGACCTCTTTTTTCTACGTTCATCCTCGCCCATTCTGGTTGTTATTTTCAGTAGTACATCCCGGTGTATAGTCAGACGTCACGATCGTACTGTCCGCATTAAGATTATTCTCACCATTACGATTGTGGGCAAAACATTTTTTTGTAGCATCGTATTGATTCATTCTTGACAAGAAACACACAGTCCTTTTCATTGAGAGATAAATGAACGATTTTTGAAAAATTAATGAATCGATTAAATTTGCGTATGAATGAATAATTCTTTGAAAAAGTGTAAATCCAGGCGATAATGAAAATCTCGAAAATATCTTGAATTGAAAGAAAAATTTACAAATTAATTTTCCAAATACTTATCAGTGTGCAAAATACGATTCGGAGAATATTTTTCCAGTTGGAATGAAAAATTCTGAAGTGGCAAGTTCCATCTTTCATTAAAACTTTATTTCTCGACACACTACTCATCTGCCAAGCGAAGCAGGTTGATAAAATTCAAATCACTGTGCTTTCTGTAGTTTTTTTTATTTCACTTTCTCTTACGTCATCGTTAATGCTGCCGTTCGTTGTCTCCCTCTTGGGGCAAATCCGAGAATAGAAGTTTGAGAAACACGAGGGGAAAAAAAGGATGGAAGCAAAAATGAATAAGAGCGTTGATAGTGGTATGCGTATATATATTGCAAAGTAGAGTTTTCCAGAGTAGAGGAGATAACGGTCGTTATAACTATACAAATGGCACCCTGCGGAGAGCTTTTCGCATTCGCTGCTATGGACCGATCCTACTATTCTCGCCCAACTTCCTTTAGCACAGCGTGAGAGCAACCGTTCGTCGTCGCTTCATCTCATTTTCGTACTTCCGGTTGTACGCGAATTCAAAGCCCCAACGTATTCGTACATGACCGCGCGTGGCTGTTCGGGTACTCTGCTCTTTTTTTTAATTGTTTTTTTTTTTGTTCAACCCTCCAGCAAGTAATGCACCCCGGTAAAACTGCGTATGTGCTTTGCATACGTATATATATGAGATCCGAGTGAGTTGGACACGCGGGAGGTGACCTCGGACAGGTTGAACATGATGTTGGAAAAATTTCATTACCCCAAGCTCGCTGGCGCGTCTGCAGACTCTGCTGAGTTCCTCGTTCAACTTTCCCATTTCTCTTTCTCTCTCCCCATTGTGCAAACTTCGTTCTGCACTCTGTCTTTTCATTTTCACGTTTATTTGTGTCCATGAAGACACTTGATTTATATTATTCACACATGCGTGTACTCTCGCGACTCCTCGTAACAAAAGGGTCCAACGTTTCCCTCACCCCGAGCATTAAATCGAAATGTTTCCGCCACTTCGTTGATCAACGCTCGATTAATTCTCAACTCGAAGTGCATAGTGCTAGATTTTATCACGTGCTTCCGCGCTCGGTACGTTCAACACAAATACAAAGATTTCCACCGCCTACCAATCGACGTTGTTGATTGCTCTCTGGAAGACTCGTACAATTTTTTGGGAAAATTGAATGTGACTGGGCGACTATCCATTTCTTAGCAACGGAAATACAGAAAAATTTTGCACAGTTTTTTTTTTTCGCGAGCATTTTGATGGTAACTTTGATATCCACGCGGCGTATGTTTCGATATTTCGGACCGATAGTGATGAGTCGGTGTGTGGCACCGATGATCTCTTCAGCTGAGCAACCTCAAGTGAGGCCAATTCTTAGTTCAGTGACCGATTCGCTGTATATACCACGAACGACGCGAATCAATCGTTCAAGGACACAGTTTTTCTGAGTTTCAAATTTCGCTAACCAAATTAGCTCTAAAAAAATCCTGCCGCTTGTGTGAGCCAGATTTTCCAGCACAGATTCCCTCGCGGCAATCGTGCTATTACGATACCATATATAGTGCATCAGGCGAGACTGGCGGAGGCCACACTCGGGGGAATCTCACAGGAACAGGAACAGGAACAGTGGAGTTGGGTTAAAAATTATGAGATCTGTACGGGGTCTTGAAAAGCCGCAAGGGTACATGGAGAAATAATAGAAACCGAAAAAAAAAACGAAAAACTGATGGAAATCTCAAAATTTTGGAATTAATCTGATGATCAAATCAAGTATTTTGACAATAATCCTTTTTTTTATCCTATGGTGGTCCGACGATAAATGAAAGAAATCGATTCAATTTACGTTCGCCGATTGTTGATGGAAATTTCGCGAGAGTAATTCGCGGCTTCCACCATTTTGTATATAAACTCAATTGAATGAGAAGAGCTACATTTTTGTAACGTCACTTATTGCATGTAACCAGCCTCAGCATATTCGTGTTTCGAAACAAGCATAAGCGTCGAAACCTTTCTCCACCTCGTCGTGACGACGACTGCAGGAATAGAGATTTACAAAATGCACTCTGGTCGTTGGCAAACAAATGAATCTTTCTTCATGAAAGGCTCTTCCTATTTTTCATCATCAAAATTCACACCACGACTTGTCCGCATTGAAAAAAAACTTGCAAGAACGATGAGAGGGTTTGGATTCGTATGTAAAAAAAAACAATTGTTGAAATTTTTATAAAAATGTACATACACGCGATGCATACGAATTGAATGGATTCCGTATACAGCCAAAGACTTTACACGCAATCGCAGCGTGTACATTTGTGTGGATATGTATATCTTGAGGTGTCGAAAATCAAGTGGAAGATATAAAAGTTAATATTTGAAAGCAGAGAGATAGAGAGAGAGAGAAAAGAATAAAGGAGTAAGGGGGGAGCAAGGGGTTACGGAATTAAAAGTATACCAAAAGAACTCAGTGGTATGGGGGATGGGCTAAACCACGTGACTAACTTGTATATACCGTACGATGCCGCAACGCCCAGTATTGATCGAACAGAACATCAGCTGTACCGCGTTGGTAGCATTGCCTGACTACCACTCGTCTTTACCACTGGGCACGTCGCCCTCGGCTAAATTTTCATTGACTATCACTATGTTATACTGTCATTACTGCTGCTTGCTTATCACTGCTGACACTGTACCAATTCTGCTATCCATGCCAATCACACATACACTCGTTCGTATGGATGTCTTTCCTCACTGTCTCCCTTTCTGCTCCCCTTTATTTTCTTCTTGCCTGATTGGGTCTGGCTGTCTCTCACTCTGTCTTTTTTTTCCCATTCCTCTCTCTCTCTCTTGCTCTCTATTTGTCTGTTGTCGTATCCATCAACATCTTGTATTACTCTTACTAAATATACTATTCCACTAATTGAAAATAATTAAGCTCTGACTGCGAGTGATTTCGTGAAAAGGAGACATAAAGAGGGTCACTAGGAATTATGATCACAGTTGATGCTTCAGATCTTTGACAATATCCTCTCGTTATCTCTGTCACCTTTCGTTAGTTCCTCTTTACACGATTTCAGAAATGGAGGGATTCCACTCTTTTAGAACTTTCACGACTCCTCTCACGAAGGGCTCTAGACTTTTGTTTATCTGGATTTATCATTTTTTTTTATCCCTGCTGCTCGAATTTCTGTTTCTAGGACTAGCTTTTCGGTATTGCTAATTATTTTTTTTCCTCTCGAATCGGATTTTTAGTTGGGTAATGGCTTCAAAATAGACTCACGGTACTGAGAGAATAATTTTTCAAGCTCAGTGCCATGAAACAATGAACATCATCAATGACGAATATTAAAAAAAAAAAGATCAGGCTCCAATAAAAATCTTTACGTCGTTTCGATGATTGACTGGCTTCATCAGTCAAGTTGACTGTAGGGACAGGGTTCGGATTGACCCTCGCGCATAAACTCGACACTTAACAACGGAATATTAAGCCTGTTACCGACCTTTGAACCCCCGTGACCTTAAACCAAAGACGCTGGACCAAAATTCCACTATTTTTAAACTCTGTTTGGAAAAACAAGGAAAAAATTGTTCGGAAGGCTCCAATGTTTCATCCGTTGGAATGAAGATACGTTCATTGACAAAAACCAAATTTACGCAGCATAATGAAGATTATTTTCAAGGGAAACTTTTAGTTTTGTCGAGTTGAAAAAAAAACTCACTAGAAAAATGTAGCATAACTTGATATTCTGTTGTTCAGTATTTTTGTATCTAGTCCAAGTGTGATTAATGCAGCTTCGTGGTTAGTTATCAGACACCCTTTATACACAGGTGATATAGTCATGACTAAGAGACAACCGTCAGGATGGACTTGTACCGAGCAAAAATGAGAGAGACAGTGATATAGAGACGAAGAGAAAGAGCAAGTGGTTTAAGCCCTCCGGTAGGGTTGGCAGGATACGCTTACGTATAGTTTACGATGAGTTAGACTAGCGCACAACTGCCCGAGTGACCTCCACCAGACGCCGCACACTATTAGCTACCGTTGCTGCGACTAACGTGGCCTACGGCGTATATAAACAGCGATATCGTCTTCCTAGCCCTACATCCTTTTCATTGCGACCGCCATTCCCGAGTAGTTCCGTTGCCTCTGGCACGTCTGAACATCGCTCGTCTTTTCTACTCGATTTGCATTGTTGACTCCGCCAGTCTTATCATTATGTATGCAGAAACGTCCTACAAATTTCAACCGGATGATTAAATCAATCAAATTCATATCATTTGAGCGCAAACTTTATCGTTACATGTACTTAACGTTTTTGACAAATCGACCATATGTTTCCGGACAAGGGTCGTACGCTAGATTTTTATTCTTATTAAAGGATATGGCCCTGAAGTTCGAAAACGTTGGGCCCCAACGAAAAATACGTTTTTCTATCAATTGTTTGTTCAATTTTAAAAACCAGAACAATTTTTGTACCGATTTTCTCTTTGGACCCTAAAAAGAGATCGTTTTATTGTCCTGACCAAATATTCAATGAGAATCTTGAGATTTGCCCAAGAAAAAAGAGAATCTCGTTGCATTGCAACGATGGAAAGAGCTCCCCGTTGATGATTCAGTTAATTCTCAATTGAACGTTTCCGGTATTCGTGGATGATAATAATAAACAAAAAATTTTCTAGGTTTGTATGCTTCGCAAAAAAAAACAACAACAACAAAAAATGCCAATTTCGATAATCCCTTTTGAGCTTGACGCTAATTTCACTTCCAAAAATGCATTAATCTCCGAAGAAACACACGTGTAAAATGGAAACGTTAATAACATCGAAGCGAGTCACATGTTCTAATCCAAATTCCGTACAGTCACTCAGAATGATAAGATGCAACATTTGTGCAAATAGAAACATGATTTCTTCAATTTGGAAAGCGAATCATTTATTCTTAATCGATAAAGTTTATAAACAATATGCAAATTTTTTATAATAATTTTCAATCTACAGAAATGAGAAAAAGTTATACGAACGTTTAATTCACATGAAGAATTTTGTTTAGTTTCTGAATTACGAGAACGATTATCTTTCTCTTCGTGCCCTATTCAGATCTCGTTTCTTTTCATGCCAATCTTTTTCCGGCTTGTACACTGCCAGTAGATGCTTTTCATCATTTCAGTTATAGCGGCGACTATCGTATGCTGCAGGACAGAGAAGGGTCCGGGACTAATTAACGTTCGTTTTCAGTTTGGTGAGCTTTTTATTTTCGGATGCTTTGCTCTCAAAAAGCTCCTTTTTTTCAAAAGTTCATTCTTCTCTTTACAAACGATTTGTTGTCCGCGGTCAAACTATGTGAAGCGGTGTGCACATTCTTCTCTTGCCTGTTACTGACGTTTTGTATTAAAACAAGTGATTTTTAATGTTCTGATTCTTTTGGTAAATTAACGTTGCGGAGTGAGTTCCAAATTATAATTTTCTCTTCATAATGATCATTTCAATTGCTGAATTTGGATTAATTTTGACAATTAACTGCAACAATATTGTGCAGCATTTTATTGTTTTTTTTTCGCTACAATTTGCTGACCGAATTTCTTGCCTCAGTGAAAAAAGTTCAATTTTAATATTTTCATTTTGAAATAAATAATAAAAAAAATCGTTCGATAAAAAGGACGAGAGGTGAACTCTACTGTTACTGCACTTTAGGTGTACGAAGCTCCTTAAGGCCATTACGTCTATTGTTGTTGCGCAAGTAGTGACTCTTGATGAGTTCCCCGTGGAATATGTCGTTTCGCAAATGTTACGATTTGCATAATCAGAACTTCGAGAGCCTCGTTGCTCGAGACTCCCTCGTATCAGGCCCGGAAATCCGGACAACCTTAACCGAGACAAGGGTCACCGGGTCACCCCGATGCGGCTCACAATCTTGCTCATTTTTTCGATAATCAGCTGATCAACCAAAGATTTTCTAGTATCTGAGCTCGGGTTTTTCACGGGGCAATTGTAACTTTTGAGAAAATGTCCTCGATATTCCGACACTCTACAATGGAATATTTGAACCTTGTAAATTCGATTACTGATTCAGAGTGGTCAACCCTCCGTCAGCATAAAAAGGACTTTGATGCACAGGATAAATAATTTGCGGGTTACGTTACAGCGCCAAAGAGAGAAGATTACAGCTCGTTTCCTAAAAATACTAGAAAGTATAACTCCGAAGTTTGCAACGTTGAGACTCAACGAAAAATATTTTTTCTATTAATTATTTATTGAATTTTAAAAATCATAGTAATTTTTCGTGTCGATTGAGTTTTTCGGTCGCAAGAGAGGATCGTTTTATTATCTAGACCAAATATTGAATAATAATTTTGAGCTCTGCTAAAGAAAAAACAGAATTTCGTTGCGTTACAACAATGCAAACTCCAACATCATCCTGGAAACATTTTTGTCAGAATGTTGTCCGCACACACGTTTTTCGAGCAAATTACTTGATCAGAAAAATTCAGATGAAACCTAAAAAAATTGAGATATGGTATTAATTGCGCTCTTAAAAGTGCGAGAAGGGTAGCGCGCAGAGACTTGGGAATTGAGTTAAAAATATGTACAAACAGAATGAGGTTGAAAAAAGGAATAAAGATAATGTGAAAGAATGTGAGAGCAGTGAAAAAAGCATGTATTGTCGCTTTCTCTCAGGGGGAGTTGCGACGTCGGCTTTGCAGTGTGAGCTGCCGCTTTTGTATGCCATGTGGCTTGCCTCTGGAGTCTTTGCTAAGCTCGAGGGCTCAATGGACGATTCACGACACGCGACGAGCAGGAAAGACATGAACGAGTGGTACAAGAAAAAAAAACGTCTAAAGCGAGTGATGAGCGAAAAATTAAAAATCGAAAGTGAGATCCGAATGAAAATTCGCTCATTCGCGAATACATTCGCGAATCGTGCCATACAGTTTGTACGGAATTTGTTTTTCATGGGGTTCACGGTTTTGGCCCAACTTTGAGTTCTCTTTAAAAATTGCATGATGAATATAAATTTCATTCGAAAAATAACACAAAAGCGATTCCTCGTGGAAACAGACGAAAAAACGTTTGAATTAAAGTAGATGACAGTCTCAACTTGTCTCGTATTCTCTCTGCAAATACTTAAGTGCGAAACAGCTAATTAAAAAAAAACACGAGTCAGAGAGCCGAGAAGATTTCAAGGCCATCACGATTATTAAGCCCCGAAGGGTGAGCGGATACTCTCACTGCTTTACAGAAAAGCTCTTTATGCTACTGACCGTACTTTCGTGGCAGAGTGTTTTGAAAGTTTTACATTGCCCAAGGGAATTTTACACCATCTCTGCTGCAAACAGCGAATATCTCAAGCCTTCCTCGTTGACATTTTTTTCGCTTGATCAAACAAAATAAGAAAAATGCTTTCGGCTACTGACTTTCCAAGACGTGGAGAGTATGTTAGCTCTCTGTTAGATCGAGGTGAAAAAAAACACACACACATCTTAGATTTTCAAAATACTTATCACAGCAGTCGGATATGCTAACAAGGGAGAAAGAATTTTAGAAACAAACGAGAGTTTATTGAAAGAATTGATTACAGCATGACAGCGTGTATTAATTCAAGTTTTATTAACGTTTTGACAATGACACTGGGAAGCATTTTCAGAAAATAAACTTGTTGGCACTTGTATACAATCCATGCCTATCGGATTTTTCCGCTCCGTACAACTTGATAAGCGAGAATCGATTGCGGGTAATTGTCAGACTCATACAGGGGCTTCGTCGATCGAACGAGCAGGCACTCAATGCCACCCTTGTCTATATAACCACATTATATGTACATGGATATAAAACGGAAAAGTCTGCCGGACCCAATGAACGGTAATACGTGATCTCGTGTGTAACGAACTGTAGAGTGAACGCGATTGGATAATTGAGGCGGGCTTGCAGCCTGTGTCATTTAATGACTGGTAAAATAGGTCTCTAATGCCCGTGAATAAGAGCCCAATTCGTTTTTCGTTTTTTTCATCTCCTCTCTCGGGAAATTTTTTTTGTTTCATTAAAAATCCAAATAGCGGAGATCGAACTAAGACTTTGGTTATTTTTCGATGGATTCATGTGATGAGCTCATTTAGATTTACGAGTAAAAAATTTGAAGTTTTTGTCGAGATGAGTTCGTATTTTTTTTTTTTACGTTCAAACTTAATACTCGTCTCTTATAATTTTATAAAAATTCTATTTTTGAGGGCATGAGTACGTTGTACATTTAAATGTTCGCATTGAGCTATTTATCCCGCGAAATTTGTCGTAAATTTATGTGGGTAACGTGCGGGGAAACGTTCATGAAACGTTTTTTGCGAAAATGCCCATGCACGGAAACAGGGAGTCCTTTTATGTGCAACAGAAACGTAGACGTTTGGGAAACCTCTTGAAAGCTTTTTTATAACGATCAGGGAAGTAAACGGCTCTGCGTATGCAAATTGGTAGGTGTTGGCCGTCTTTATAGTCCAGAGCTCTTTATCTTTCCGCCCATTTTATACTTTAAGCCTTCTTTCTTTTCTCTCGTGTTTTTTTCTTATTTTTTTCTTTTTATCTGTTGCCTTGCCTCTGGCTTTTCAGTGCCTCCTTTTTTTTTTAACCCTTGTGGAGGTATTACGACTTTGCATGCTTTATCGAGCACGATCGTCGACTTAAAATTAACATCGGATCAGAAGCCTCATTCTGTTTTGGTGAGAGACGCCCAATTGTGTGAAAGTAATAAGAACAGCGACGCAGTGGGAAAACGAGAGATTAAACGTGCATGTCAAACGAGGTGAAAGAGACGAATCAATGATGTTGAAGTTTGTATCGTTGGAATGTAACGAAATTCTGTTCTTTTTTCAGTAGAGCTCATAATTATTATTCAATATTTCGTCTGGACAATAAAACGATCCTCTTGCGACCGAAAACTTAACCTACACGAAAAATTGACATGATTTTCAAAATTCAATAAATAGTAAATATACAAAGTATTTTTCGTTGAATCTCAACGTTGTAAGTGTCAGAATCATACAAATTAGAAGAAACACTGAAAAATGCAACCAGCTCGATCGTGTGATTTTTTGGATCTCTTCGGTCTTCTCTGTGGCTCTCTTCGCGTTTTTCTTTCACTCTCTTTCTGCGGGCACGCGTCTCTCATTCTCGTTGGACTTCGGTTGAGTCCAATGCCAAACGAAATTACGTTAATCCGTTTCAAAGGAATTAAGGCCATACACATTTCTCTTACTTTCTATGTCGCGTTCAGACAAGAAACGTTATGTAAACGCCAAGATGTTCAAGTAGCAGCAAAGCTAATTCGACTGATATGAAAAAAACTGATCGATTTCTACATTTTTTTTTATCAATAATGATCGCTCAAATATTAGCGCTATTCAAAAATCGTGAAATATTTTTCACAACTATCTGGTCCAAAAGTTCAACGTAAAAACCATTTTCCCTCATACCTTTGAAATTTCATATCTCTGTACTAAAGTTTCCTATGAATAATGCTGCAGCAAATTTTTGTATATAAAATGCAATAATCTTCAAAAATGGATGAATGCACTTTTAGCCGCTTACCGTGGGTCGTTCTTATCCAGTTTTTTCTCACTTTGAATGAATAATATAAAACTTAATGCTGAAAAATTGGAAATTTAAAAAAAGTCTTTCTCGTGTTATTTTGAAGAGAAAATCGAAATCGAAATAATAAAGATTTTTATATAAAAAAAAAAAAAACGGTTCTTTACGGTGTATTTTCTGATGGTACCGAATCGACTTTTATAGAAGTTGGTGAGTCAAAAAAAATGTTGCGTTTTGATTAATTATACACTTTCCTGTAGCTCGTGGCAAAAAATGAGATCAAAGACCGACTCTATACTGCGAATTATTTGGGAAATCATTGCCATTCGTTCGATTCTGCACAATATATGCTGGAAACTTGAAAGCATTAGTTATACGTTACGAAAGCGTAAATAGACTTGACGGTAAAATAAATTTTGGGTTAAATGCTTGCGCTGGACCATGACGCAATTAAAGCTTTAGTGTTATAATCCGCGTTGGCACTTTACTGCATTAGACCGCAAATTATTGCCCGACCCGTGGGAGCTCAAACTGCGGAGATCACGGAGACTCGGTTACTTTCATTCTCTTGTTAAAAGCGGCCAGTTCGTGACATTGCCGCCCGGAAAAAAGGATATTGCCCGAAATTTTAAATTAAACTATGCAACACTTTTTTTTTAATTTACTTTTCCATCTTGGCAAGCAAAAAAATAGAACAAAATGTACGAAAAAAAGAACATTTAACGATGTTGATCGAGATGAACGAACCTTTCATGGAGCCAGGCAGGAAAAAGAAAATGTAAGCCAACGAAAATTTTTGATAACCATCGAGAGTTTGACTCGTTTCCATAAATATTCTATTCACACCTTTCGTGCTTGTTTTATCATTTCGTAAAAATTTGTACTAATTTAATGAAATTATGATATTTGCTTTGTTATGTTTCAGATGACATAGAATGGGTTGGGTGGCGCTAGGGCGGCGTGCGGGTGGTGGCGGACGCCTCCCACCCATCCTCTCGCTGTCTCTCGCCTCCCTTACAAGTTCCCTCATCCTCACCACCCTTTGTGTCCTCACCCTCGCCCTCACTGTAGCAACTTTCGTTCGCGCTGACGACATGTACGTATAAATTAGCAAATTCACACAAACACTTTTGTATCAAACAAATACACACACACCCACAGCTACACGAAAAAAAAAAAACATACAAATCTTAATTATAGAAATAAGATTTAATAGACAGATATGAAGTAAATATATAAATGTCATGTAATTCGTACATGAAGTCGAGGCTGAAAAGATACCAGAACGAGTGGAACGTGAAGATCCATAAACGTACAGATATTTTGGCTTGCAAGACTAGAAAAGTCTCATTGAAAAAAGAAATGGATTAGTTTTCAGTCTCGACGCGATTTTTCATTAACGTAGAAATTGCTCAGAGTAAAAATTTAGTCTTTCGATTTCACAAATTAAATATTTGTTGTTAAAAAAAAAAAGCTGAATACGAGCGAGATATATTTGGATAGTTCAGAAAATTTAGCAGCTGCGAGAAGGGACGCAAGTCATTGTATGATATTTTCCATAGAGCTCGCAAGCATTGCAAATGTTTTTTGTTTGTATTTATGCCCAGGTAGTTGATAACTTTGCTGCGTTTTATTTAGAAAACTTGTCGATTTTATTAGAATTGGTTATCGTGTCAAGTTTCGATATGTCGCGGAAAAGGTAAAATAATCGGAAATACATTAACGTATCCGATCACACGATCTTTCGAGGATATGGTTGACGAAGGATTTTTCCAACAGTTATTTCAAGAGCTGAAGAAAAATATACAATTATCCTTTATTTGGAATATTGAACACACGTTGCGTCCCTGTCGTCGAGGACGATAACCGACGGAATTAAGCAAAAAATTGATTGCAGCTTCGAGGAGGGGAAATCGGACAAGGAGATCCTGGACGAATTGCTGCTATCAACGCGGTACGACAAGCGGCTTCTGCCACCGGTCCAAGGTACACTGAGGCCCCCGCCCCATACTCGCCAAGATGACTACACCCCTGACCTCGAACCCAATGACCCCGATAAAACCGAGCACCTCAAACATCACCGGCACCATAATCATCACACCAAAGCACCACCGACACACAACCACAGTTCAATGCTCAATTCACGACGAAAGGGTACTTCATCAGCCAACTGATACGACCAAATACGAGCGTAATCAAGTATATGACAGAAAAAAGTGAAAAAAAAAATGAAGAAAATACAGTAAATTCGCTCGACGTAAAGTATTGTATTTGAATGAAGAATTTAATACGTGACGTTGAGTTTGCGTGTACAGTATACAAGAAAAACTGGCCTGGTCGAATTTTACGATATTCCGAATAATTTAGAAAAAAACATTTTCTATTTTATTTTCGGCGTAATCAGATAATTTTTGTAAGAATGAGCCTCTAGCGAGAAATTTCGATCATTTTTCGCCTGGAAAAAATTGATGTGAAAAGTACGAAATTTCAAAGAAAAATATAGTTTGCTCGTTGGAATTACATTTTAGAATAGTTCGAAGAAGAATATTTTAAATTTATTTATTCAATTTGTGAAAACATTTATTCGTTGTGAGGAAATTATCAATTCGAGTCGTTACCACGACCATTGCAATTTTTTCAAATGTATACTGTACACTTTAATAAATGCAGCAGCTGGAAACGCTAAAGTATTTTAGTTGGTCGAGCCAGATGTTCGCGCAGCACCGCGAGGCACAAAAAAATTCCTGACGATCTATTTTTTCCTGACGTTTTTCTAATAGTATTTTCAGTTCTTCAATTTTCTTTGTTTTGACTCGATCGATTTTTTATTTTCTTGAACCTCGAGGTTCTATCAATATTTTTCGTTTTGAATGTTTTATTTTGGATTGAAATATCACGGGAAAACTTGCATACGTATGACGATTATCATTGCGTGAAAAATTGATTTTTTCTTGTCTAATGAGACTGAGTGAAGGCGGTTTTTTTATTCGATGTTTTGACATCGTTTCATCCGGTTGGTATTAGGACGATCAGCTCGCGATTAATTGTTTGTACGAGCTCATTAAAAAATATAAAGATCGAACTTGCATTGGAACGTTTGAATTAATTGCTACGAGTTAATGGGAGTTTATAAATGTTAATAATATGAAAAGGAGTATTCGTATAGTTCATGCCACGGTCAGGCATGTAATTAATTATCCACAACCAATCGGTGTAATGAAATTACGTATAATCAGGTATCTCGATATCTACTCGTTGCTTCAACGAAAGTTTCTTTGCAATCTGATCACATTGTGACCTCAATTACCACGGTAAAAAGAAAGAGAAGAAAAGTTTGCTTTCCACGTTCCAATGGACGTTCTTGATCGAAAGCTGCGTTCTCGATTTTTTCACGCTTCAAAAACGACTCGATGAAGAAATTAACTTGTGACTTTGATAAGATAACTTTGTTTCGATGTTTTGTCTGATTTCTCCGGTAACTTTCGTTCGTAGTTAGAAATCAATCGATGTGAGCTGCATGCGAAGAATTGAGATGGAAAAATTACCAGCACAGCGATGTAATAAGGAGCAACCTTGCATTTTGGCGTATTTTTTTCTTCATGCATATTTTGCGGAATAAAAAATATTCAAAATTCAAAAGTGTCCCCACAGTTTCTTTTGCTCCAACGGTCATTTTTCAATTTCAATTTTCTGCCATTTTGATGTCAGAGACAGTTGGGAATCTACCGTTTTGTATCTCTATATTTTATTAACATTTATAGTTTTTCTTTTTAACTCTCATGCGGGTTCAAAAATTGGGATTTTTTTTTTACTCTAAACTTTTTTACTTCACTCCTGGAGTACTGGGACAATTGGCAAAACATAGTTTTCATTGAGAAGTGTATTTATTTGTAAAAAAACGTTCGTGGATATACAAAAGTCTACAGACTTGACGTTTTTAGACTTTAATCTGACTTGGTTTTTGTTGATTTGATAAAAGATCGTCCGAAATTTTCTTGCCAGCGCATCACCACTCTGCACTTTGTTCAGGATATTTGAATCCCTGATCCTCGCACTGAAGAGCTTGGCCTGGCTCTGCGAGGCTTGTTCCAACAATTATTTGTTCTTCTTTATTTCGTCAGATTGTATCCAAGTCTGCGAAAGCACCGCAGTATGAATTTGAAGTAAAGACAAGGAAACCCAAAGCCTATTGCTGAATCAGCTGCTTGTAGATTATGGGCGCATTAGCCGTATGAAAAAATGGTTTTGATCATCGTCCGACACAACTCTGACAACTAATCGAATAAAAACGTAAATAAACGTAAAATAAACGGGAAAAGTATTTTATCAGTCGCCGTATGATTTCGTTGGAAGGATGAATTTACTCCTCGATTCCGAACACTCTTGCCATGCTCCCCAAATGATGAAAAAAGTAATAAGAATTTTGTAGAAATTACGAATTTACAAGAGAACGATGATTTTTTTTGTTTCCAGTCGAGTTTTTCGCAAGCTCGGTTTCTCTGTTCACTGGTTACTCCGGCGTGTTTGTTCAAAGACATGATTACGTGGTTGAGTAACACTTTGCATTAACTGATTCACCCGTGGCTACTTGGCCTAATGATTAAACCGTATTTCAAAGTTATTCCAAGCCACGAACGAGGTTCGTGCTTTTCTATATTTCACCAATCTTATTAAAGGCGTATCGTCCTGTTTCCTTGGAACGAGAACATTCTGCACCGGCGGATGACTCTTTGATAACGGTCTTAGACGATCGCCTCATCTACATTAAAATCCAATTAGATCCATGGTGAGACTGCCAACTTAACAACGAGAAATAAGAAATGGAGATGAGAGTGAATTCCAGCATAGCGTTCGGATTACTAACCCCAATTGCTTTTTTCTCAAAAAATTATTCAAGAAAAAATGATGTTTTGGTTTGAAACTTTGTGGCCTGGGTTTTTTTTTTTATGGTTTCATCATGGGTTCGTGGAAAGGAAAAACGATAATGAGAGAGAAATGGAATTTATTCGGTAGTCGATTGAATCAATTGCAATGACTGACGTTCGGGTCGAGCAATTATCATTTGGAAAATTCTCATCAGAGTATAATTACTTGATAATCAAATGATTGCACATTGGGATCAGTCTGAATGCAATTTCGCTAATGGCCAGAGTGTTCGGTACCTAAAAAAAGGTGCATGGACATTTTTTTCAGAGTCAACAGGGAGGCCACTTCCTAGAGATTAAAAAAAATATATATTTATCGAATGCAACGACGAGGGTGGGGCATGGTGGTTAACTTGCCAACTCGTCCCGAGATGTTAGAATTTGTTGTTGATAAAATATGATAAGAATTTGGAAGAAGTGAGTTTTCATAACCCTCTTAGAAGGATCGTTAGAAATGCAAAGTACCAGAGGGCATAAGGTTGGATGCAGGGGTTCGTGCATTGACAGCTCACGCTCCGCAGGAAATAAAATGCATCGATGGGAAATACAGTACGAAAGTTAGAAACTGGAGGGAAAAAACAACAAACGTAGCCGGAACAAAGAGAAGGGGAAAAATGATTAAAAAGCAAGAGGAGAGGAGGTTCTACCGAGGCTGAAGGAAACTGCATAATTCAAAGTTCATTACCCAGAATGCTTGAGCCACGGACTCGTTGACGTGAACGGTTGAAAAAGGGCGGGGGAAAGCTTTTAACATTCAAATAGTACACGTCGACGCTCTCGACCGTTCAGGGCGACCCAATTTTTTTTCTTTTTTCCCCAGTTTCAACTCCTTCACCACTTGCTTCTCATAATCTCGAAGAAAAGATAAAGAGTTCCAAAATATACTGTTACCAAACTATATCTTTACCAGATTTTTTTTTTCCATTGCTCCCGCATTATGAATTTATGGAACGTACCCGTTCGAGCCTAAGAGACTCGGATTGTCAGAGGGCCACTTTGATGCACGAACGAAGCAGAAAAAGAAGAAAAATTGACAAGAGTTACCTTTGCCTTTCGATTTTTTCATGCGTTTTGAGGTCATCCGGTATTTTCCGTTTTGGAACGAAAACTCAAGATAAAAACTGCCAATTTTCTTTTTTTTTCTTTAACATGAACATTTTTTCTACGAACATAAAAAAAATAGGGAGTAACTTTCCCTTTACTGAAAATAGATTCGGGCAAAAAAATCCATTTTCCAAAAGCTTTTCCAGTATACTCAATATCGAAATTAATTCATTTTTTAAATCCATCCCTATTGCGATAATACAACGGGCGTGAAGAATAATCGAAAAAAAATGGATACTTGCATCTATAGACTATTAATAACGAAAAAAATGCCCTTCCCTACCGCTATTTATTTTCTCATTGATATATGCCGGATCGTTGAATACCTATGCATTTGCCATGCCACTCGATCGTCCTATCGGTTCTAGCGGATCCGAGTGGAGCAGGTTACTCGCTTGACCTCGCTGACCATCGCCTCACCCTCTCCGTTGCTCTATAAATTATAAATAAATTCAGCCTGGTGAGGAAAGGAAAAATAAAAATATAAGTAAGCGTCAATACAAACGCACATACATAGAAAGAATTTTTCTCCCCGTTGGCCTCGTCACCGAGAATCGATTTCTCGCCTTTTTCTCGCGTACACTTCCCCATGGATTAAGGACTTTCATTATACCAAGAGTAATGAAAATAAAGTGATGAAAAAATATGTAATGCAAACAACAGTTGTCTCATACAAGATCGATTGCTTTTTCAATCCTATATTGATCGTATTACCAAAATAACTAAATAATAACAAAACGATCCTACCGGCTATATATTATTGTAGCTCCGTACGAACATTTGTGCTCGTAGTTTTTCAGTCTATCGCAATCAGCCAATATTTTAAACAATCAGATACGTATTTGCGATTTTATTATCGACTCAATCGACTGAAAGAACGAAGATTTACAACACACATACACACATTTCTGACATTAATATCCATCCAATGAACTCGCTGACACACATAAATACAACCTGCCACGCACCCTAATCTTATTTCCCTTGTGTTCTCTAAATTTAATGCCATAGAATGGAACAACATTTTTAGCTCAACAGCCTCGGCGAAGTTACTCCCAGATTTCGGAGATAATTCAAATTTTCATTCGCTAGTCAGCTCGAATTTGGTCTGTGATACTTTTTCAAAGTTGAATTTTGAATTAGCCACAGGAACTTCTTGAGCGTCATAGCGAAAAGGCAAAAATTTTATTAGACTGTTCTTACTTTCGTTTTGTTTCGCAATTTTTGTGATCGATGATTTTCCGATCGACTGGTCTGGGAATAAACCAGAAGAACTGCCAGTAACTTCGTATGAAGCATTTGTTGCACATTCTATGGTACAAAATTCTACAATATGTATTTTTTGCCTTGACACTCGCTTCGTAAATCATCGAAACGACCTATCGTGGAATTAGATTTCCATTAACGTCCAGATCATGAGTTAATTTTCATTCGTTTTTCCCTGAACGTTCCCTCAGTCTAAACGTGTCAACGAGAACTGGAAATCCCTTTCATATTTTTCTTTGCAAATTTTACATCGATGCTTAAATGGGGTAATTTTGCGAATGTTCATCTTGAGCCTGGAGAGCTTGAGCTTTATTTCGAATACACACTACGAAACTAAATCGTTCAAATGTTGTAATTAACATGAGAACTCAGGGATGAGGAAGTTAAATTGCTGCTTATTCCTCACGAATAATAAAGTATTATCTTATTTGTTTACTGTGATGAAGTTTGAATTTTTAAATAATAACCTGTTTTTCGTAATCTCGCTTCTGGTTTAATTTCCTAAATCAACGCTTCAATTTTTATTCTCTCACTGTACAGTGCATCCAAAATATATCGTGCATATGTATATCTAAAAGTTTGCCTGTTTTGATCTCTCGGCGATAACGGTCGATGCACCGAAAAGGCGAGTCTCTTTGCAATTAATTAGTTGATGGGACTCGTAAAGTATACAGACTATGTGCGAATACGCGGAGCCTCTGCGTACCGAAAGGTTAGGGATAATGGAGCAAGCTTGAAGGAGAAATTTAAGCCAACCAATGGGAATATCTGTGTATACTTGAGTTGGAGTGTTCTTCTTATGGACTCACCTCGCTTAACCGTTTTCATTCGTTCTTCAGAACCTGTGAAGAGGAAAAGAATTGCGAAAAAATGTTCTACTTTTTTTTTCGGCTTAAGTGCAAAGCGAAATAAAATCAGTAATTCTGTGTTCGGATCTTTAACCTTAATGGTCTGAATTCATTAGAATTTTTTCTTTCGATGCAAATAAGAACGAAATATAAAGCTCGTTGTACGAACAACTTGAAAAAAAACGGTAGGTTTCTAAAGCTCTCAATGGAGCACATACGAAGCGAGTGACAAGAAGGCAAAGAAAACAAACCCAGTGATAATTTTGTTCACAAATTTGAATAACTTTGGTCCAAGAGACGAGAAAGAGGGTAAAAGGGCTAGAGGTCAAAATGTTTTTATTTGTTAGTATGATACGTGCGGCAAGGGCTATTGGGTGTTACAGATGCGGATTTCTGCTGCGGATTGCGATGGCCTGGTGACACGGCCGGCCTGACTAACCGGTCGACGACCCTTAACGACCCGAACAACCAGAACAAGAACCAGAACAATAACCACTACACGCCGCACCAACACCTTCGCACTCACCTTCGCGGTCCGTCCCGATATTCAATTTTTTCGTAACGCAAAAAGAAACAATCCATTAAAACCATAATTAAACTAACATTTGAAAAATACGCATATCGAGAGATGACAAACTTGCCTCATAAACTCTCGCTGGATAAATATACCAATTCATATTAAAGACAAGACAACACACACGCCAGAGACACGCAGTTCGTTCGGAGGACGCCACGCTGTCTGACCTAAAATGACTCGTACTACTTATGATTTTTATAACACGGTTACCTAGTTATATATACGTCAATAAGTCTCTTTTTTCTTTATATTCGAATAAATTCTTGGTAACACACGCATCCCAAAGTCACGTAAGCATATTGCCTCAGTAATTTTTTATATATTCACGTGTCGTAATATTTTTTCGAACGGAATTGTCACAGCTTTCAGAACAATATTTTTTTGTCGTAGCTCAACCACTGTTTTCTCGATGTCATTCGTGTTTTTATAGTTTTTTATCGTTTCACGTCGTTATTAACTCCATCCAGCGGGTTTTTCATATGCGATACCGTTATTCAAATGTGCGCAAATTTTCAATTTGTCATTTCGAATGCGCGTCGCTTACTCCGCTCTTCCGAATGACGTGTAGCTTTTTCGATATTTTCTCTTCCATTTACTCCAGAAGTGTTTTTTGTCGCAAGTGCCAATCTTTCATAAAAATTCCGGGATTTATAATCTGTTGTTTTGTTTATTGGCCTGAATTTGTAATTTCCGTTGCAAGATTTGCCAAAATGAGAATAAAATTGATCCAGTTTGGTTAGAATTTCAATAATCGTTTTCAAGAGGAATTTTTGCTTATTATTTATTAAAAGTATCGGATTTTTGGCCAATCCCCAGTCCAAATTCATTTCCCTAAATGCGAATGTGGGATAAATGCCTATGAATACGTATTCGCGTTACATTTTACGTAATTATATTCGACAAAGCTTTCAGGCGTAACAAAACTTTCTGAGCTCCGAACGTACTGCGTGTATTATCGATCTGAAAGGTCGTGAGGTTAAGAGGTCGATCGATGAGCATAAAAACATTTGCGCCATGACAATGTAACGATGTCCAAATTTTATTACGTTGTAACGTTTTTTTAAGATATTTAGTATAAATAAAAAAAAGAAAACTAACAATAATCGAGATCTTTCGGCCTCTTGTTGTCTCACAATTATATATATTTATACACACACCTAATTGTTCATCGCCTGTCATTCACCAATACAACAAATGATATCTAGTACCTTCTCGCTCACAACCGACACATTTATGATAATGAAAATACGCCACATACAGTAGAGTCTCTCTTGAGTTGACAAAAGTTCATTCCCTTCGATATTATTTGACATTTTTTTCTTATTATTGAAATACGATATTATAGCAAAACTATGATTCATTCTTATGACACTCTACACGGAAAATAATGTTTCGTAAAGAGCATAATTGCCAAAATGAATTGGAGCAGATCGAAAAGATTTTCCCCAAGTTAGCAATTTTCTCGCTGGAGGAATCTAATGCTCATTTATCAAGCTCGACTTTAACTTACTGATAACAACACTTTTGATAGTAAATCATCGATAATATTTTGAAAATAATTTTTCAAAATGTTCGTTAATTTTCCCAAATGGAAACGTGAGGCCTAAATATGTTTCGTTTTGCACTGATAAAAGTGTAATAACTCTGAGTAAACTGGTGAAAAGATTTTAGGGTTATGGGGTTAATCGTTAAAGAAATTGCGACGCAGTCCTCGGAGTCGGCATTATTTCCGTGTCGGGTGCAGAAGAATAAAAATATCAAATTTTGGAAACAAATATTTATAGGAACACGACAATAATTTGATGTTAACAGTGTGCAAATTGATGTGAAATTTTTTTTCTCACAAGTATGATGCGCGCGTTTGGTGCGAGTTGTCTTTGTTTTTTTTTTTTTTTTTTTTTTTTTTTTTTTTTTTTTTTTTATTGTTTCGACCACGTGTGCGATTGTCGTTAAGCACGAAGATTGTGCAAATCGTCCAAAAATGTCTCTTCCTTTACTTTTAATTTATTCGGACTGTGGCTGTATGTGGCTCGCCTGCAACAAATTTTCTTCCTTTTTTCAACTCTGACTATTTTATTGATTTTCAAAGACTTTCACACTTGGCAACAAAAAATTTACGCTCTATTTTTTTTCCCCAGACGGTAGTCCTTGTATCGTTCAAGATTTTCACTTTCGGTAATAAAAATAAAATCTCATCAATTAAAAAGAATCATCTAAATTTTCCATTTTGATATAAATTTTTTTTTTCGTTTAAAATATCTTTAAAATTTATTATTGTCTTTAAAATTGAATTCATTAATTGGCAAGCAGTTGACTACGAATTTTCCGACGAATTTAGTTTAAAAAATAAGTGATATTTTACTGAAAAACAAAATGAAAAACGACTTTTAGATTCACTCGAAGTGTTGAACTTGAAATGTGAGTTGACAAGAACAAGGATTGCCTCGAATGATCTATTTTCTATATTTCGTGATGAAATTTAATTTGCTAATTGCCCGCAAATTTTAGCGGATGAATTTTGAATCGCTAAATCTTTTTGTTTGCGTGATACGACACCGGCGATCAAAGTTTAACAAGCGATCGAATTTCCACCCCAAAGCAAACATTCTTTTTGTGAAGCATTATCCTTCACTGTGAATGGTCACGCGCGCCCTTTTGTCGCATTTTTTTCTACACAACACATTGTTGTTGATTTGCATTTGAAACTGCATCACACGAGATGTATACATGTTTTTTGTTCCACCTCCGATTCAAGTGGAAATTACGTGCTAAGCCCCAATAGAACGTTCGAAGTTTCCGTCTTATCGTACAAAGTTTTGAGCTTTCGTGTTGCATACATCGCGAGCGAGCATTTTTTTTTTTTTTTTTCCAGTCGTTGCTTTTCTCCGCGATATCGTATATCACTATTTTCCTATCGAGTTACCGTTCGAAATTTTTGCGCGATATCAATATCATTTTTCTCGCTCAATCGTCACATTTTTCTTTCGCCGCGCTCGTTCCTTCGTATCTGCCAGTCTCGTTTTACACACCACTTGGAATGCGACATAATACAAAAACGCAAAAAAATAAACCGTGAGCAAAGTATCGAAGGAGAAGAAGTAAGACTATTGGGATGTGAAAATGACGAAAAATGTTGTACCCTTAATGGTTGCACGTTCGTGTTTCTGTTTCGTATTTAATTGATAGATCGATACTCACCGAATAATAGCCGGGCACTTGATCAAAAATATACGAAACAACGTTTCGATATTATTTCATACACTCACTCACAACTTTAAACAAATAAGACTTGGATATTTGTTTTGACAATTTGGGCAGCTCTTTTTGGGTAAAAAAAAAAAAAAAAAAAAAAATTCAGTGTCTACGAAGAAAACGAAAAAGAATGAGAAACTCCGAGTTAAGACTCGTGGAGATTTTCTAACAAGTTAATAATCTTGAAAGCGCTTCTCGTTCTACGAATCTGTGAAAACTCGCGCCTGCAATTCTCTGTACACATGCATTAACGAATATGTGTATAAATGCTTGTGTATAACTCGTAATATATCGGTGAAAGCTGCAGCATGTGCACAGCATGGCCTTGAGTGATTCAGCGAATTTAGTAATTAGCTTAGAAGCAAAGCAAGAAAAGGAAAAGAGAAGAAAATAAGAATAAGTAAGTGAAGAATTAGCTCAAGGCGATTGGTGTTCAGCCAAGAGTGCACGAGCGAGAAATATCATTTTTTTCGATAAAATTTGTTCATCTATGTATAACATTGAAAATAATGACCTCAGTAGCCATTTCTCTTCATTAAGTATTTCTATTCCAAATATTTTCCATACTGTTGTACTTTTTATGGGTTCCCATGCATTATTTCACACACTCGTGTATTCCGACAGTTAAGAATTACCAGGGTGTACATGCCAGTGGCCAACGCGTTGAATAATGAGGAGAACCTAACTCGTTTTCTCGAACGACGTGCAATTATGCGGGAGTTGTGTGTATAAAGAGGGAATAAAGATCGAAAAATTACAGTCACAGAATAGAACGAAGGGATGGCATTGAATCTCGGGCAGTTTCGACAGAGCAGAATGTAAACTTTCATGAAAAAAAAAAAATAAAAATTTCCAACGTGAACAAAAATATTTACTTTCATGAAAATTTCCATGGCGCACCGAAAAATTGCCTGACGTAGAAGCTGATCCTCCGATTGGATCCTGTATCGTTAATTTTTCTATTTTTCCGCCCTTCGTAAGAAAAAAATTTATTTTTCATTTTCACCCTTTGCCTCCGTTCGTCAATGTCGATCGCTCGCTCGTGTCACAGTTGCATATGAAAGAAGGAAAAAAACGATATTGTATTTGTTGGGGGAAATTTGAAATCGCAGCACGCTCGCACGGAAAGGTTGGCCCGCATTCTCGCTATATATAAACGTATATACGTAGTGTGCAATTAATTATGTAATATTACAAAAAGGGAAAAACGTTTGAAACGACACAGCAACGCGCCTCTTGCACGTTATATTTAATTGTATGCTTATTCAGGTTACGTGGGCGTTTCGTGTGCAATCAGTAATAATTCAAACATTTCGTAGATTTTGTTGGGGAGAAAAAAATTCGTTGCCAATGACATTATCCTGTCAAATTTTTTTCTTCCCTTCGAATATTTTGTCAATTTAAATACGTATCGATCCCTCTATTTTCATTAAGAGTTTTATTCGTGTCAACATATTTAATCGGATGTTGATCCTCTACGTTCCTTCAATGTATAACGTCATCCAGTATTTATTATCTTTAAAAAAAAAAAAGGATTGAATGATTTTCGACGTCGATATGGAGCGTTCCAATCAATACAAAAATCATCAATTGATCCGTAGGAAAGTTTTTAATGTTACTATTATTATAACAATTATTATTATTCGTATGAATTTTATTTTCAATTCCGAGAAAGCCCTTCGTTCCCATAACATGCAGTCTGCACACGTAACCATTCTGTAAAGGTCACTTTACACAATAATTTTCTCAATTATCCGTTGAATGGATTTCCATCGTTTGAAAATAAAAATTTTCTTGACCGCGTAATGGATCGAAATAAAAAACAAAGCAAGAGCGAGAGCAGAGAAAATTTAGTGTCGAAGTGCCCTTCGGAATTTGCTTAGCTTAAAGTAAAATATCTGTTGTTGTGCCACGAGAGAGAAAAAAATTGAAGTGTTGAAATACGTGTGTGTATGAATATATATAATTCGTATAAAAAAAATATATATATATATATATATAAATTCACACATGTGTAAATGTCCGCTCGTTTCTCGTTCAATGCCGATTGAGCAGGGAACTGTTGTACTAATGGATTTTATCATTGCCATGTTTCAGGAACCTTGACCGTCAACGTGAGCGTGTTGCTGTTAAGTCTGGCTTCACCGGACGAGTCCAGTCTGGTAATTTGGCGTAAAAAAGAAATACAAAAAATTATGAAATAAAGAGACATTTTTTGGAGCCAACAATTCGGTATTTTGTAAACGTAGTCATATGAATTCGTAGGACAATCCAATCGACCAGGATGTCGATTAATTTCTGTAAAAGAAAAAAAAAAAAAAAATATACTCGGAATCTCGTTGATAACGTAATTAGCCACGAATATAAATAACAAGCTTCTGTCATTTAAAAGTAAAATGAAAAAATTCAGCTTCGTGTAAAAACGTAGAACACAGGATTTCGTTTTTTCTTTTATTTCAGTTTCTCAATTAAAAGGCTCATTTATTCCGACTTCTTTCTTTCGTTTTTTTGTTTCTAACTTTTACAGAAATATGAGGTCGAATTCCTACTTCAGCAACAATGGTACGATCCCCGTTTGCGCTACAGTAATCGATCACGTTACGAATTTCTCAACGCTATCCACCATCACAATGACATCTGGCTACCGGACACATACTTCATCATGCACGGTGACTTCAAGGATCCTCTCATACCGGTCCACTTCGCCTTGCGGATATATCGCAACGGCACCGTCAACTACCTTATGCGGTATTTCTAACCCTCTCCCGCTCTCTCTCTCTCTCTCTCTCTCTCTCTCTTGCTCTTTCTCGTTCGCTCTCGCAACGTTAATTACATGGAACGGGATCCTTGATGGCAGTAAATCAGTAAAAAAAAAAAAAAAAATGTCACCGCACCAAGTAAAAAACCTCATAAAATATCTACAATTATGTTTTAAGGGGGTTGGAGCGGTCCAGTTGAATAAAATATGATAGTTCATACTTTTTTTTGTTTATTTTGGATTTTTTGTAATTTGATAAGGAAAAGATTTTTGTCACTGGCAACTTGACGGTTTATGACACTGTCGATAATTAAAACCGAAAAATTGCGGCGCCCAATTTTTTTGGAGGCTCGGAATGAAACTTGGAATGCCAGCAGCAATTTTATTCGAGTTTCTACGACTTAGGAGATAATTTACTGTCGCTGGAAATTACTATAGAATGTTGTCGGATTTTGATACTGTCAAACTTTGACGTTGGCAGAAGCCCTTGATTCGCACCATGCAATGAGCAGCAAGCGAAGTGTGCTGAACGTAAACATTTCTCGGAGTGTCTGGCCCCAGCGAACCACTAGCTGATCAGAACTTGTGACTTTCCATGAAGTCTTGATCGTTTAAAATGCAAATGTAAAGATTCCACGATTTTTTTTCGTTAAACTTGCAACATGAACGTTCAATTTTGTTTTATAAAAAAAATGTATTCCCTTCTAGAATTTATTTCTCGCTGCGTAATTGAGTCAAAATTGCAATGTCGTTTCGTGAAAATGGTCGTATTTTCGAGGTAGTCGGTTCACGTTTTCTAACGCGATTTCAACGAAATTGAAATTACACTCTCGAGGCTAAATAAAATAGTGAAACATTTTTTTGTCAGTAAGCCCTCGTAGGGCAGAGTTCTACAAACTCAATGAACCAAATAAGAAAGGGTGATCGAGAAATTGTGTTAAAGCGGTAGGAAACTTTGATAAAAAAGGAGAAAAAAAGTAAAAACGCAGACGACGTGCCGTCGGAAAGAAATCATGTTCCTGGCTGCTTTTCACTTCCGCTTCCCATTCCGTATCCGCATAACCAAGTCTTTTTTACAAACTTATTGAAAATTCACCTCACGCTTCGTTCTTACATTTATTTTCCTTTCTTATTCGCTTTTCTTTATTGCAGACGTCACCTCATCCTCTCGTGCCAGGGTAGACTTAATATATTCCCCTTCGACGACCCGCAGTGTTCATTCGCCATTGAGAGCAGTAAGTACATCAAAATCGTTACTTTTTTTTACTCTCCGATGATAAAACGACGATGGACGATTGTCAATTATAGAATAATCTTCTTCTACTCATCCCTGCGAAACGTTTCAGATTTTTTTTTCAACACTCCGGCCATTTTTAATTTTTCAAATATAAATAATCCGCCATCAACTTGTTTTGGCTGAAAACTATCGTTTGATTAATATTTATACAATCCGTACCATGTCAAACTGTCGAAACAACGAATAGTCATGTATTCCAATAACCAGGAGTCTCCGGATTTGATCCTCGTGGAACTCGGAGCGTGTAAAGCATCGAAAATGAATTAACTTGCTCTCGACGGAGGATAAGCTCGTGCAGTGAATATCCATATATGTTATTCGGTGCATGACGATAAACGTGCACTTTCTGAAACGCCTCGTGACCCGGAAAGATACAGATTCTGTGGTTTCTACAGTTTCTATCGCGTTTGTCTACATTCAAAGTACATACACAACGTTCTATGTTACGGATTATGCGCTTTGGTGGACACAAGTATATAGCTTTACACGTTTCGAAGATAGGTTGCAATATTTTAATGCTCCGGTAAATATCTTCGTGTTAAAATAGCATATACGTATACTTAATACATTTATGACCCATCTAAGCTCTTATCTCAACGACTAAAAGAGATCGTAATTAGACTTCTTCATAATTTTCGAATAAAAATACTGCTCCAACTGCAAATCAAGCTTGCAACGGATATTACTAATTTTTATATTATTTTATAGAAATATTGTTTTTTTTTTTTGCAGTATCGTACGAGCAAACAGCGATTACGTACGTTTGGAAAAATGACGAGGCAACGCTGCGCAAGAGTCCGAGTCTAACGACCTTAAATGCATACCTCATTCGGAACCGGACACTCACGTGTCCGATAAAAGCCAGCTGGCGAGGTGAGTCTGTTTACGATAAAAAAAAAAAAAAAAAAAAAAAAAACTATTTTCAACGGTCATGTGGGGTACTCAATTATTCGACGTCGAATCCGGAATCAGCCCTTTGCTATCCTCCGATAATGATAGTTATTTCGTTATGTACAAACATATATACTATATTTATATCTCTCTCTTTAAACCCTTCCATAATGGCGGCAATTGTATTATAAATTCTCTTCCCTCGTTGATCACTTTCTCATAAACGTTTTTTTAAGCGGATATAATGATATTACTTATTCATTTATTCAACGCTATTATCAATGTTTCATAATTACTCCATTTTTCTAAAGCACTCGGGCGTCTTCTCTTTTATTATTTCCTAGTGATTATGTTTTTCAATAGCGTATATCGAGATGCGCCCGGCTTATTATTGCACTTTTTGTCGGTTCGGTTATTTTTATTATAATTTTACACCTTGTTATACGCAAAGGCTTCATTTTTCTCGTTTAATTCGGCACGTCGAGCGATCACGATCGATGATAATTATGACGACTATTGGCCGGAGAAATAATTTACCATATTATCCAAAAATTATCTCGTTGTTGTATTTTCAAAGTTGAAGCAATCCACATGGACAATTTCACTTACAACCTTTTTTTCATAACTTTTTGAACTAATACTTTATTTCTTGGATTATCGAAATCTGTGAGAATCTTTTTTGAGTTCGCTTTTAAATGCTTTCGGAGTACACGATTATTTTTTTGTTTTTCATTCGAATTTATGATTTTATTAATCTTACCAACGTCTAAATTCGCTTATGATCATTTCGAATCGATGGCTTCAATTTCCATCGAAATCTGACAAGAGAAAAAATCATGAGGAGCACAATGTTGTTGTTTAATTTTTGGAAAAGTTATGTCCACCTCGTATTTGTTGTTTCAAATGAAATTTTGGAATACTTGACAATTTTTAGCAATACAGTTGTCCGTTTACTCCGTATTCCTCATTTTTATTAATTTTACGGTAACAAGAAGCAAGCTTCGCTGAGTTCTGCGTTGTTGCACATTCATATGTTTAGAGAAATCACGCAGTATTCAAAGGAACCTTTAGAATTACCATCTAACCAAGGAGTTGTACGCATTTTTTCGACGACACTGAAAACGAAAGATTGTTGTAAAGGCTCAATTTTTTTTTTATCTTAAAATCCATCGATTAATATCGTTGGATTTTTTCGTGCAACTGGTTTTTTTTCAGTTTGCCAAAGACTCCCAGGAAAATGTATTCTTGAAATGATATTAATTTCTTTCTCATCGAAATTTATTCAGTTGACTGAGAGTTCACGTTAATTTTGGGCACAGTCATTGCCCGGATGATAGCAACGAAGTTGAATCGCAATAAAGACTAGAGAGAATTTTACTAATTCAAGTTTCGCTCGTTCTTTGAAATACCAAGCATTATTAAAACCAACAGTGACCAAACGAGTTCATGATAAATTCGTATAATGAAGAATCCAATATGCCAACTGCTCCGGCGAATTAGGCAATACACTGGCAACAGTTCGTATACACACGAAATAAAACTTCAGGTCACAGAAAAATTGACAAAAAAAGGACTTGCAAAAAATTTGGAGTATAAATTTACTCGCCGGTATAAAAAAATGTAGAGTACACTTTTATCTCCGAAAGATACGAAAAGATAACAATCCAAATAACGGATCGTTTCCATTTAAACTCAAATTCCGTGAGAAAAGTAGAATCAAATGTACCAAATCCATGATCCATGTGAAAATGATAAACGGAGAAACGAGACTGCTTTGATAAGAATCCACTATTAAAGTCCCAATAGCAACAATAATTATTTATCTTTGGCAGCAACTTCAATGTCGATGTATTTCCGTAAGGACGAAATTGACAAATGCGTTTTTACTTTTTTATTCTTTTCTAAAGAAAGAAATAAGGGTGTAGGGACAGTGGACAGTGGAATAAAGTAAAGACGATATATCGGTGGCCTTGTTTCAACTATGCGTACAACAACTAAATTTTTGCTCGTTGGGATGCTTCGCCACGAACGAATATATTTCTTCGTTCTCTTTTCCTCTCTCTCTCTCTCTCTCTCTCTCTCTCTCTCTCTTTTTCTTTTTCTTCCTGTCTCATATACGTGGATACACGAGCACACGTAAAAAATCAATACGAACGTCCGGCAGATACGAAAAATCTGGCCAATTTGAATTCGCAACGTCACACTCTCGGAGCTCGAGTCCGCCCTACCACAGAGCGATAGCCAAGAGCGTAAACGCGGGAGAGGCAAGAGCGTAACAACGGAAAAGGGAAAAGAGGAAAAGTGCAAGAGCAGAATAAACATCCATATGTTCCTCGGCTTTCAGCCATGAAAAGCTTGTTTTTTTTTTTAACCCTTTTATTTAGCTTTTTATATATTTTTATTTATCTATTCTCTTTTTTCATGAAAGCTCGCCACGACCGTGGCTTTCGTCGTACAACTAACCCATTCTCGTTCGCGAAGCTGTTCCGGAAATGGACGTTCATTGCGAGAAGACTTCGTTCGAAGCACCCGAAATTCTCACGTCATTCGATTATTCTTTTTCCCTTATAGCCTTGCAATTGGTTATTCTCGACTATTTAGAGAACATTTCTATTCGTGCTCGGTTTTCGACTCGAGGAAACTGAAAAAATGGCTCTGCACTAAAAGAGAGAATACTTTGTTCATTTTCAACTCGATCAATGTCGAATGATTTCCCAAGCTTCCAGTACTAATTCGTGTGAACAACTCTACGATTAGCTTCAAATACAAAATCTAATTTCCAAATTCAAACTCTGCTCGAAAATTTGAACAAATAATAAATCAAGGTTAATCCATATCCATTGCTATTCCAAACATGGTACGTAAGAGCAAGAAATATTAGTTCTCCAATTGAACTGAAACTCGGGAATGAATAAACGGCAAAAAGTCAGCGATGAGCTTGAGTAAAAACTCCGGGGACATTGAATAACTTGTATCGCTGGAGAGAAACTGTCACAAATGCTGGCTTTTTAATGAATTAATCCTCTAAACCGGACCATTGAATTTCATTCTATTTCGAAAAGATACATTATCAATTCGTCAGAACCGAAAAATCAAATTTTCGTCAAAAAGTTTCGGAATAATTGTTTTTTTTTTTCCACCACGTTTCGAAAACTCATCAACAAAGTGCAGATTTCGATGTTGCACGACACAGGTGCACGTGAATGCGCATTGGATCGAAGCAAGCAATAGAATGAATAATGAATGTCCGCATATCAATTGATTTATTAATTACTTAATTAATCAATTAATAATGATAATAATATTAAGTATTATTGTTATAGCACAAATGCAACTATCCATAGAAATATTCTGGTCTATTCATAGTACAGAATCCGGTGAATGTCGAGAATGCGAATTGCGTGCATGCTGTGTGTTAATTATTTTCATACAATATGGTATCATCATACCACATTGATATAACCAAGGAAATATATACATGTATTTATTATTTAAATTAAAATTCTTATCATTAGATAATTATAACGAAAAAGTAATAAATATTTTAATATTTTATAATACGTTTGTATATTTCTGTGCATAAACTAGATATAAATCTGTAATTGTGTGACTTTACGTTTTATCATTTAGTGCGTTTAGAAAGTTTGCAGTAGTGCGTGTCCTGTCCCTGTATGTAGAGGTCTCCATTGGACAATCTTGGTTCCTGTCTCGCTTTGAGCCAGACCGTTGTGATTTGTTTCGGACATGAGTCTTTTTCTGAAAAGTCAAACAATGATTTTCACTTTTGGTATAAAAAAGAAAAACATCTCTGTGGCGTCGATCTCACATGTGGAAGGAATTTTTTCCATTGTTTTTATGCGAAATCATTTATTTTCTCTCGTCATTTTTTTTTTTTTCTAAAACTTGGTGACCTGCTGTGTTTTCTGGTTTTAAAAAGATGACTCGGATTTGTTTTTTGTTCTTGGTCCGTTGTCACATCTTTGTGACCTTTGAAAACTCATCGTCGATGGATAGCACCACGAGTATAATTATTAGAGTGGAAGGGAACTCCATATAAAGGTCAGGGCATGGAGGAATCGAGCTTCTATCAGTTCTGGCCACGTACAACTTCACGTGTAGCGAATCTATTTGTCACTTCTTTTTATATCCGCTCTGTGTTCACAATCGTTAACTTTTCATTCGTGGCTTTATCACGTTCAGAAGAAATGTCAAAAAAATTTGGAAACTCCAAACTCCATTGTTTTCGAGATTCTGCAGTTTTTTTTAAATATTATTATTTTTTTATTGTATCAGGAAACTGACCCTGCAGTGACATTCCCGATCGTGGGCCAACAAGTGAAAACTTTTCATAAATCTCTACTTTTGATATCGCGTTGAGGCAAAAGATGCAGCTAAATCTGTCATTTGTAGGCTGATGATGAAAAGGTTATTCAAGATGGAAAGATTTGTTGAAATTTTGAAAAATTGCGAAAAATTTATGAATCTCGAATCCTTTCGAACTCACACAAGCCATTTTTCCAAATTTTTATACTTCGCGTGATGATGAGTAAAAATTTCTTAGCATTTCCATAGAAATATCGTTTTCGTTCTCCGTTGCTTAATTTTTATCATATTTTCATGTTCAAATCGTTTCCGACGTTATGTGCCTGAGCACGAAAAAAAAAAATCACGTCTGACGAGAGACTTGCTTTTTCTACTTAAACGAGAAATAGCAGATGCCGAAACGAATCACGACGAGTTAAATATCTGGTGTGCTTGGTCTAGTTACGAAGGTTTGAGCATTATTGGACGATAACAAAAGAGAAGGAAAAGTGAAAACATTCAAAATTTTGCAGTGAACGTATGCACACGCATACATGAATACATACTAGGGTGGTCATTAATGTAGATGCCGATGTGTTTGAATACCAGTGCTGTCCAGATAGGTTTCTAGCTAATAAATTCAACATTTAACAATTTTGTGCAACGGGCTGCATTTTTTTTTTCATCACAACTATCACGTGATGATTTTTTCTCAAAATTCTCACACAATAATATGGAGTCCTTGAAAAAATAAATTATAAATATTCATTATGAGAGAAAATTATTCAACTTTTGGGAAAAGCAAATATTTTTTGGCAAGATGGAAAATTGCAAATGATCAAATGTGGATTTCTCTCAGTAATTGAAAAATTAAGGATCAACTGATTTAAAATGCTGACTTGTGGTTGAGATGTTTTTCTTGCTGTTCATTTCGAAAGAATCTAGAGAGCGCTTGTAACAAAATTCGGAACTTGTTCATCAAGGGCCACACTAATATAATATAGTCGGTTGAGGAGAGGAAAATTCGTTTAGGAGAAAAAAAAAGAAGTATTGGATTAGGAATTCGATTAGGAATTGGCAAGTTCGGGGCTGTTCTGTTGCAGCTGGAGGACCTCTGATCGTCGAGGACGAGGACGAGTTCGATGAATTTGGGGAATCTAAGTGTTCGCTGTGCCAGCGCAGGTTTGAGGAGCAAGGTAAAAAAGACGATACAACGAAAGAAAAGAAAAGGAAGAAATTGGAGACGAGCGAAAATTGCTAAGTTCTCTCTTCATCCACGTAGTACACGAGAATATTTTTTCCAGACAACTCATGCTCATAAATTTTGGTCGTTAAGAAACGTGAGTGAATGATACGAGGAAAGAAATATTACAGGCAAGAACGCGGGGACAAAGAGAAAGAGAGACAAGGACCAAGTTTACCAAATGACCCACCCCATCTGAATGAACAAACTTATTGTCCTCTCAACCCAAATTACCAAAAACCTCACCCAAAAAGTAGCTTCGATGTCGCTTGTTAGCTCGATGTTCACCGGAATCTTGAAGTTATTGTGTACCTCACGTAATTATTCATCGGTGTTAATTTACCAGACACAATAGTATTTCATCATTCGTATAGACACAAATATTCTTCATGTATCAACAATGTTTGTATCGTTCATTATCAAAAACAAAATTTTTCAATATTATTTAAATGTTGTATCAGTGTTGATATCTTGGGTACATCTATATGTGTCTCGCCATTGTCATTTCGCATTAAAATTCATAGAGGCGTGAAATTCTGACGAGTCAAATCCACGTTATTTTATAATTTGTTTTTCCCAATATCCAAATGATTTATAATTAAAAACATGTTATGAAGAAATTATGCCACACGTCTATACTTTATCGTTTTTATAACGTGCTTACATAAATGTTTTTTTTGTCAAATATTACTTGTGCCCTCGTGGTCCTGGTAGGACGCTTTGAACGATCAAACCTCGTTAACGGATATGGTAATATCGATTTTTCCTCAATTCCCAAGCAATTTGGAACTCGTAGTCGCAACGTTATATTTTAATCACGCCAAATTTCCAGCTGTACTTTTTGGCCTAGCCGACACAAGAGAGAAGTGCTATATGCAACTTTGACCATCAACGAAATTTGCTTTGATCCTAATTCGAATTTTTAGGTACAAATGCTTTTCTCACGATTAACAGAAAGTCTTGGAAAGTTTGACTCTGTACATAGAAGTCATGACACATTTTTGCCTCTAATTTTTTTGGATGCTACTGAAACGTCATTCAAAAAAATGCTGAACTTACGGAAGTTTATTCCTGTGATCAAATCAATGCTAAAAAAAAAATATTTTTTCTCTGGCTTTTCGAGCATTTTCATTGAACAAAATAAAACACGAAATTGTTTATTTCCAGCGCATTTGCATGAATAGTATTATTTGAATACTATTGAAAGGCTGCTCAAAATAATTCGGCATTTGTATTTTTTGTTATCGCTGCCAATAGAAAAACTATTTTCAAGTTTTCTCATTTTTTTATTTTCTGTTTTTTTCCAATAGTTTTGAAGGAAAAAATACTCATATATTTGACATTGAATTATTTTCCAAATAGATAAATTACAAGCTAACACGATTCCCAGCGATTTTATTTTTCCGGAAATCTCGCAATTTTGTCCTCCGGAAAAATGTCGAACACGATTTTGCTATCCTCCAAAGAGCTTTACGTCATGAGAGACAGAGACATACGAAGTATTGTCTTTCCGAGCGCGAAAGCTGCTCGCGCCGAGATCGAGCGACCCCCATCTCGTTCGACGTTTCCCTATCATTACGCTCAACTTCCTGCTGAATTCATCCGAGCTTCTCTCGAGCTCTCTTGTTTTTCATCCTCTACTTCCTGAAAGATAATCCACTGAAGTGTCTCCAAAGCTCAATCAGAAAATTATCGACAACGCTCTTCACGATCAGATTATAAAAATGACTCAATTATTACGAGACAATAGCCGCAATTTATACAAAAATATTTTTTTTATAATTATAAATCTCATTCCTTCAAGCTTTTGACAAATGTTTCATACAATTATTTCGATATATGCAGCACAAAGAGCTTTTCATATTTTGTTTTATTTATTTATTAGGAATAAAATTACTTAGCTGAACACTTAGTAAATTTTATAACATATTTCCAAATTTTGATATCCAACGAAATGACAAATATTTTCACATCAAAACAAATTGACTGAATTAACTTCTATTTGCGGTGAAAAAGGGGCATCGATAGAGGGCAAATGGGAGGTAAAAAGAACCTGATGAATGAATCAAATATTCTCAACCTGCGCTATCGGAGTGCACCGCGTGGTTCACGACAAGTCAGTAGCTCGATTAATAACAGCTGAACCCAAACGAAAGCCTTTTATTGATTTTTTTTTCCACATTTTTATTCCCATCCAATCGGAACATCTAAAGGGGTCTTTTTCATTGTTTTGTGTTCTTCAATCTTGGCGCGCACAACGTGATAAAGTTGGATCAATAATCGAGAGGGAAGAGCACGATAAAATTGTGTGAATAATTCGTCAAATTTCGAAATAAATTACTTGCAGATTTGAAAAATGATTGTTAGTTGAGATTGCAATGTGAAAAAAGTTCGGAAGGTCGTTTTGTGACAACACATCTCCAACCGAGAGTCTTGTTTTGTTGGAAAAAAAATTAGGTAACTACAGCTGCCTTAAGGTGGATCTCATCTTTACGCGAGATCGAGCCTTCTACTTCACCACAGTCTTCATTCCGGGGATAATACTCGTAACGAGCTCGTTCATCACGTTCTGGCTCGAGTGGAACGCCGTGCCCGCCAGAGTCATGATTGGTGAGGCTTCTATTCGCGATTAAAAAAAGCAAAAAACATTCTTCTGCTCCGAATTTTGTAACTAATGAGAGTACATTTTTTTTTGCAAAAAAAATTGCTTCAACGTATTGATTTTAAAAAATGGAGTTAGAAGGGAATTTCATACTTGGAATTTCAAATCCTCCAGGGAACCTTGGCATTTATTGTTTGATATACTTTTTACCCTCGTAACTAACAATATGGCACGTTTCTCCGCCAAATTCCTTTTTCATGAATTTAATCAAAAGTGATCATAATTCAATATCAATCAAGAGTTTAAATCTCTTTCGCATCTGACGCTAATTAATGAGCAATAAGAATTGAAGACTGGATTAACCCTATGGGTGCAAATTTGTACTCACGAAAACTTGAGTCAGCACGAACTTTTGTCTACGTGACCCAGCGGCTTTCCTCATAATCATTCCGGACTATTTTTTTTCTTCAAATATAACTCATTATCTTCAATTTGGCGCAAATTAAATGTCAACACTTTAATTAGTATTGAAATGCCGTTAAAACAAAAAAAAAAAACAGATTTTCAAAATTGATTTGACCATTTTTGTGTGAAAAATCTTGTATTTTTCGATTTTCCAATGATTGTAATCGATAGCCCAGGATTCGCTACCGCTAAAAAGTACTCCACAAATTCTTAATCCGTACAAATGTCGATAAGACAGAACGTTTTGAAAAATCAAAGTGCAAATTTGCACCCATATGTGTTGAATATGTTAGCCCAGGGGTGGCGTGGTATCTACGGGTTAAAATCGATCTTGTCTTCATTATTTTGTGTGGTAAATTAAAATTGAGCCCAATGACATTTTATCATAATTTATTTATATTAACCAACAAATTGAGTGACTGGAGCAATGAATTTTTAGTTGGAATAATAATTAAGAATAATTGAGGGATCGTGGATTTTGTTGATCGAACAGTTTCGTTCATTTGGAAAAGTAATTTTTTTTTTTTTCCGTTCTTTTCAACAAAATTAATGTATATTGAAAAAGTTTCGAAGGATCTATAGGTTTCATGGAAATTTGTTGACATTTGAAAAAAAAAGAGGAAAGAAAAGTTGAAATTGAAAAATTGTGTGATCGGAAATGAAAATATTTCAGGTGTCACGACGATGCTCAATTTCTTCACGACGTCGAACGGCTTTCGATCGACTCTTCCGGTAGTCTCGAATCTAACCGCAATGAACGTCTGGGATGGTGTTTGTATGTGCTTCATATACGCGAGTCTCCTCGAGTTCGTGTGCGTCAATTACGTTGGACGTAAGAGGCCGCTTCACAACGTCGTCTATCGGCCAGGCGAGAATCCCGTCACCCAGGTACATTCCGGCAACGGTCTCGTATTTATTATTGTCTATAAAAAAAATTTAATAGTTGACATTGTTTGCGAAGTGCCTCTCTCTCTCGCTCTCTCTCTCTCTCTCTCTCTCTCTCATATTCGCTCAGATTTTTTTTGTAACTATTTGAAATTTTTGCTGAAATTAATTCGGGAAGCTGACGTATTTTCATAATTTTTACGAACGCGTTACTCAAAAAATCGTTGAATCGTAATTTGCTGCTCAATATAGATATGAAATAGCCCGTCATTTCGTTTTTCGTTGGAAAGATAACGAGGAGGCTACGAATTAATTGACAAAGAAATTTGGTCGTCCAGTTTTGTGCTCGACGGTATTGCGTCCATCTCGTTACTTGCACAGTGGCGAAAGGGGAATCAGGGCATGTGTCCTCGGAGGAGAATAGTCCCAGGAGTCATATACTATTCGTATAATTGCGTAATTGGGAGTAAACTTTGAAACTCGCTTCGTTTGGATCTCAAATGTGGGTAACGAAGTGCCCGAAGAGGCAAACAGGCAAAAAGTGTATCAAGAGAGCGTGTGCCCGAAGAAGAGCGGAAGTAAGAATGAAAGAGAGCGAGGTAGAGAGAATTTTCGCATCAACTTTCGGGTCCCAATGAGAATTCGCGGCATAATAAGAATGGACTTTGCGATTCGTCGTCGACGCTGAGACTATTGTCGTTAAAAATTCTTGCTACGTCTCGTTGGTAATGCAAAAATGAATAAAAAAGATAGAAAAAAAAAGAAATCATCAAGCAGACATGGAACACCGGGAAGCAGTAAAAAATGATATTCAACGTTCCCAAGTTGAAACGATTAAAAGGGAGCCCATGTTATGAAATCTCTATGTCGTGATGCCCCTTGTTTTACAGATATACGTGTTGAGATATTTATATCAGAAAACATACAAAAAATAGGAGCCAACGTAGAAAGCTCTTTTTTTTTAGCTCGAAGCGGAACAGTTATTTAAATAATTTACGCTACGTCTTGAAATCTTCCAGTATGTATAAAATGTCAAGGCTACGAAGTAGAAAAATTATTTCCCTAAAAATAACGTTCATTTACTTTTTGACGTATGAAGAATTTATTATCTTATTACAGACAAATTCTACGTATGATTTTTTTTCAGCTATCAGAGATAATTTTTTATCGTATTCTTTATTGTAATTTTGTTATTTTTTTGTTATTTAAGGTATAGCTGTAATTTTTCGTTCCGTCATTTTTTTTTTTTTAGTTAGTGTAGCCGATCGACTGATTCCATTTTTAATCGAAAGATTGAAAGATGAACAACTTTGATTTTTTGCTCACTCGCGTGACGGTTTCTTAGTTTAATTTCGTTATTTTTATTAAATCAACCAGGTAAATGTAATTTAAATTTAAATGGTAAAATCATACGTCACATCACGTCTCATCTGTGCCCCGTAAACCCATCATCGATGCTGATGCGATAAAGGTGTTTGAAGAGCAAGCACTTTTTGTTTTTACTTCTTAGTTTTCTTTCCACACAAAAATTGATCATTTTTCAGTCACCAGGGTCAAGGTTCCGATGAGTGAAAACATGAAAATAATTAATCGAAATTCCAAGCTTACGATCGACGATTTTATTTTAAAAAATGTTTATCTTTGAAATTGGATTTCTCATTATTTTCAATATTTGTCACAGATTTTTCGGGGCTTATTAATTATTGGTTTATCACGATAATTACATCATTTTTTTATCTTGTGGAAAAAGAAAAAAAAATTATAAGAAAGTACTGTTTAGAAATAATGACGAAACTTTTAAAATTTGAAAAAATGCTGAAATATTGAATCCCTCGTGTTCAGTCGTCAGACACTTTACCCTGTGGCGAATCTCATATACAAATTTTTTGTTTATTTGTTTTCCTTCAACATCTAAACTGCATTTGTTTAACTTTTATCGCGTTCGCATCGTGCACCTTGTGAACTTGTTGGCGTGATATATTGCACAAACACGTATGACTTGTTTATCTTATATATTACAAACTACTTATACAACTATTTACTTACCTTACTACTATTTCGTGAAAACCTTGAACCGAAAGATTCCAACATCATGAAAAAAAAAACAATATAGGTATTTAATTACATACACTCATTAGTGTTGTTAGTTCTGAATTTTATTGTCAAAAAGTTGCCACAACACTTCAACTAATTATTAACTCATTTCTTTCTTTTGATTTTTTTTTGTTTTTTTTGTTTTTTTTTTTTCAAAATTGAAGTCTACGTTTTTTTCCAAGTTAACTAACTGGGACACTTATTTTTTATTTCTGTCCTAGGACGAGGTAAACACTTGGTTATTTTTTCATCGTATTTTTTCCCGTTTATCGTCACACGAGATAAAAACGAAAAGTAACGGCGTTGCAAATCGTGCATGCACATTTCTTCGTCTTTTTATTGTGACTGTTTCTTCTCGAATATTCCCCTCAATATTAGCAACTGTTTTCGTTGAAAATTTAAGTTCCTATCCATTTAAAAATTGTGACCTCCAAAGAACCACGTTCATTTCGTTCCGAATTTTGGAACAATGTACATTTTCTTCTCTGCTGATGCAAATTAGTAGATATGACCAACTTCTCATTTATGCCAGATATACAGATACACTCAAGGTCACGAGTAACGAACATATCTTCAATATACTTTGCATTCATTTAATTTTAATAATAATACAATATCACAATTGCAACTTAAAATACTAAGACTCAACAGATACTGCAACTGTACTGTGGGCAGTGCTGCTAAGTCTTGTTCATATTGCACGAGTGAATTTTTACATCGTTGTACGACACTTCGCAAAAAGAGGTCGTTTTTGGAACATCATTATAAAATCAACCCAATTATTATTCGCTTGTTCAAAAATATTGAACGTTTACAAAGAAAAAACAAACAATTGAGACCAAAAGTATAATCACCCAAATTTACAGCTATTCTAATAAACCTGAAAAAATAACAAAATTTCCTTTTCGTTGGTTCGTCTCCAATTTGTAATTAACATCAAAGTTTGTGAAATACGGAATGGAATCAATTCAACGATCGGTAATCGTCGCTTCGCCACTTTTCGATGCCGAAAAATTGTCAGAAATTTTACGAACAAGGTCACATATTTTTATCATTTGACATTTCTTCTTAGCAAAATGTTGTTAAATATTTCTTCAATCCCTATTATTGGAAAGTTTTCTTGCCAAGCACGTACATCACGTTTCGAAACGAATTATTAGTCCAATTGACGGTGCACAAATACGTTTTCTTTGCTGCATACGATTTTTTTTCTTCAAATCCGTAACGCGGGGTTACAATTGTCTCCAAACAAATAAAATACTCAAATAAAAAAAATACCATTTGTCTGCAGCGTACGAGTGACAGTGAAACTTTTATTCTTCACTCGATTGACATGATTTTGTCCGCCGAACCAACTTGTCTGAGAAGTTAGTTTGATATTCCAAAAGAAAAATCAGATAAAAACTCGGCATTCCAAAGAAAGGAAAATGGAGGTTTCAATTTTGACATAAAAGCTTGCTTCCGAAATATTACTAACTGCGATTAAAATGGAGGATTGAAAACGTGGCTAATCGAGTCTATTGGTACTTTTTATAATCACCCCCCGAACACGTCCCCACGGAAAAAGAAATCTCTTACTAAGTTTGGTTGGTGGAATGTAGCGGTGAGTAAGTTTCTTTGTTTGGTGTCTGTGATGTTGCAGCGGCTTCCAGCGGTGCTCAACAGGATAGGGATTATATTGGCCAGCCCCTTGGTAAGATCTCCCGTTCACCTTGGGGCTCGATACGAAAGTCACTTGCATCTCTCCCAAACTCGTACAATGTTTTTTTTTTCAAATGAGAATAAAACCCAAGCCAAACTTAAAAGTAGAGAACCCCGAAGCTGCAATATTGTTTAATGTTTCATTTTATTGAGAGAGAAGAGCAAAAATTATTTCGAAAGTAATCGAGATGCATGTGGTCCACTATCGTCCCTTGACACGTACACTTTGCCCTCCGGGCCTTAAGCCTCGTGTCTTCAGATACAACACACAAACATAAAATATATAAATACACATATATACGTATAACTTTGATTTTTTCTCCATCTGTCTGTTTAACCCTTCTGCAAACGTAACAAAAAGAAACAAAATGTAAGCATGACCACACGTTTAATCGAACAATAACACAAGTCTCTGTCGTTAGAAGCTTTTTTCCAATGTTTTTGTGTCTTGGATTAAATGTCTAATGAACTTTCCATTTTTCGCACCTCACATGGATAAACGATAACGAAAACTGAAAAAAAAAGAACTACCAGTTTTGTTTTTGTATCGAAAACGATCGATCTTTCGATAGCACGGATGAATTATTTATTTCATTTCGTTTCGTCGATCCATGAGTTTCCAAAAAACGCCAATTAACTCATGCACGCAATGATTAATCGTCCCATGGGCCGGAAGAAACGAGATGTATTACCGATATTTATATACGTTGTTTTTTTTTTTTATGAATTATCAAGTTCTGGATATCACTATGAATAATGATCTGGGCGCAATTAGATGCATGATCAATCAAATATTCCACAGCGCGCTTAATCAGTACGAGTCTCGTTATATTTGCTCGATTCCATCGGAGAATGTTTTGTTATTTTTGTTATTAGCGTCTTGTAGTTTTCGATATATATTAGAAGAAAATTGTTGTAGCGCATCGCTCGTATTGCAGGGACCGAATACAACTGGCTCCCATCACTTCTCAACAGTTTATGTTCGTTTTTATAGGATCATACTTTTTTTTCAATATTTTTCGATGGGAAATTTGAATCAATGCAGCAATCTCACGTACTGGTCGACACAAACGGATTAAATAAAAATTACGCTTCTGTTTAGTCGAACCGCTTGTTTATCAGAAATAATAAATGACACGATATCGATCGTTCACAAAAGAATGCCATTTTTGCTGATTCTTATGGATTTGTAGGTCGAATGATTCTTTTTTTTTTCATTTTTTTTTTTTTTATTTATAAATGAAGAGTTACTTTCAATATTTTTATAAAAATCGATACGATGATATGCCCCTAGAGGAATATAATTAGCTTTTCGTCAATTAAAAAAAAAAAAAAAACTGTATTTATATTTTATCGTCAACTTCCCAGAGAGATTTTATAATTTTTTCGATGCTTAAGAATAATCTTAATAACGTTCTACTCCGACAAGTACGTAGGGTTGTTGTTTGCTTCGACAGTGGGCCAATAAATGTTTCATTTGTAAACGAACATGCACGATCTCTCGCTTACGTAAAAAATAATCCAGTGGTGAACTATATCGCTGCTTAAATTGGCCAATCGTATTGTTAATGAACTCACGCACAACACAGCTTCCATCACGAATCGAATCATTCAAACTAAAAAGAATTGCTTAAAATATTAATCTAAAAAAACATATTAGAAGGCGTAATCTTGCGTAATCTTGTTGACAGACAAAAAACATCATAAATGATTGAGACTGAGGAAGAGATCACGAAATAAAAAATACATACACGACGAACTTGGACGGTAAACTTTATGTGGAATAATGTCTACAATTTTTTACGTTGGAATGACAAGAATCGCAAGCTTTCAGTGCTAGCAATATATGAAAAATATATATCGATATACCATGGATATAACAAAACGTATAATTTATCGTCAATATGCGTATATATATGAATATACGTAATTTAATCCGTACATCGGTACATAGACGACCTAACATGCTGTCCAGCTTTCATTAGTTAGAAAATGGGTAGAAAATCTTTGAGGGTTTGTCACAGGAAATCAATTTTTTCAATTGAAAAATTTGTCCCTAAAATTAATGTTTTTCAAATGGTGAAACGATTTCCTGTGTATTGTGAGGCTAACAGAATCGACGATGAGCTTCTTGATTTTCTCGTAAGGGAGTCGAAAAAAAACGACTTCGAAACGGTTGAAGAAAAAAAAAAAAAAAAAAAAAAACTGGAATCGTAAAGACCGACGTCGTAATGGCCTCGATATTATCGTAGACGTTATTGTAGCATGTAAATCGTAAATGGAAAGTTGTGAGGCATGTTAAAAAAAAACACGTATATTCAGGATTATATATTAACGTGGAAGGGAAAACGAGAGAGAAAACGAACGATCTACTTTTTCTAATTCGTTTGTAAACGCTGATCGACGATCGATCAATTCTAAATATCTCGTGGAACAAATTTTCCATGTTTCAAATTTCATCGTTTTTCTTTGCTCTTAGAAAAAATGACTGTGCAAAAATAAATGTAGATCAAGAATGAGAGCCAAATAAATAATTGACGATATTGTTTACATTATATTTTCCGTAAAACTCGTTTCATGAGTTTAGAAAGTTTTGAATACAGGTCAATGAATTACCGAATCGAGACTCGTGTTTCAAAAAGGCTCATGTTTTTTATCAGGACTCCTGAGAGCGAAACTAAAATGCGAGTGGCGGTAGAAAAATTGAAAATGATGATTTTTAGAGTTTTGGAAATGATGATAGTTCTGAATAAATATATAATCCATGAAGGAAAAAGTAGATTGCTTCGGAATTGTGTTGTCGTATATACGTTTTCTGCTACGGGGACCCTGTCGTAGGGTGAAAAGAAGCGAGAGGGTGGCAACACAGCCGGTACCGGTCCAGGGGCGAACGAGATAATCGCTTGCACGAACTGCGGTCCAAATCCTTGTACTCACACCGCAACAAATGGATGTGCCGCCGAGGTATGTATTAATCCTTAAAAAGACGATAAATCGACGTGGCGTGGATGGGTTCTTTTGGTAGCGAATGGGCGGATGTTGATACAATTTATTGAGTGATAAAGCGTCTGGATATTTATAGTAAATCATGAGCCAGTCTCCATTGAGATTCTCCATTTGAAAATCTTTATTTGAGAACTAATAATAACCATCTGAAAAATTCGGTAGAAAAATTCAATCAATTCAAATTTGCGACGAATTAAAGGAGTGAAAATATTTTCGAAATCAGCGCAAAAGATTTGGTCTCATTGGTAAGTCGTAGTGACTGAACAATGTGACGTAAACAAGTTTCGAAAATACCCGGAGGCTTTATCGAAAGGAAACTGTGTATAGAGTGACGTAACGACGAAAAAATTACTAAAAACTATTGTACTATAGGATAAAAAACTATCGAGCATGCTCAAAGAAATTTGATCTCATGGTGTTTAGTTAACACGTAGCCTCACTGTAAAATTGGGTTTATTCTCAAAATGGTGGGGTTGCTTTCTTAACCGTAAATAGTTTTACTTTTGAGCTTATTTTTAAATACTTAGGAATTCTTCGTGTCGTTCCTCTTGTCCTACTTTTTAATTAAAAAATAATTATCCACAACACTTTTTTGGATATATTTGTTACTTCAATTTCTATATGTATTCGTGATATCGTTCGTAGACTTTGATTATCAATGAGTCCTATCGAATTATATTTTATTCAATTGCTCGAAAATATTCACTGAATCAACGTTTCGAATGTCAGTTCACTGTAGACTAAAAATGTGTTTTATCTCTAGATTTTGTCTCACACTGAAATTTCTGCACCCTTAATTAGATAAAAATGGAAAACGATACTTACCTGCAAATCCTTAACAACAAGAAGAAAAATTGTGACAATTTTCAGAGTATTATTATCTTCTTCCCGGCATTTTTGCATCACCAAAACTGAGGCAGAATAAAAAATAATCTATAATGCAAAAGTTAGGATAACGGTCAAAATGCAGGTAGAAAGAATTTTCAAAAGGACATTCTGGAAGTTAATCGATCTAAGGAAAATAAAGCATTTTTTTTTTTTTTTTTTTTTTTAATTACAGTCGCTATTATTTTTCGTATATTTTCCATTATAAGTTTTAGATTTATTTTATATTCAATGATTTAGTAAAAAAAGAAAAAAATTGAGTGTGATAATTGCATGTGTGGGTTACCAACCCTGTAATGACCCTGAGTAGTGCTGCTTTGTCCAGGTACGAAAGAAAGAGCCACCGCATCCGATAAGAGTTGCCAAGACGATCGACGTTATCGCAAGGATCACCTTTCCGATCGCCTACTTCGTGTTCCTCACATTTTTCTTCATCCACCTCAAGGGAGTCTCGTAGATCGACCGATTATCGTGTATTGCATCGATCATCGAATATTTTTCCGTCACTTATCGGAGAATGAAACAGTAAATAAAAGAATATACCGAAGCTATTTCTTTGAAGAGGAAAAATGGGAATTATGCGCCACTCGCATCGACCAAAAAAGGGAGGACGATTACGAACAAAAAGAGACATAATTATCCGGTGCATTGTGATTAATAAAAAAAAAAAAAAAAAAAAAAAGAAACTTAATTCAACGAGATGTGTGCTACCAAAGAATATAGTCATTAACTCGACAGGGACACTTAACTGCAATAAAAGCAAGAAAATAAAGGAGCTTTCAAAAGTGGATTGGAAACAAAAAAAAATGCTTTGACGCGTGTAAGGACATGCTTAGCCTAGTTAAAGGATCAAATTTCACTCGCATAATTTCTAAGTTAAAGAAAAAGCGGAAAAACGGATACTTCACGTAATATCGTAAATTTTTTGTAAAGAGGGATTGCAGATGAACGAAAAGAATGTTTCGAAAATTCATCAGATGGATTGTTCTGCAAGTTGTTTAAGAGTTCGTAATTTCTGTGAGCAATATCCGATACGACAAGTGACGCGAGAAATAATGATCTCAATTATGGACACTTTCGTAACAAGAAGAATACATGAAAGTAATATACATGGTGCTTTTTTCGAGAACGCTGGGGATTTTTCAACAGCTAGGTGAAAAAAAAAAAAAAAAAAAAAAAAGCAAATGAAACAAAAGAAAAGAGAAAGAAGAGAAAAAACAAGCGGCAAGCGTGAAAATGAAAAAAATGCCATGAAACATGACACAACTAAAATGAATCAAACGTAGCTATTTGTAAAACTCATTTAATTGCGTCTATATGGTAAATATCTCAGTAGAGCATATTTTCTAGGAGCGTGAAAAGAAAAAAGAAAAAGAACGCTAACGATCACACTATTACCGTAATTAATTATACCAATTATTGATTATTACGATTACTAGTCCTGCTACTTGTAAATTAATATCATACTATAATTCGTCTTAATATTGTCCTCTAATGCCATTAATACGATTATCAATTAACAAAATGGAAAAAAAAACGTAAAATAAAAATAAAAAAGAAGAGGGAAAAACAGAAGATGAAAAAATGAAGAATCGTACGACTACGCGAGCAAACGGTAATAAAAACGCTGCGTGTTGATTTGTGCCCGATGAGTATTCAGCAATATTTACAGACCAATATATTTAAACTAGTGTTATTTCGCTATATTAACGACGGTCACCGTGTTTCGAGAACGATGACGTAGTATTAATTGAAAAAAACTAAAATAAACATTAATCGATCATTGCAAGGCAGATTCAGTAGTGAAAGATGCGAATTATTCTAGTCACCGTAAAAATGTATACCGTGAATTATTATTTCTGCCATACGAGGCAACAAATATTGGCGAACAAATAGAAAATCAATGACGAACAAAAACCGGAAGTCTCTTACAAGCTAAAAACCTTACAAGCTATAAAGTTAGTTGCGATTTAATGACGTGAGTAATTTTCTCGGTTATCTCATTTCTCTAGTTTCGGAAGACTGCAATTTGTGATATGATTATAACCAGTGAACGGAGCGAGGATTGGAGGAAATAAATTTAATTTACCGTCGCCTCGAAAGCAAATGAGCGTTTGGTGACCTATTTTCCCCCTTAATCAACAAGATTGATGACCATTTTCAATTGATCCGCTAAATCAACTCTAAGTTACTGGAGGGACGAATCGAAATCGAGAATTTATTACTTTCCTGCCACTCAAAAAAAAAAAACAAGTATCAAACTCTCAATTCAATAATGAAAATTAAATTTAAAAAAGTATGAAAATGAAGGAATCAACCGTTAGAGAAAAACAAATTTTGGATAGCACGATAAAAATATATAAATTCATCCGAGTTTTACGCATTGAAAATTTCATTCCCAAAGCCATGCTGAACATAGTTCAAATCTTTGCCACCCGATTTACATTTTAGCTTATTATTTTCGATTAATCGATAACGAAGAAACACGTAAAGAGAATACAGTCTGGTTGCATATCGTAATCATTGAGACCAACGATATAATAACCGAGATTTAAAAATTACTGCGTTCATTATATATCAACACTGCTATGTAAAGATAAATATATCCTAAATATCTCTCTCTACACTTCGGATCTCATCTGAAAACTGACTGCCAAAAATTCAGTAGATGAGGCGCACTTTTTTTACATAAATCAAAGAAATAAACACGACATGTTCATGTTGCAATAATCAATACCGTCTACACGCGAAAACACGAGCGTTATAATGAGGAACGGTAATCGAGGGATTTTGCTAAAAAGATCGACAAACAAACAAAAAAATTTCAAACGAAATAAAATAAAAACAAAGTATGAAGAGTTTTCGGTTGGAAATTAAATGGAGAAAAAAGAGGAAAAGAATAAAGTGTTGTATGCGGGAGATAGAAATGTATAATCGAAACGTCCATACAATAGTGAAAAAGACAAAATAATTAATGCACACACGCGATTATCCAACCGACTAAACCGACCAGGATTGCAAATACCCAGATCGACACAGAAAAAAAAAACAGGAAAAAACCTTTTATCGTGACACAGCTTTTTTATGCAACGTTCACACGGTACTAGCACCTCATTCGTAGATCCTCGTTGATCGAAATAACGAGGGAAAAAACGACTAAGTTACGCTGAGTACGGGATAAAAAGAAAATTATTACAATAAACAACATCTGGCTATATATGCCACGCTTTTTTTGGAATTGAAATAATTTCAAGGGAATATCGTATGGTAGAGTATATGGAGCTTTCACGCTAAATCAACTCAACCGTGTTGGAGTTTTTTTTCTTTTTACGCAATCTTTCAGAAGAGTCTGCAATTTTAATGAACGAATTTGCACATGAATCACGGACTCTTCGATTCCCGGCAAAGTGAATAATTGAATAAACTTACGAAATTTCTTTTTGAAAAATCAAAATACGTTATTTTTTTTTATTCGTCAAAGTAAAATCCCGTGGACGAAAAATTCGTAAAAAGTTCTTAAAAGATGGTCGGAGTGTATGGGGTTTGTGGCAAAATTACAATTTCGATTGTTTATGGTAAAACTCATGGTTGATGGGAAAATTATTCAAACAAAATATAGTTGGATATGTTGGGGAAGTTGATTTAATGTGAAACGCTCGACATAAATATAAATATAAACACGTAAGTCGCCTCTCTAGAGAAAATGATCCCTCACGAAAAAGTTGCAAATCCTCATAAATTTTATACACAATATAATGTCCATCCAAAAACGAGACATGCTCGCTGAACTTATTTCAATCGTCATCAATTGAGAATTGGATACACTCCAGAGGAGAGCGTGTCTCCTGTAAATGATCGATATATAGCTGCATAGTTCGTCATCCACTAAGCGATAAATGGATTTTTTAACTTCGGAAAAATTGAAAATTATTCCAGCGAAATAGCAAAGTTGTGTCTAGTGAAAAACACTATCGCGAGTACATTGAAAAACAACAACAACAACAACAGCAAAGATTTATTGGCCAATGTTGCGCGCAATTAGTTTGAAAAAAAGTGATTTCTTGTTTTTAATCGTTCTAATCGAGCACGTGTACGAAACCCCACGAGAACCGCATTAATTTATATCACGCCAAACCCAGAATAAAACGGTTTCTTCAATAAAAAAATAAAATATTTGTTCGCGTCCTATGATATTAAGCCTCGAAATTAATTCTAAACAATTGTTGCAATTTGACACAACGAATAGGCATGAGACTCAAAAGTGAGATTACTGGAAGAAAAAAAGCTCCGTGTGATTCAGCTGATTCTCAGATTCGACTTGACTGTAATTCGAACAAATCGGAGGGAAAATATCAATATCGAATCCAAAATCCTTCGTGCGAAATGCATCGGATCATGAGAAAAAAAAAAAGATCGGGACGAAAAAAGTGTTAAAAAATGTTTCAAGATAAAATCACTTGAAAGAATTTCTGGAATTTAAAACCACTCCGTATACCTCAATAATACCGTTGTCGAATGAGAATATCCTGATAGTACGTAGCTAATGAAAATAAAGTTATATTATTGAACGATAATTCATTATCATTTATGATAACTTTTAATGCTCCACGGACCAAAGACGTAAATCCTACGATAAAAACGAAGAAAAGGAAAAAAAAAAAAAAAAACAATGAAAAACTTTTATCATCGTATTAGCTGCACTTACTAGGCTGTGGCCCACATGTGAAACCCGCATATATTGAATGCTTTCACGTTGCGCATCGTTACACATAATATATTATATATTTATTACCCATCCAACAGTACATAATAAAATAATACAAATTATTACGATAATAACAAGAGTGTATAAAATATTGCAGACGAGACATCGTCGAATCGATTTATTTTCAACTTTCATGGTATCAAATTCCATTGGTTTGAAATTCAGCTTACTCTGTTATTTAAAACGATATTATAATAAGCTGATGAATGAAAAATGTGTTTGTTTATAATATTTTAAGTATGTACGAATCCATCGAAGATTACTCTTTCTTTTGCAATGTGTATCGCGACGACAGTCACTATTGACTTGAACTTGAGTTTGTTACCTCTGCTGTGCAGTTGATTGTTGAATATAAAAACGAAATACATTAAACCACACGAATACACGAAACACACACACACACACAACACACATAAACTGGCACTGGAAATAGAATTGATGTGAAAAATGAACTTTCTTGAAAAATGACGAAATAACAGTCTATAGTTGTTGGTAGAAAATATTGTATTTATTGTTGATAACGTTGTTATATCGCTCGTATTCGAAAATTACGACTTTACACTCGTTTCGGTTCGTTCAGCCTTTTTTTTCAGTTTCTTGCTTCTGCTAGAAAATATCCTTCGGTCAAAGTAAATTTATCAATAATATAATAAATGTCATCATATTTTCTCGATCCCCAAAGTCTTTCTTTTTCACACGATATTACTCCTTTCTCAGTACACGTACACGACCACGATACGATAAGTATTCCGATTTGCCATTAATGCTAAATGTGGAGGAAATTTATGGAGAAGAAGTAAAAAAACGAGTTAAAACGTATGAAATCGTTAAAGGAGAACAAAAGAAAATATGGAAGTGCTGATTCGTTCCGAGAGCATTGTTGGGTTTTGTAATAAAGTTCTGCGTGTATCTTTAAATAATGTACAGTCCAAGTTATCACGATATGACAAATTACTGGCTAATTAGTTCGTAGTCAAATCAGAGGTTGCACTGGACGAAGAAAAAAAAAAAAAAACATGATTTTTGCACTTTTCAATGCTAAGCCAAAGTTACGAATGCTGTATTTTATTCGAATAAAGCGTCCTTGACACACCCACAATGTTAAGCTATCACGTAAGTCTTTTCAAAAAAACATGCTACAGGTACCCGTTATTCCTTTTAGGGATGCTTAATTATTTCGTTCAAAGACCAAATCGTAAATTACTAATCCGTTTGATTTATCGAAAAATCCTTGATCATATTTGAAAAATACAATCTTTGTCTAATTTTCCTTTTTTTGTTGGTCGTCACTCGTACCCGGAAAATAGAAAAAAGTGAATTTTAATACCATTGAAGCTTGGCACAAGAAAAATTCGAAACCGAAGAAACTAAGTTTCGAAATCGACTTGAAATTAACGAAAACTTAAACCTCAACAATGATTTTTCTCTTTTTTTCTTTATTGCTGAAATAACATATTGTACAAAGGGATACAGCTTGGCTGATATTTTTGGGAATCTCATTTTCACCATTAATCTTCATTTTTCTGCCAATGATTTTACTAGGAAATAATTATCCGTTTATGATCGGAGAGAGCGTTAGAAAATCGCAACAAAATTCGTGAGGATATTTGAGCAGGGAGAAAACTAAGTTTTGTCAATAGGGTTTAGACTTCGAATATTATTGACTACATTCATAAAAAATGAGGACACCACCCTTGGCTGACACCCGAATAAAATCTTATCGAAAACGCCAGACTCCGGTTAATAATGAGATTGCTGGTGGTTTTTCAAACTTTGAGGGGAAAAAAAATACCCTTCGATGTTGCTCAAATCCTCTGTAAACTTTTTCATAGATTTGTTTTCGTTTTTTATTCGAATTATCGTCATCACATCCACGAAAGAAAGTTATTAATTTCTCACACGAACACGAATCCATTCACAGACAATGCTTATGAAAAATGTTTCGTTAATTGGAAAAAACCTCGAATGAAAAATTCTATGGTGAGGCTTTGCGAGTCTATAAATAAGAGTTTGTGTCTCGTTCTCGCAGACTATGAAAAAATGAAGAGTTGAAAAAAACGGTGATACTGTGAGATAGTCTCGAGCACTGCCGAATTCGTTATTAAGGCTAAACGGAGAGTTAGAAAAGATTGAAAATTATTGGTAAAAGAAAGAACGAGTTAAAAAGTGCCGTGAAAAAGAAAAAAGTTTGTCAAAGTCCAACGAATATTGTAATTTAAAAGCCAAAGCATGTAAAAGCATTAAAAATTCACAAACTTTTTGAGTTAATACTGTTCAACTACGAAAATATGTTTTTTTTTCAATTCTTCTAAGCATCACTTCGGATTAACTTTGTGAAAGAAAAGACATCCAAATATCCATATTATTGTGTTCATTGTAATCATCATTACTTTTGTACCTTTTCAAACTTGCAAGGAATATTTTAAGTACAATCATCAATTGGCTGAACGATTACGCAAAAATCTATAAATATTGAAACGCATGATATCAGTTGAAGGTTTTCGAATTTTTAACATACTCGCAATACACCGTCAATATTGTTTTTTGACATTCGAACACTGCAGAAAAAAAGGGTTTATGTTTTATCAAGAAATTTCATTTTTCAGTAAAATAAATTCCATTTTTTGAAATCTTCATATTGAAATCGTAAAATGTGAATGATCATAACGGATTGAGAAAAAAGTTGCTTATTGATTGTAAAATTTATAGCGTAACCATGTTTTTTTTTTTTTTCATAGTCGTTTTATTGTTATGGTTACGACGCTATAATTTGATATTTATTCGAAAATGTTGATTCGCCTCGTTTGACGAGGAAATAAATCATCGACTTTCGTGTAAAATTGTACTAGAAACTTTGCTGAATCTTTAAGCATTCCATAAAGATACCCACCCTTCATAAAATATACGTAATTGTTCCTCTATAGTAAGAGAATGAAAATCACGTTTTACTGTGGTGCTAAAATTCGAAACTTATCGACTGAGATCGTGCGGTCGTAAAATTGGAATCGCCTAAATTTATAAATATGTACATATGCGGCAAGAGAAGAGAAAGGAGAATCAGGAAGGGAGAAAGAGAGAGAGAGAGAGATAGAGAGAAGGATAATAAAACAGAATAATTTGCGAAAAAGACGATGAAGATTTATTCTAGGGCGAGCCTTATGAAAAAAGAATAATAATAAAAAAAAAAATATATATATATATATATAATTTGATAAATATAATAGGCAGCGATCGATATTACTTATGACGCGTATTAAAATTTTACAACATATTCATTGTTAAAATGTTTATCAGTTTTTATTCCTCGTTAAATTTAGCAAAATATGAAACGTACCATCCTCATTATTAATCGTGTATATAAATTAATATTAATATGATATATAAAATATAAAATATATTAAATTTGCACTTGTCAACGCCCAATGAGTTTGTCGATACGTGACACGATTATCATCCCCTTGATTATACCCGAGAGAAGAAAGTGTGGACACGTAAATACCTGTGATTATAACTGAGCTGAGACCACGGCGCGTTGTGCCGTTACTATTTTTCGCTAAAAAATATAAATTACATAAAGTGGAAAAATAGAATTACGATTAAAAAACATATTAAAACTTACGCTAATTTATTTCTATCCCAACGGCGATGAGGCGTTACAATTTAATTATCCACGTCCACACACTTACACTTATTTACATGCATATGTAATAAATATGTAACACGATAACACATGACGCATATGACACCGATTTAAATGCTACGATAACGCTAAATATCAAAGGTTATCTTGAATCATCACAATAATAGACTATAATACAAACCTATACATTCGACGAATAATTTTCAATCGTAAGCGATTTTATTGATTATTATATGAATAAAATGTATATCGTAAAAATGATTTATTATCAGATTTTCTCGGCTATGTTTGTAATGTACGTGATTACATAATAAATTGTCGATTGAAAACATCGAGAAAATGTTATCCTTTATTAATTTCAATATCAAAACCAATAACCGCGCTGGATGTAAAACCGAGACATGAAAAAAAATCATAAACAGGCAAATGGTTTTCTTATCGCAAATAATTATGTCCACACTTATTTTCCTGGACACGGTGGGAATTTTGACTAAATATTCAACGTTGCCACACCGTGTGTTTATTAGCGATGAAAGTTGATAAATTAAAACATTTTCCGCCTCCAGCTACGACGCCAGATCGCAATAATGCATTTGAAATTTTCTCAGAACTTGATCTTGATCGCGCAGACGACAGACCGCAGACGATTTTGCCTCAGTGGTAACCTCTTCAAAACCTCAAATATGACACAATTAGTATTTCTCTAAATATTCCTTAATCATAAGAGAAAAACCGATACCGAAGTGACTCGATAAAATGGCCCAATTTTTGACTTTCATGAAACATTCCGACTTTATAAAAACGTGTTTTAATCATGCAAGTAAATTAATCGTGCAAAAATAACCGCGGTACGAGGAACAAATAAGTGAGGTTATGTTCTTTTTTACATCGAAAGTGCCGGTACAAATTTGTATGCTTTATGCGTTATAAAGAGAGATCATGGTGTTGGTATTTCTCAGACATAGCGTTTGGAAATGCCTGACAGTATCCCCAAGTGAAATCAACAGTACGTTGATTAAAAAATGCTATTGTTTTCTTACTGGAAATACGCATACGACGAGCCGGGCTAGCGATAAACGACAGTCCGGTCCATGGAGAATCCTGTTTTTTGGTACTGACGATTTTGCTCTGCACAGCTTCAAAATGCTCAACGAACGATAGTTAGTGTTTTTCGAATCTCTACAATATTTACCTAATCATCGCAATTTTCCCGAATTCATTGAGCGCTCAAGAAACTTTTTTGCCTCCGAATATCGAAGAAATTGAAAATACAATAACAAAATGACTACGAACGTTAAAACAAAACCATGTCTTTGCAGTTATTTCTGTTTTTTATGTTTTTCTTTTTTCCCATGTTCCTTTTCTCATGTATCAAGCATCAAGTTCTTGCAAATATACTTCAATCCTTTATCATTCCATTCAGCAGGTTAAAAAATCTCATTCAACAACTGGAAGTTGTGACTGCATACAAAGGCAAAGAGAACGCTCTCATTAATTATGCAAATAAAAATGGTATTTCAATACATACTTGGCCACTCGCCATTCCCGTTACCAAATTCGATTTGGGCCTGGTGGTTTCCTTTGGTCATATGGTACCGGCCGAAGTCATAAATGCCTTTCCATTGTGAGTTTCACGAATGAGACCGAAGTTTGAATCGTTGGAACACGATACAGATATTTTTTGTTCATTATTTTGATAATCGATGCGATTGTTCCAATTTTTCTGGTAATTTCAACTTCCAAATGGCAAAGAAGACTGTCCCATGGTCGTTGACAATTTATGAAAATTAATCAGTTTTCGTTCCATTCCAACGACGCCAACATCGTAAAGTTGTTCTTTCTCAGTTGCTCAAACTTTTTTCTACGATTAGCGAAATTTATTATCCGAAACTGTTTCACTTTTTTCTTAGAGGAATGATAAACGTCCATGCGAGTTTGTTGCCAAAACTTAGAGGCGCAGCACCGATTATCCATGCTATAATGAACGGCGATTCCGAAACAGGAGTTACCATCATGAGAATAATGCCAGAAAAGTAAGTTTCATGGATTACTCTTCTTCTTGGAGAATTGATAACGAAATCGCTATTTTTTCAACTGAAAGATTCGACATTGGTGAAATATTGGCTCAGGAAAAAACTTTGATTAATCCTGACGAAACAATGCCTGAATTATACACCAAATTAGCCAAACTGGGTGCTGAGTTGTTAATGAAAACGGTGGAACAATTACCGGAAGTGTTGTATCAAGGACGAAAACAGCGCGATGACGAAGCAACGTTTGGTAAATATGAAACAATTTTTAAAAAATCCTAATTCAATCCATTGAAGCGCAGAAAGTACCGAGAGGTGGAGAATGCAGAAAAAACTGTTTTACGTGTCGAGTATTTTATCCAACAATGGAAACAGCCTTTTCCAATCAATTCAGCAAATATGATTATTTCCAGAAACGTTTTTTTGTTAATGTCGGGAAGTGTTTTTCCTATCGATCGGTTGTTTAGTTTGTGGAAGAGCTCGTATTTCTTCAAAGTTCAGTTTTGACGTTAGCTCCTTTCAAAGTATTTCGATTTGTAAATAATCAATATTCATCAATGATGGGGAACGTTGGATGAAAATTTGTCTCTTACAGCGCGGAAAATAACTGCAAAAGCTTCGGTGATAAAATGGGAGACGATGACTGCTAAAAATGTGTATGATTTACAACGTGCACTCACGGGACTTTATTCCCTAACGGCGAGCTTTAGAGATAAATCGATAAAATTGCACGGAATCCGTATTTTCGAAGAGCCAATGAGCGTCAATCCCATGGAGGAAAAACCAGGTATCAATTTTTTGTTTTTATGGACGCGGGAAATGAAAGTTTTAATTGTGCACGGAATGACCATTCAACAATTCCAGGTTGCGTAGTATACGACAAACAAAGGGGCCTCTTGTTGGTACAGTGCAAAAATAAAACGTGGATTTCAATCGACGAAATCGTCATGTCCGGCCGAAAGCCAATGTCTGGGAAAGATTTTAAAAACGGTTTTATGTCCAACCACAAAAAATCGTCGATTATTTTTCATTGAACAGAAATATGTATATTTGTATAAAGGCGAGGAAAAAATGTTTGAATGTATAGTTTTAATGTAGGCGAGCGATGAATAAATTCGATCGCAGCGTTATTTATTAACATGCCCATTTTTTTGTAAAGGTCATTGATTAATAAATCATTCGACACTGTTTCCACGCAATGGGCGACATAGTCTGGAAATTCATTGCATACGTATATGGATTTTAAGAAATCGAATCATGTTATTAAACGTTTTCGTTAAACGTCACTCGATTCGCACAGGGAAGTGAATAAAATGAAACTCACGTTAATCGATAAATCTGTTATTTTCGTTTTTTGACTTTTTCCATTTATTTTTTGTTCAGTTATCCGAAAATAATCTAAGGCTAAAGTATGACAAATAAAAGAATACACAGGCTATCTAGTTTAGCAATAATTTCTCGTCCGTTGTAAAGGCATACAACCGAAATACAGTAACTTCTCATTTTCGCGTTTCTCCTCAGAGAAAATGAATGGTAAATTCGTAAATTAATTGTAAACAGAATATACAATATTCGATATACAATACTGGGAAAATTGGAACAGTAGCTGCGTGATCAATATATTTCGTTCGGTAAAAAAAAAAAAAAAAAAAAAATTGGCTCGATAACGAATTTCCATTATTTCATTCGCAAGATGTACCACGATACAAACAGGCTAATTATTCAAACCGTAACAAAGTAAAAATAATGGATAATCGTTCTATTCGAGCGCGACTCGAATTTTGTGGATTGTTTTCCATTTCATCACTAATCATGATTGCAGATATTCTACAGTATTCGTTATGTGTGATTCGGAAAAAAAAATGAGAAAAACGAAACAATAACGTGTTTGTATTATTTTGGAGTACAAGAAGTTCCAAAAATGTTGTTGTTTCGTCAATTATTCTATAAAAGGCAGTACCGCTTTTCGTATTCCCAAAATCGACGAACATTAATTCTCGGATTCTGAGGCCTGAAAAAGAAATCACGATAATTACATGCATTGTTTTTTCTTTCTTTCTATGTACAGTGGGATGAAATTTAAACAGCAGAAATACAAGAAAAGAGATAAATGCAATTGAGTGTATTGTCGATTGAAAAGTGCAGTATAATCTTTTTCAAAAAACCTTAAAACAGAATTTCAATGTTCATGATTTTGGTTAATATCGTTCAAGCTTCCTATGGAGACTTTTTTCGTGGCTATACACCAGATTCATCATTTACCTGATATATGATAAAACAGCTACGAAAAGAAATCAATCACGCTCTGCTAACTTGATTATCAAGAGCCAAACATTTCGATAAACCCTGCCATTATTTTTCGTAATGTTTACAAATTTCAGGCTCGAATAATTACTACTCATTCGATTGGAGAATACTGTTTCTTACTCTTTCTCTTGAAAAGAAATGAAGAAATTTTCGAATGTACAAATGAGTGAACAGCAAATCAATTGAAAAATCAAATTAAATCAATCAACTTACACTAGGATCACAGTCTGCACAGTGCCAGGAGTAGCCTCGCCTTTTCGGGGATTTCTTCACTGGAGGATCCAGACACGTGAAATGATAGCATTTTTTGCACTCGTCACACCTGTTACAAAGGAGAAATGAGATTTTAATTATCTTGTAGAGAGAAGCGAGATAATCGAATTATTTCAAGAATCACTAACATCACGAGATTTTGAGGTGTTCCAGGCGTTTCGCAAACGTTGCATTGCGTCAATAAATCCGAATCTTTGCCCTTTTTCACACCACCTGACGACAGTCTGCTGTTGTAACTGCTGCCCGGTGTGTTTACCGGAGTCACTGGCGTTGTTGGCGTCGGTGGTGGAGGAGGGGGCAAAGGCGTCGGGAATACCGGTGCAGGAGGCGGCGACGTTATTTCTGTGCTCGTCGAAGTTGCGACGAACATTTGTGGACTCGATTCCGAAGCGATATCGCCCTCAGGTCGCGGAATTGGTTTTATCTACAAAGATTAACAAATGCAACAATTATACTCGGATTATAATTGTGTACTTTCGTTGAGATGAGGGATCAGTCGCTAACTCGCCACTGTGAGTGCGAGAGAGATAGCTGCAATTTTTGAAATTGAATATTTCGGACACGGTTTCACCAATAAAAAAAAAGCTCCTGTCAGCGGATTTTTGCCATCGTCCTGCGTACGCTGACGGAGCCTTTTTTTATTAGTCAAACGATATCGAAGAATTTTAAGTTCGAAAATTCTAGGTGAGGTTCCGTGACTGATCCATCATCTCAAGATCTAAAAAAAAGTCTAATTTTACAAATTGTTCGATCAACTGTATAAAATCTTCAATTTCTTCGGATACGATCACCGAGCTCAACAATTGGCTTGCAAAAATAAAATAAATCCCCACGCAATACCTTAATAGTGATTCTCCTGTGAATTTCTGGTTGTCCCGTGTTTTCAGGATTTTCGACATCCATACTCTTTCTCTTGTGCTTACGTTTTCGTTGCTTGACTCCGGTGATTGGATCGGGTGTATATCGTTTGTGCTTCTCTCTGTAAGAAGTTTGGTTATGCGGTTATTCGTGAAAATTAATTTAATCGAGGCAATCCATGAGTTGAGAGAGTTCGAGAAAGGAAAAGAAGATTCACACGGAATCGTCTGGTGGAAAAAAAAAAAAAAAAAAAACAAGATGTAACTTGGGAAAAGGTGCAAGACGATTTTTACAAACCTTCGGCGTTTTTTTGCGCTCCTCTGTGACACGGATTCCGTGCCATCCGCAGAAGCGACCATGTACTCGGGGGATCCTTCCCTTGGAGTAATGGAAACGTTGTTTGAAGTTTGTTGTTGATTGTATGAAAAATCCTCCACTTGCATGGGCTCTGGAACCGATGGCTGAGGGCCCATTGGTTTGAAAGTTAACTGATAAAAAAAAAACAGTAAGAATAGTCGTTAGGATTCTCTATAAAAAAAAAACAAACAATTGGCTCAAAAAGGATGTGCAAATTTTTATGTTTAATGATGAAAAATCTCGTGAATGAATTTGCTCCACGAAAAATAATTACTTTGGGAGTTACGGGTGTTTCCGATGTTGTAACATTGGCAGAGCTACAAACGGATGAATTCTTAGGTGTCGTTGGAGTGCTAGGGGCAGTTGGATTTTGCTGGATATCCTGTAACGGTGTCGGCGTAGAATTGGTCTCGTCTTTGCAGTGGCGAAGCTTACGAGGGGCCGAAGTATCGACATGCTCGACTTCTGAGCCCGAAGACTCTTTGTCGCACTCCGAGCATTGCCTAAAATAATTGGTAATTAAATTTCAATAGCAAAATATATGATAAACCGTGAATAGTTGTGGCTTCCATTAATCACACTCACCATCCCATGAGCTTCGTTTTTTTAGGCATACGAGACAAGGGCGGACTCAAGCACGAGAGATGATAATGCAAATGACACGTGTCGCACTTTGCTAACAAATGTTGATTCGTCGCTCTCCTACAAATTCCACACTGATGTCGCAAGGTCAATTCACCCTTGTGATTTTGATCTTGTGCTTGACTACTCAATACACGACCTTCTCGTGCACCTTCTCCGCCTTTTCCAACTGGCAATGGAAACCCAACGCCCATTTTGAGGGCGGCGGCGGTTGGGACACCGAGACCTGTGCCTAAAAATAAAATACAAAGTATTTAGAAAGCTTTCTTTGCGACAATGAATACCAAACAACAAAGTGAATAGTTATCGTGGAGACATTATCGAGTTTTTGGATCAGGTGATTCTGAAAAAACTGGAAAACCTGCCAAGTCCGGAATTCCGTCGTGTAAACAATGTTGAGAACAATCGGTAAGTGTAGAAAAATATGATTGAGAAATTGTTCAATGTCAATTACCCAGAGTCGGAGCGATTCTTGGCTTGGCGAGATCTCCGACCATCGGCAATGGTTTCACGTATCCTGACGCTCTGAGCACTTGATGGTACATGTCGATTTTTTCCTTCAACGTTACGTTAACTCTAATCTGTTCCTCGTTGTCCTTCATAACTTCGTCGTATCTTCGATCTAATCTCTGCTGCTCGTTCAATAATTGTGAATTAATGTCAAGCAGCTCTTGAAGGCGTCGTTTCATTGATGTTACTCGGAGGTTTCGATCGAGATAATAACCGATGAATTCAACACTGAACGCCGGTGGTATGTGCCATTTTTTTCTCACATCAACCAAGGCAACTAGTTGTGCTTCTTGGGCCTCCAAAGCTGCTGTATCGATTCCCATTAATTCAGCTTTTTTTGCTAATTGACGACACGCCGAAGCCGAAGTTGTTAATAATCGGGGCATTTTTTGAGTTGGCACTAAAAAACAAAATCAATAAAAAAATAATTAAAATTCCGTATCATACGGAAATTCCAAGAAAGAAATAATTTTTTTTTTTTTTTAAACAATGCACGTACCCCACGGCGGTGGACGTGATGATTTGTGCGCCAGATATTTGTGACGATGTTTGGCAAGTTTTCTTTGAATCCTACGCTGTTCCTCGGTATCTAAGTGATCAGGTTGTTTCAATAATTGTTGTCGATACTGAGCTCGTATCTGAAGAGCCAGCCAATTGCGACGCCGTCTGCGCACGAGTGTTTTGTCCGAATGAAGTTTACAGTGAGCGTAAAAGGGATCGGCTTGGTCAACTTCTTCACTGTGCGCCTCGGACAAAAGTCCCTCTCGTTGGGCACTGTTTCCGAAATAACACAAAAACGTACATTTAAAAAAAAAATCTTTTTAGTTTTTGGAGTGTTTTTAAAGAATCCTGCATAGTGCTGCCTAAAAAAACATGTTTGCTTTTTTTCATCGATTTTCATACAACGCACTGGAATTTCTAAAAGAAAAAAAAAGCTTCCACGATTTCTTAGTTTCTTACCAAGTGACATGAAAATACGTGTGACACATTCCAGCATCGCATTCGATGCATACACCTGTGCGAGCATATCGTGAATCTTCGCACAAAGAACATTGCTTCGATCCCCATTTGCTGTAAGCCATTTCGAACAGCGTAACGCTCGCCAAGCGGTCGACCTGGAAAGTACGTTTTTTAGGCCAATTATAAAAAATTATTTATTGCTTTATGAAAAAAAAAATGCGTTCACTTTTCTTTTTCGTTTTTTTTTTTCGGTATAACATTTGCGATAATTAGTGTATCCAAGTCTCGAATAATTGGGACTGCATGAATGGATTCGAATTGATTTTCGAAAATGTTGATTTTTTTTTTCAACGAACCTCTCCGAACGCAACTCCAGGCACGTACAAGGCGCAAACCAAATGAACCCACTTTCCCACGTCAGTTTCTTTGAAGATTCCACCTTTGTTCGGACACAATTCGCAGGAAGGATCTTCGATGCCAGCACTGCAAGCTTCGCAGAACCAAGGCGCGGATTGACAGAGAGAATCCGTACTGGAGAAACTTTCAACGTCGGAAACACCGTAGCAACCTTAATCAGAAGACACAAAACTGTGAAAATCTATTTTCAACAAAAACTTCATTTTCCTCATTTTTCATTCAAGAAACAAAGATTTCTGAGAAATACTAAAAAAAAACGTTTCAACTAATCTTTGTGACTGCATTGTAGAAAATATTATCAACGCATTTTAACAGGGAAATGGCACTTTCTTGCAATTGCTTGTTTTCCAAAGATGGAAGTAAGATTAAAAAATTTTCATTCGTCTTTACCTTCGTGTACCGTAACTCCACAACCATCGCACTCGACAATCTCATTAATGTCGTCGCTTCGGTCTCCCAGGCATCCGCAACATATCAACATTTTTGTAAGTTTTTCATCGAGATGAACTCCTTTTGCCGCCTGTTGTCTAGCCTGTTCGATAACATCGCCGACCGTCATCCCAGCATTTTCTTTCCCAACGATCAATGGATCCTCCATGGAATTGTCGGACTCTCCCGAATCGTCCTCCTCTGTAGATTTTCATTAGTTATGTTTCAGCAACTCAATAAATGCCCAACAATGGACGCGGTACATCAAAAGTAAAAATGCCAAAATACTAACTAAAATTACAAACTGTTGTTCGCCATTTTTACAACACAGTTTTTCTTTACATTGCACTTTGTTGCATTATGTTCAATCGGCTCAAAATTCAAATATAAATCAAGATTCCATGGACAAGAACCAAACTGTGCCCGTGTTTCTGTTTTTTATTATATAAATTTTACAGATTATGAAATTTTGGTATTGTAGTATTTTTCTAATGAAACTCAACCGGCATTTAGTGTTTTCTTATCCTTAACAATCGTTGGACGATGCCAAACGAAGTCGCTTGACGATCGAGAGGCTCGTTTTTGGCGCCAGCCCATAATATCATACCGGTAGAGAGCGTCTTACAGAGGTCGTTGCTACAAAATGCAGACCGAAGAAAGAAATACGTCTTTATAATTACAAATGTACCTTTTCCTGCGTCGTTGGAGTCAACAGAATCATCGTCGGATTCCTCGCAGTGATCTTCTATTCTGAAATCGCTGTCGTCCGAGCTTTCGCCGAGATCGAAATCCAACAGAGATTGATGAGCGGATTCAACGGGTTTGACTCTCCGTTTCTTTGGATCTCTCTCGACTGTCGGGAATAAAAAAAAAGGAGGAGAACAAGAGATGAGTTGATAGCGTTAGAAGCAGGAAATGCATTACAAGAAACATGGTTATATATGGAGGACAAAAATGAGTAAACTTTGTACGTACAAGAGTTATTCATAGTGAAGAAAATTCAGTGGAGGTTAATCGGAGCACATCGAAAATTTCGAAACGATCATTCAATTCGATCTACTCAATTTTTATTATTTTACCGATGACGCGCGACCCGCGCGAAATAACGCTCGTGTAAAAACTCTTGTACCGTGTACTTTTGTTTGCCACACCACACGGTGCTCGAGCTCGTACTCCCTCTCCCGTGATACATGCAAAATAGCCGGCTAAATATGTATCGCGTTTGACAAAAAAAACTATACCACATGATTCCAAACAGATGCACATTATTTTCCGATGTTCTTCGAAAAAGAAATGTTGATCGCGAATTTACTGAATTTTTGGTTATCGACGTTAACGCGTGAACGTAATAATAACCCAGAGTCTCGTAAAATATATCAACAATAAAATACGGTTAACGCTTATACGCACGAATGACAATACTATAAAATAGCAATAAAACGTGCGAATAAAGGGTGTGAATATAATTCGCGATCATAATAAAAGTTGCAATAATCGTGCCCAAAGAAAGCAAACTGCACGAGCAAAATTTGCAATGGAATTATGGATGGATTTATGAATGGATTTGGATTTACAAAGGTTATTCTCGAGTAGCTTGAGTAACGAACAGAAAATTTGACATTCGGTATTCTTTTAGAGGTCGTAAAACAATTAAATTAAATTTTTTGGAGCAAATGAAAGGACAATGAAAAAAATCTGTTGTCGGTGCATTTTTCTATGGCGGTATAACCATTAAGTCGGATTAACGCATACACGTGTAGGTACATGGTAAGTGCATTTGCGTGTGACGATGTATAAGTGTGTACTCGCTGTTGAGCCAAGCGAACGGGAGCGTGAGAGAGAGTGAGACGGAAAGCAACTGAGTTAAAACATTGTGTGTTCCGGAACGAAATTCGAGACGCGTGCAGAAAATTTGGAACATCGATGAAATTCAAAAGCAGACAAGAAAAGAGGGATGATAAATTTTGTGATTTCCTTTTAGTATATCAACTGCGTATACTCACTCATAGTTTTGTACAAAAATCCGACATCGTCGTCCTGAGACATTTTCGTATTGCCGAGAAGGTCCTTCGAGCCAGATTTCAAGTTGAATTATCTTGCTCCGTATTCCTTGTCTCTCGTATGACTTTTGAGACTTGAATGAGGAGTAGACGAAAAAGCAACGATCCTTCAATTCATCGTGCTTGTTTTTTTTTTTTTTGTCTTTTTGGCTTTAATGCACCATGATTTGACGCGAATTGAACGGTGAAAAAATCGTGGTTGCCGAGGATACAAGCAAGAGTATTGTGTATATTGTATTTCATAGGCATGCAATATATACGCCAACTCTGTCCCTCTTTTCCCCTTTCATCCCTCTTGGGATATACGTCAGGCCGGTGCGGACTGCGGTCTGGACTGCGCAGGTCAGGGACGGGCAGCGCCATTTTTAACATAATCGAGTTTTTCCTGTGGCGCTAAATTTAAATTCATTTCAGCAATTCAATGCAGTTTTCGAAATTTCTCGTATCTCTGAAAAATAGTGTTTTGTACCCTAACGTGATGAGTCCCCGAATTGTTCATCAATTTTTCGAGTCGCGATTGGAGAAAAAAAAACTTTTGCAACTTCGACCGCAGACCACGGTCTACCAAATTTTCCAATGTTTCACGCAACCAAAACGCGAAGACAAACGTTGAGTCTGTATTTTGTTTTGGATGTAAAAAAATTGTCCATTATTAAGATATGAATCATTACACAAAGCATATCCGATAAATTCACGAAAACATTCGAACCAGAGACTAGAAGCACTAGAAGGGATTTGCCATAACCTCCTTTTATCAACGAAATTGATTGTTTTATTATTTTATCTCTGGGTGGACATTCCGTGGGCTGCGGTATTGTATTTCAATAATTCAGTCGTAGGGCCCCGTTTTTTTCCAAAAGCAAATTGTGACACTTGATGTACCGGGAGCGAATAAAACTAAAAATTCATTGAATAATATTTGCTACCGAAATTATATTCTCGGACTAGAGTAATAAGACATTCGTGCTTTCCTTTATTTCTCAATACACTGAAAATAAACATGCAGTTTGGAGTATAAGCAAGAAAATCGCTTGGCTTGTTCACGTTCTACACGGCCCTGTGGAGCTATATAAAATTGGCCCCCCGACTATGACTTGCCAGATTTTAAAATTTGTAATGATTGTTCGTCGATAGTTTGTGATTGTTTGATCAATTAAAACTTTTGTTAGATCGTATTCATTATTAAACAAACGAAACAAAAAAAGCGTAAAGTTAGCCGCCACACTTTTGAAAATTTGGTGCAATTTGATTTTTTCGGTTCGGAATCGTTAATTTGCAACAAATAATATTGTTTGAACGTTATTTTACCAAAGAAACGGATAAATAAAATATTGGATGAATCGCGTAAACTGGGGTAGTATGTAGAATTGCTCCGACGTTTCATCATAAAATGCATCGAAAAATATGAATCCATCGAATATTTTTGCGGGTCAGAGACCTGCGCGGCGTCAATCACGCGGACCAAAAAAATAGTAACGTCAAATTTACGTAACTTGCGAAAAAATTGAGAGAATTTTGATGGACAAATAACTGAGGCAATGGATTTTAAAACGAATGAGATTTTATCAATCGATTTCTGCTGGCGTCTATTTTAAATATATTTCATTGAATATTTATTGAATATCTCGGAGTAAATTTATTTGGTGTAAATCGTTTGTTTTGTTCACGTTCTACTGCTTCTATGCATTTCCGTTCGGTTTGTTTACATATTCTCTGCGGTCTCGAGTATTCGACGCGATCGCTTGCAGTCTGTAGGGTGAAGGGGAGAGGGGGGAGATGGCTGGATGGGTGCACCGCTCGGGGGAAGCGCGATGGTGGGGTGGGCTGGCAACCGCGGCAGAGAGGGGCGAGCGGAAGGGACAGAGCTTATCGCTTATCAGGAAGCAGGATGTTCAGTTGGGCGCCGGCCCGCATGGAGAGCGCCACGTGTGCGTCGGTTGGCCAGCTCGACGCGTTACTTTATCGTTCGTCGACGCGCAGCTGCTGACTGAACGGAATGTTTAAAATGAGAAGAATTCTACTTGATCTTCAGTGAATAATACAGCGAACTAAATAATCTTTCTTTCGGATTCAATTTATTCTTCGATCGAAAAAAAATTAAATCATAAATATTCATACTGAAGATTTATATTAAATCAGTAAATGAAAACTCTAACTAAATGTATAAACATTACGCAACAATAATCAATAATATTGATATTATTATTATTTCTTCAACGCCGATAAACTTTATTTCTTCTGCAACAAAATGATATAGAAAAACGATTTTAAAAAACAATTAAATAAATTTGTTTTTTCGGATAAATGTTAAATCGTTGTCCATGAATTTTCGCACGGATAAATGGCTAAGCCGATAATTAGCAACGGGCAGTTTAGTGACTCTTTGTATCACGTTTTCGAGAATCGTGTGTCCACTCGCATGTACGCGTGTACGCAAGCACGCCGCGTTCGCCCTTGATGCAACTTTACCCCGAACAACGCAAGCTCTTCTCTCCCCAGTAACTCGCGGCGTCCTATGCAGGTGTGCCAGCAAGAATATGTGGGAAAACTCTATAAATCTACTATGTAGTTTGCAAAAGTTCCCGCACGCATATGCGAATCGAAGTCGAGCAGGCATAACCACATCTTACGCATTTGCATCACGTCGTAGCGACTAAGTGTGCTGGAAGCTTGCACCGCGAGGCGCATAAGCGCAGTCTATGTTAACATATTGTATATGCTAACATAAGTAAGGCAAGCACGCAAACATGCGTGCACCCACGCGAGCATGCACGGTTCTCCATGACGATGTTTTACAGAAGTCGTCTGCGCACTGGCTGTCGCTTAGGATCGTCTATGTCCATTTTATTGCGTGCGAAGACATTTTTTTCGCAAAAAAACAATTTTGGTTGCCTGAGATCAGCAATATTGATCGTTTTTCTATGAATTTTTTGATTAAACCGTTAATATCGAATGAATCTTGGTATCGCAATAAAATTCATGGTCATTAATTGTAAAATTCATTTTCCAAAATAATGTTTATGGTGCTGCTCTCCATTGTTTGTCTGCTGATGATATAAACAAGTGCGTGAAACGAATTAATGATCGAGCTTTTCGTATAGAAATGTTAAACGAAACATTGAATTGCCGGTTTTAATGTTGAAGCTAAATGTCAGCGAATCTAATAAAACGAAGTGAAAAGTGATTGAGTGATTATGCTGTGGCGGCAGCCGGTTCAAAAAATGTAGTTTCGAGAAGTTTTGCAACGAATGACGATGGACTATGCTGGATCATTGAAACGAGCATCCAAAAGTGAGTAAACGAATTAAATTTATTTGGGTTTGTCTGGGTAAATCAAAACAACATTGTTTGTTTTCTACTGTTCCATCCTAAAAACAATCACAACCAACTTTTCCATTGTAACGTTCAGTCGTTCGATGTTCCAAGAAAAGCATAAGTTTCGTGTCGTTTTCTTTTCACTATACAACAGAAAGTGGACCTTTCGACGAAATAATTGAATAATAAATCTCCACCGATCAAACACAACTGCATTCGAAATATGAAAAAATCAATGTTTTTCCTCCTGACTCATTGGTTTCTTTTGCTTCAAATTACTTCAAAAGAGTTATTTCGAAATTATCGTGTCGTGGAACTCTGTGTAAAAAGCAAACAACATCACACCGTAACTTTACAATTTTTAATAGATTTGATTTATTAAAATTTGTCGTATGAACTTTGATACAATAATTTTACACGGACACAGCTGTATGAAATTGGTAAAATAACGTTCAAACATTTAAACAATATTATTTGTTTCAACCAAACGATTCCGAATCGATTGGCACTCGAAAAAATCGAATTGCATCAAATTTTTAAAAGTGACGGCTAACTTTACGCTTTTTTTTTTTGGTTTGCTCGATAATAAATATTATCAAACGAAAGTTTTAAGTAATCGAACAATCACAAACTATCGACAACCAAGCATTACAAATTTGAAAACTTGGCAAAAGTCAAAGTCGGTGGGCTAATTTTATGTAGCTCCCTGGCTAAGCTGGGTTGCGAGTGCTTCGTAGCTCATCAGATTATTCAGTCGGTCGCCGGCCGGCATGGAGAGGGCAGTCCGAGCGTCGGTTGGCCAATAGACGATTTTTTTTATCGTACATCGATACCAATGGATCTCAAAGCAAAATCTCCGAATGAATGTTCAGAAAATTCAGTAATTAATAGGCGTTTTATGACGTCACAGTAACTTTAAAGGCTGTGGCTAATCGTCCTTATATTTCGTACACTAAAAGCACGTTCGGACGAATAAGCAACCCTTGCTCGCCTGGATAAAGCGTGTCCGGACGAATATTATTCATCCGAGTATCCGGACGACTAGCCACTGCGAACATTTAAACCGTTTTTAGTGGAAAACGGGGTAACAGAAAAATTTCATATTCGATTTGAATTTTCTACGATTTTTTATCTTTCGAATGGTCCTTGGTGGAACAGAATCCGTTCAGCCAATCCAGAGAAATTTAACATTGAAGATATTGGTCGCGCGTTTTGGGACATGTTTCTCAGAGTTTCTTGGAGTCGGAAGGGCGTAAGTCGCACTTGTTGACGCTTGGACATACGTCCTTTGCGAGACTGGTGGACATTTTCGATCTGTGATAGATCTTAGACTTTCGTAAATGTAGTTTCTGGTAATAAATTCGGTGCAAATATTGATTAAAAGTATTAGGAGTCAGGGAACGAATGTACAATTACCGGTGTGGTGATTTTTGACACAAGGAAACGTTTACCACTTAACGATTTTATTGGCAAAAGTGTTGAAATCGTTGGAAAAAAAAGTCAATCACAATAAAAATTGAAAATTGTTGACTCACCTGATAAATTTGACGTTTCTTCTTCTAGATCCGTAGTACAAACGAGAATACTTAAAAATCTGTTGCAAGTGATCTTTATTTTCCCATTAACTCATACAGTTTTGAAGCATTCTTTTTATTTTGGAAAGAGCGGGCGCGTGTGTGTAATGCAAGAATCCGGTCGAGACGTGTGGCAGGTTTATGTATATGATTTTTTTGTACAAGCAAGCTCACTCATGATCGCAGTAGTATTTGAGCCTCGAATGGTGAATAAATATGATTTAAAAAAAAAAAGAATAGGGACCGGGGAGCGAACGGGAGGAATCTTACAATATTTCCGTCTGGCTCTGTCCTATCACACATTCCGGCCGTTTCTTCAATCGATGCTCGCTTCGCAAATATCACGTATCATCACATATTCACGCTACAATGATTTATTCTTATTATTCCAAAAAAAACAGCACATCAAATAAATAGGAAAAGATAAGTCATTTTTTTTTTTTTCAAATCAAGTTATTGCTGCCTGATCTCTTCCTTTGCTGTTTTCGCTCTTTTCCTCTTTATATCATTTAATTAATTTAATTAATACGAAATCATATACCAATTACCATAATTAATACACAAATTATTTTCATCTAAGACAAAAATGAGGGACCTTCTCAATACCGAAAATATAATCACATAATAAATAGGTTTACAAGTATGAGGTTTGATCGAATTTAACTTGAATTTAAATTAGCAGGCATAGGAAATTTAATTTCAGGGCTTTTATTGTTTCAAGTATTCACGGTCTCTGATATAAATGACGTTTATACAAATAGCTCTGAGGTACGTAAATTCGATTAGTCTATATTACGATATACATATAATGTAGTTAATCAAATCCATACGAGTCTCTATCCTTTTTTATTCTTTTCAAGCTGTTCACTTTGACTATGAATTTTTCGGATTATCGTGATTCAACTCGTGTACACAATCGGCCCCAAAACGTAACTGAACTCAGCAACGTCAGTTTCTGCTCCTATCGATCGATGTACACAGTTCCGATAAATCAATTTCGTTCGTTTTGTTTTTCTACTCAAATTGCACATCTCAACTCGTGTAATGAGAAATCGCTGACGATAATGCAACATTTTGAAAAGAAACAACTGATGCGATAATCGGGACTGTTTCTGATTTTTTTAAATTCATTCGTTTCATTACTCTATTCTTATTCGTTACTGATTCGTTAAAATTCGTCTACGTTAATCTTTTTTTTATTTTTTTATTAATATTTTTTTTTTTAATTTCGTAATTTTTTTCGGTTTTTGTGTATGAAGTGTGGCTCTCAAGTATGAGAAAGCTGATCATTCAAAAATTGCAAAGTTTTGTTTTTCCTTCTTTCTCTTTCGGTGAAAAATTCCTCGTTATCATTGTCGAGGTATTTTTTGGATCATACAAAAATGCTCGAAGCTTCAGTACTTTGTACTTTATTAGTATCGCGATAATTATTATATCAGTCAGTCGCAAAAAATAAGAAAAATCATACTGCATTGTCGAAGTATTTCAATGATATTTGTCTTGTTTACTATAATCAGTATTTCAATAATTTGCCAACACAATAACTGTTTTGATGATTGCAATATGAGCTCAAAACTGAAAACTTGCTGAAATAATAAGTTGCTTTCGTTAATTTTTATTTATTTCTGTATATTTAATCGATTTGAAACATTGAATTTTAAATGTTTTCGCAACTTTCATAATCCACTGCTCGTTTCTTTTATTAACTTGAACTTACACCAATACAATTACTTTTTATGCATTCACACTTCTTGGCTCGTGCAACTGCAAGTGCTCTTCACGTCACCTTTACATATTTCATTCTCTGTCTCTCTTCGTATCTGATACATTTAACTTTTATACGATTAGGCTGAGTGTCAAAAAGACAATTCGCAATTACAAAACCACGTGTGCACATTGCGAATTTAGGTGATTTAGTTTATCGCGTTTGTTCGCGTTTAATTTAATGACTAAATGTTGTTGATGTCGAATCGTGAAATAAAGGAGATGGTTCAAGGCTGCTATTTGTTTTCGTTTGTTTTTAATAGCTTCAAACGTAATATGAGTTTTTTCATAATCATAAACACACATCGTAAATACAATAAATGATTGCGAATGACAAATCCTTTGTTTTTTAGCTTATTAAACTAACACCCTGGCTGCTTAAACTACGACAATTTTTTCTTTACTCCTAAGTTGTGATTATCGATTTTATCGTGTTCATTTATTTCTATCAACATTTAGTGTTTCTTCGTCTTCTTAATCTTTTTCTTCTTGACTACTTTTTTGTCGATTAGACTCGGTGTGTTGGTTTATTTAATAAAGCGATTCTTTTTATTATTCCTTTTCAAGTAGATTCTCCGTGTGTATTTTCTTTCCCTGCTCTAACTATTACAGGGCCTCGTCGCGCTCAAGCCCTTCTGCTTTTTATAGACCATGTCGTTAGTGAATAATAAACAGACCGTACACTGTATCCTGAATCCAATGGCTGTCATTATTTCATGTTCTGTTTGCTTTCTTTCGTTCCACCGATGAATTATGTTGCCTCAGGGAAATTGACATCCATGTTAAACACGATGGTAAACATTAGGGTGGTTAAAAAAAAAGTACCTTGCACGTGTTATTTCACTTGCAAACTAAAAACTGCTCAAATATTACGTTTATTCCATTTATTGCATTTTGCTTTACGACCTCGTAACGTAACTGTACAAACGATGATATGGACTGTTTCTTTCGTTCTCCTTCATCGGTTCATTCTTATACTTGATGATTCGACACAGTTGTTTCATAGGCTGCATAAAAGACTATTTTTGGGGTTAAAAAATCGGGGCTTATATCGATATGGCAGCAGTAAATACGATCGATAACTTTTATGAGATTTTTAAAATGAATTACTCGGTTTTCAAGGCCAATAAAATTTAACCAGTATCTGCTTGATTTTTGGACATTGGTGAAAAACGTCCTACAAATCCTCATTGTTCGAGGGAATTTTTTCATAGGCTTGAAAGGGAAATATCGTTTTCTCGAAAAACTAGAAAAAAGTGTTTTTTTTTTTTTTAACCACCCTAGTACACAATATCAACATCGTTATGAGATTTCTCGTATGATATCGTTACAACATTATCACTATAAATATTATTATTATTTAACGTCTGGTATTTCGCTGTTTGCGATATATCGAATATATATCTACAAAATGTACAAATAATGTCAATGACTTTGATCAGGATGTGGAACGATCGAGTGTGACGTTTGATTTTATTCGATTATCTATAATGACAGTATTTTTTTCAAAGTTTTTGCTTCGACATTCCTACAGTGAATGGATTACTCGCTGGAGCTTGTCCTGATCACGAGAAAACACATGAAATTTATATCCCAGTTATCTGTGGACCCCTAAAAAAAATGACAAATAAAAATTTTGTTGTCGAATTACCAGTTTTTCTTTTGATTTTTTTTTTTCCTTTTTGTTGGTTCATTTAAAACTCAATATAAAGTTGATGATATTCTCCGAAATTGATATTTCATTAGTGAGTCTGTCGTATTAATATTTCATTGAAAACGTATCGGAAATTTCATCGTAATTGTTCTACATTCAAATACCGAAATTTCTTTATTTCTGGTATCTACGATAATGAGAAAAATTGCGGTTAAAAAATTGGATGATTGAAAGCGATATTGTTACGATGAGAGTGATGCGATAAAAAGCGACTGACATTGTTTAATTCTGCATCTTGAGGCGATTTTTGCTTTCGATTTCTTTCCGTTATTATTTCTACTTTTTATTATCGTCGAAATTTATTTCAACGCTTGGACATCAAAGAAACGTACCTTGTTCGGCGGATTGCGAGATTATGGGCGGGATGAGATTCGTTTCACGAAAATCTCAAACCCGAGCGCAAAATGCACCAAATCGTTTGTCTTTGGATTTTTTTTTCTCGCTCGCTCAAGCCCAATTGTGGCAATCGCATTCTCCTATCATTACCGCAGTGAATAATCGTGTGGGTGTGAACCCAGCGTTTTAAACGATGAATAACTTGAGGGCTGAGCCAAGTATACCCGAGACCAATGGTTCGCCTCTTTTTTCATTTAACAAATGGCTCCAAAACACGAGATACGAATAATTCGATATATATGAGCTGCTTCATGCGAAATTCAACGCTTGGCCGTAATTAGATTTTTCAACCACTCAATTCACTAATAAAAAAGATTGAGAAAAATATTTCGAATCTACAAATTCACGAATAATTAAAGATACACAAAAATCAATATTTCATCATTACCAAATTTTTTAATTGTATACGAAAGTTGATTTCCATTGAATTGACAATTTTAACTATTTCTCTGTCTCGTTCGTTGAATTTCGAACAAAGAGCTCACAGAGCTGTTTTTTCTTACATTTCCTTATCGCGTCCGGATTTCCGTTCTGAATTCAGCATCAAGTTAATCTTCTATCCGTTTTGAATTCCATTTTTTTTTTGACAGCATTATTTTTCGTGCAGTCAATATAATTATGAACAATAAAAGAGATTTTTGCCTCAAACACGCAGCAAAGCTGAACATTTAAGACACGTACATTCTATACAGAGAGGATGGAGCTCTAAAATGTTTTATTCTTGTCATGAATTATTTTTTTTCGTTCACCTAACGAATAAACAGTTTTAGTTAAAAGTTTGTGTTATTATATATATATATATATATTTATATATTTATATATAATAATAATAATAATGAGAATAATAGTATCAATATTATTCATCGCAACAACAAGTGTAAGATTTTTTGTTTCTTTTTCTCTTTCAAATTTTTAGTCTCTTTTTTTATCGTTTTATTCACTCTTTGAATTCTATTTTTTTGTTTTGTTTAATGTTTAATGTTTTTGTTAAATGTTTATCCGTCTCATTGGAACGCCAAGTTTCACGTCAGTACTTTCGCCTCCGTCAATATATCTCTGTGTTCATTGTCACTCATTTATATGCATATTTTTATATATTCGTTTTCATATTTGTATAATGTTTTAGTGTGTTGTGTGAAAATGTGTGAGAATATTTGCTTGAAATATCGGTTTACACTGATAGATTGATACCAACACGTAGTACATTTTAGTTTTATTTCTTTTGTTTTATTGGTAATTCATTTTACGTCGAAAAAACATCATACGCTCTTCTTTTATGTTTTGTTCTATTATTATTGTTTGCCTTTTTTCTCGTTCGTCGTTTAAGAAGTTTGGACATAAAAAATGCAACGATTGGTATTCGAGGTGGCGCGAGTGGCGAAAAAAAAAAAAATTGGAAATTGAAAAAAACTGATTTTTCATAAATGGCACAACTTTCGAACACGTCGATTTTTATTGGTAATGATAGATTGAAGGGAGAAAAAAATGATGAATTTTTGGAATTATTCAAATATCGACTATAGGCATTGGTCAAATGAATTATTAAGGTTTAATTATCTTATGCTAATTGCTATGATTAAGTAATGTGAAAAAATAAAAATTATAATGGTTTTTTAGCTTTGAAATTATTTTAAATTAATATTCACTCATTTACGTTAACTACGATGAGTTGAAAGGAAAATGATGATTTATAATTATCTTGTTTAAGTCATGGCTTTTCAGTGGTACAATGCCCGTCACTGATTATCAAGAAGTTAGCGTGTTTCGAGGTATTCTCGGCGATATACGTGAAACAAAAATGCAACAAATTTTCAACACGAAAAAGTTTATCTCCCCGCAATCCATTTTTCGAAAATCATTAAAAAAAAAAAGCTTTTTATTTTTTCGCCAACTCCATGCGACGATCTTTCGGCAACGGAAACCCATTTAGAAGAGGACTTTAATCTTTTCGTACCCGTATCGCCGAGATTTCCTCACAATTCTTATTCTTTGTGGGATCAAACTGCCTCACCGAGTTTATTCATTTTATTTTCTTCTCTTTATTCTGGACTGAGAGAAAGATTTAAAAAAAAGTCGTGGCATGCTCCCATTAGTGGTTTGCTCTACTCACGGGACATCGGTGCGGCAGTTATTCTCGATAAGTATTTTGTTTTGTTTTTTTGTTGTTTTAACTTCTATATTTAAAAGGCTATTTATGACAATAGTAATTAATATCAATGTATACGTATAATACAGAATCTCCCGGGACATTCGGAATCACCAGCTCTGAACAGTCTACTATTATTTCAGCTATTAATTAATGAGAAGTAATGATAATAATTATAGTCATCGATACATACCTAACGTTTGGTAATACCTGCTGGAAAATATTTATAATATTACTTATTGGTGTTTTATACGTAGCATGGCGATGTATTAATCTAAATTAATATGAGGCTGAGATGTTTTCTCCAAATTATTCTCTGCAATATATTTCATACGATTTTTTTTTGTTTTTTTTTTTGTTTCTCAAACAATGATCAACGCACAGGATGATTCCGAACGCTCGCTCGCGCGTAGTCGTAAAATCGATACAGATTTTTGTCTTTCCCCCCTCGAAACGAGAGAGAAAATAATGGCGAAGAATCGGACGCGTTTTCTTTTTTCTTGTTTTCATGGTTTTTTCTTATTTTTTTAATCCACCCGATGCTTTTGTTATTCAATTGAAACAACGATCACAAATACTTTTCATTTGTTATCAACACGAGTTTATTCAGCTCGATACTTCGCCCACGTTCGAGATTTCGAATACTATTTTTTTTTTTAATCCTTTAAATGACTTCTTATTACTTTATATTATTTGGTACGATTCACACGCCTCAAAGTTTATGAAAATTTACTGTTCAACTATCGGACAAATAATAAATAAGATAGGCTATTCGCTGGCTTGAGACCGTTCCGTAATTATTTTTAAAAAATTGCATTATCGCTTGTTCTTCCTCCTCGTTTTCAGATCGATCTGTTATTCCACATAAATCGATTGTATTCGAACGAGGATTGCTTTTGTTTCATTTTTTCTTTTTTTTTTTCGTTGCAATAGTTCGCTAACGTTTTTCTCTCGTTTCTCAAGCCCTTAATTTATAGTCCCTTTTGCTTTTGTTCCCCCCCACAATCGACATATTCCTTTCGACGCTGTCTAAGAAATATGCAAAAAAAATGAAAAGAAGAAACTTTCGATCAACGCAGCCTCGAGTCACAAAAATTCCTTAGACGTAGAATCTAGTTTTGTTTTTCTTTCCTTGGTAGCACGAAAAAAATCGCGATTTAGTTTCTTTTCATTTTGACGGTTTTTGTGGTTGTTTTTTTTTTTTTTCTTATTATGGAAGTTCCCTTTAGAGGAACCACTTGGCAATGACAAGTATGATTAGATGAGTCGCTACGCTCGTCATTGACGCACCCCCACCGGTAACCTGAACGTCATCCGGACTAACGAAGGCCTCATCGATCACGTGAATTATTCCATTGGTGCATGGAACGTCCGGACGGTACACTCTGATCCATTTTCCCATCCACTCGACTTGGTAGCCTGTAAATTAATATTATTACCGGATTAACCATATGGACAATTTTATTCACAGAGCTCGTTTCTGATAAAAAAATTAAAAAAAACTTATGACCTTTTTTTCACGTTGGAAAAAAGAATGTCACAGCATTTTTTGATTTTTTACCATTCGTTCAGTTTTAAGTTCTTGAGAGGATGGATCAGTCACTGAACCTCACCTCGAATTTTCGTAATTGAAATTCTTCGATATCGTTTGACAAATCAAAAAAGGCTCTGTCAGCGTACGCAGAACGATGCCGAAAATCCGCTGACAGGGGCTTTTTTTTAATCGGTGAAACCGTGTCGAAAATATTCAATTTCGAAAATTGCAGCTGTCTCTCTCGTACTAACAGTGGCGAGATAGCGACTGATCCCTCACTTTAATGACAATTTTATAAGATTAACTAAAAGAAAAAGTTTATCACGTTTCGTAATGTCTACAGCGGAAGTCGCTGAGTTTATCGTTCTGTGGATATAAAAAAAAAAATAAAAAAATTTATTTACAGTTTTATGCAAAGTTTTAGTCAACGCTCCCTCGTGCAGCTAACTGCCGGTGATTAGTTATGGTTTCCATGAAAATGTCGTTTTGCCCTGGCCATCTAGACTATTATGTTTTTTTTTTTGTAAATTGCAAATATTTATGGATAAATTAATTATTTTACAAAATATGAAAAAGCTGCGTGATCCTTGCTACTTGTCCATCGGACCAAATAAAAAATCAGGCAAGTTCAGAAACGAGAAAAATCTGGGCGTTCGGTTTAGCCAACTGTGTCTCTTCTCGGTTTTCTCATTATCATGAGTAGTCTGAACCTTTCGATTACATCGATTTCCCCAAGGCACCCTAAAGTCCACGTTTCAAAGTTTCGAGTAGGAAAAAAATAACGAATCAATGGATTAAGAAAAAGATATAAAAAAAAGCCAATACTAACCGCAAATTAAATCTGAAAGCTCCCTTTGCGAGAGACTGAAACGAAAAGGGAATTTTCTGACGGTTGGAATTCGACTTTAGTCAGTGCCGCAGCACCTGTACCTCAGCGACATAGAGATTACAGAGGCGGATACGTATAAACTTGTACGGAGAGAAAAAAAAAGTAACGTGGCTCTAGAAACACCTTTTGAATATTTATCGTCTAACCCGTGACGAAAACTTTTCGTTCAGGGACTTTCGAACCTCCCTCGTGTACGCAAGTTCATCAGGATATGTGGATGTACGAATAACTGCAGTAACAGAAATTGAGAGAGAGAGAGAGAGAGAGAGAGAGAGAGAGAGAGAGAGAGAGAGAGAAAGAGAAACGATGGAACTTTGTGACATTCGATTTTTTTCATGGATTTCTATTTTATTACTATTTTTTTTTTTTTCATTCCTTATAACATAGGGAAACTACATAGAATCGTGTACAGCACCCGGATGAGCGAATGTGGGCATATAGTCACACGTGAAACAAACGTTCGTACTTCGTATTCACTGGGGTCTCGTCTACTCTTGAATTGAAAAGAACATTTGCGAAAGAGACGAGACAGCTGGAGGGAATTGGAAATAGAAAAGAAGAAATATTAACGTGTATAAAAATGTGTATATACGAAGTTATAGGGATTTCGATTAAATTGAGGAAAACAAGTCGTAATCGTGGACAATGCGAGGCAAGGAAAATTTTAACCTCTTCACTCGCTTGTCCCAGGAAAAATGACAAAATTAAGCTTTCTCAATTATACGACATTGAAGTGACTGATCGAGAAGGGAGGGGATGAAACAAATTGGAAAAGTGTGTGTGTGTGTGTATGAGCAGAAAAGAGGAAGAGAATAAAAAGGAGAGAGGGAAAGAAAAAGGATGATCCTACGGACTGGGCTGATTCGCTCTGTCACTCTCATTCAACGTATACACAGAGAGCACATAGCAATTAGCGCCCGTGGGGTAATCAAGGAATTTGCATGTAAATGGCGGTCGAAAGGTGCATAATAAATCGTACGATGGTACCCGAGGTCGTAATATGGTAGCTCCTGTTTTCACGGAGCTGTGGGAGCAGCGAGTGGAATACACAAGGGAGAAACCGAATGAGAAAGAAAATAAGAGCAAAGGTAAAGAAAACGAAAAAAAATGAGTGGATAGGAAGGCAAGAGTCGAAACGTCAAAACTCGATCGAAACGAAAAAATCCATTTATTTTCACGCCCCTTTCCATGAAAATTATGGATAAAAAAAAATCATACCCATGACAATTCAAACAATATTCTTGCAAATAATTCATGAGAAAGTTTGGCTCGTTGACTATTTTTTGGATGGACCATCGACCAAGCAACTTTTCTAATTCATCCTCGTTCGTACGTCCTAGAAAGGCTTTAGCAACGGGAAGCTCAATTATCGAAAATACAGTCTCCACAAAAAGTCGAATCTGAAGAATTACCCCAACATTTTTTTTTCTTCAACATTCAAAGATAAAATTTCTACTAATCTTCGTTTTCCTCCTTTTCATAATCACAGCTAATTAAATTTACTAGCTACAGCAGAAATTATCCAAATCCCGGTCTTAATATTGCTCGAGAATTTATACGTGGAGAAATTTTTTTTAAAATGATTTTCTGCTTTTCACAATTATTTGAATGTTTCCTAAAAATTTAAATTAAACTACTTTTCAAAAATGAGTAAACATGGACTTGGAAATACCTCTTTCTCATATTATAATCTGAATGTGCTTTACGTTATGCATCTGTCCATCAATGGACTATGGATGCGTGTCCAACTCGCTCGGGATTCCCAGTAATTGATTGATTGAAATGAACGCAAAAAAAAAATGCTTTGCAGGCAAACCAATCACCAAAATCCCCAAGGATGTTTCGTGCGTTGAAATATCGGCCAAATTCGATAGCAGAACGAAGTGGTTTCTCCTGGTCCGAAATACTTAACTTTAGGTCGGCTTAACGAGCTTGACCTTAAAAAATGAGCAACGCGTATCAAAGGGAAACTTTTAAAACGTGACGTCGCGCGCTACACTATTTGGTCCATATTGTGATGAAAATTCAGTATTCTTACAAAGATATTTTACAACTTATACACATAATATTTATGAGTAATATTTACGAGTATAAGCAAATATTTGGGAAAGCTCTCGTGCGTTTTCATCGCAAATTAAGGTAGAAAAAGAAAAAAAAAAACTTTTCAATCGCAGAGCGCGTGTAGAAAAAGCGTTTGACATCAAAGCATTTTTTCTGTTCATTAAGCACCGAGTTTTATCGATTAATTTTAAATATTCCCTCTCATTACTGACGTCGTAAGTTTTAACCATAATTACCTTAGTTATTACGACATTTTACTTTTATTTATTTTTCTATTATTGGCACTTTGATGCCCCACAAAAAATTACCAAGCCTCGTTCCAGGTTCACTACTGAAATATACATTGCTCAAAAAAGTTTACTGAATGCTTTTTTACTTTCGTTACATCCAATGGAATCAATCATAAGAGTTTGCCGTCCCTGTAGATTTTTTTATTCTTCAAAAAAAAAAATTGTTTAAGCTGCAACTAAAATATTGCAACAATAAAAAAAATGCTCAAATTCAGGGTCGTGAAACTTGATTCTTATGGAAATACATTTTTCCGACGAGTGGTGCACTAGGGTGTGTTTAAGGTAGTACTGTCGGTTTCAGAATTAGTGTTTAGAATTTTATGACATTTGGTATAGTAGTAGATTATGATTAGAACAAGATCCAGTCAAAATTTCGAGAAGCTACAGAAAACCAGAAAAAAGATTTTCGTATTGCTAGTTTTATACATTTAATCCTAGGATTCTACACTATGTGTTTTAAAACAAATCCCCTACACTGGGGTTACGGGCACCCCAGCACTTTGAATCGATGCAGTTGACTCGCTATTTGTCGTAGAGAGCTTTATTTTTTTTTTTTTTAATTTGATCGTTCGAATTCTCCAAAATAAAATCAAACATTGATAAAAAGTGTAATATTCATTTTTCACGGTGAAAAATGCAATTAAAAAAAATTATGAAAGTAATCTTCGAATTTTTCACTATTTAGTGGCGGTGTGGGGAACCCCTGAGTAGGGTCGTAGGGTTAACATTGAGTCTTTTGTGAGAAATATCAGTTTTCATTGTATTTTACGATGAATTCTTATCAATTCTTAGGAGAAATCACAGTTTTCATTGTAAAATACAATGAAATGCATGAAATCGATGTTGAATTCATGAAATTACCAATGCGAATATCTTTTTTCTGGTTCTCTGTATAACCTCTTGAAAATTTGACTGGATCTTTTCCTTAACATAATTTACTACTGTATCAAATTTTGTTGAATTCCGAACGGTGGCTCTAAGACCGACAGTACTAGCTTAAGCTCAGCTTTGGTTGACAATGAGTAGTGCATCCCCAAATATCTACTTTTTTCTATGCTTTGTACTCTTATTGCGACAGGCTATTTTTTTTTTGTGCCTTTTCAAAAATTGCAGTTGCGATATTCTAAAAACGAACTATTTTTTTTTTTTCATCCTCAATGAGTTATTCGACGATGGGATACGGTGATGAAAGCGGCGAAATATGGTATTTATACTGCGAGATATTTTTTTTAAGCTGCGTCAATGGAACATGGATGTGTGCACAGAATTTGGCAAATCTCGCCGATCGATCAATGGCAAATGGATTTTTCAATAGTGTGAAAAGTTCGAGCCGTGCTTGCTCATGCCTGAGCGCCTTCCAATCTTTTTTTCAATGGAAGTACATTTTTTTCGAAATATTCGATATAAAAATAAAAAACGGTGGTACGAAAACGTAAAAGAAGAAAACGCAAAAGCCAGCAGCTTAGTGGAGACTGGGTGACTCACCGAAATCGTCACGAGGACGGATTGCATTTTCATCGTACTTCTCGTCTGGTTGTAAAAGTATTAACGATATATAATGGAACGATTATTTGCTATCGTAAAATCAGAATTAAATGCAATTTTTGCAAAAAAATTGGCGGAATTTTTGGAAAACATTTTTTTTAATACATTTTTATTTATCTCGTTGGTCGTTTAAGTGTCAATAAATGTAAAAAGAGGAGAATACAAGTGAAAAATTGTACTCACTGTCGTCAGCTTCTCTGATTCGTAACTTCAAGCTTCCCCTCACTGCTTGCAACGTCACTGTACCGTTGACTACCATTTTCTTCAGCTGAGCCATCGTGTAAGGTTGATTCGCCACGACGAGATGTCTTTCCAAGATTTGTTGCGTCTAATCAGTTAAAAATCGTTAACAAAGGAAACGAGACAAATCTCTAGGAAAAAAAAAAAATACTTTTCGGGTGAGGAACATCGACATCGATTTTCAACAAGTTCAGGATCTTATTGAACTTTTTTCTTCTAAATGTGAAACCAGAATGGATTTGAATTAAATTTCGATTGACTGAGCGAAAAAAAATCGGTTCAACGATCACCAAATACTCTGAAAATTTGATACTCACATGGTAGTTGAAGGAAGGCATAAATAGTTTTTTGTAGGTCGATGGGATGCTGATCTTTGCAAGTTCCCATGCCGAGTCACGTGGAACAAAGTACGTGAATCTCTTCTTCGTATCGTTAAGCTGGTTGTTGAAGTCTCGCTGAGTTCCCAAATAATAAGTCGAACTGCAATTCATTGAGAACGAAACAATTGTTTATTATAATGATGAAAATTCAGTTTCAATTGTTTCCACATTATTAATTAACGGAATAAAAAACGCCACCTTTATATCAAAGCCTCGAGATTGCAGACATTTCCAAATTCATTGAAGAATAAATTGAGTAAGAGAAATTTAGTCTACGCCATTTGGAATATTCGAAATAGACTCGCTGCCTGAGTGAATTTAATTGGCGTTGATGGGCGCTCATGTATATACCAATATTTCCTTGCAAAAGGTGAAAATTAAGAAAGCAGGGCCAAATAAATTTAAGGACAGAGTGAATTTAAAAATATAGCTTTTTAGCCCAAAATCTGGTGAATTATTTTTTTTTATAGGCACAACCAAAGCCTTTCATTTGTTTGATGATTGATTTTCAAAAATCATTGTGAGCGAGCACTATATTTAAATGTTTTCAACTTCCGTGTCACTTAAATGAACCGTGGAAATAACGAGATGCTAGTTAGCCCGGCAGAACCGTAACTGAAGATGAAATGCACCAGCCGTTCTTTAACTTGTCTCGGTTTTCGTACGTGCTGGGTATATACCGGGGGGAAAATGTGCTTTGGAGAAAAGTTAAAAGTTCTCTCTGTCTCGGTGTTTCTTTTAGTCAACACGTGCAGCACTGGATGAGCCACCGCGACAAATTGGTAATTTGCATACGCCGTTTTTCTTCCATTCCTCGCCCATTTGCCTCTTTTAAAACTCGAGTTACATATACGTGTGCATGGGAGATGCTGTGTGCAGGGAATGCTTATAAAATATATGCGAAAAGTATGAGAAATGTGTCAAGAAAAATAAACCAACGAGTAATCTAACGAACTTTTTTTCTCCAGCACTCAAATTTTATATAAAATTGTATGAAATGTGCTAGAGATTGTTTTTCTATTTCAATGAAAACCCGCTGTAAAAATCCAATCCGAATTGATGGAATGTTGAAGAAAAAACAAAAACAAAAAAAATAAACAAGTTCAGCTGCGAATAAAATACAAATGAAAAGAGGAATCTATTTTTTTTTTGTGGAGAAGACTTTCAAATCTTGAAAAAGTCACCAATACGTCTGAATATAAAAAATATATTTTTGATTGTATTCACGAAACTGTACCGTGTTCCACGAGACATGACGAATAGAGACAAGCGAGTAGCGAAGAGGAAAAAAAATGTCAAACGAATAGCGAAGAATTCTGAAGATGCTCGGTACCATTTCCGTTTCTGGGTTCAATTTTTTTCATCGTATACCCGCAAAAGAAGTCAACTTCCTATTTCTCGAGATGAGAATAAATTGAAACTGTTGTTTTTTTCTATCTGCTACCTCGATGGCCAGACAACGTATTTTTTTTTCTCATCCCAGCTTTCCATCGTCAAAGAAGGTTTATCCTTCGTGCAGGCGGGGATGGGAATAAAAAAATGTGTACAGAGGCTCGAGTTCATTGCCAGGGGTGGCAGAAAGAAAGGAAAAAAGCGACTATTTTCCAGTGTACGTAAGGTAATTGAAACGAGAATTTTCGCGGCGTTATTTTAATGAAATTTGAACGAGCTCCACACGAACAGGAGCTCCGCAGTAGTCGAGTACACTCCCTTATGCTGTACGAAGAAAAAAAAAATACAGTGAAATAAACGCGATAAAAAAACAACAAGCGAAGGAAAAAAAAAAAAAAAAAACAGAAACCCATCACGGTTGTAGCGAACCACCAGCAAGAGGAAAACGAAGTCGTTTGCAGACGGATAAGATTTCTTTTCGTGTACCAACAACAAAAAATAAAAATGAAGAAATAATGTAGGGAAAAAGGCACTGGGGAACTAAGATGTATTTAAAGAACATGTGTCGATGGATATACACATGTTGAAATGTGTGTGTAACACATTTAAGTGCTTCTACATTCACATTCCAGTGGCTTGAGCGAAAAAGACTTGCTTATTCACATGGATACTCGATATCGCTATGTTCATATAGAACTATATCCACGTATGTCCATTCAAATATTTATACGAGAAAATACTAAAAGTAAAAATGGTGTCAAGTGTCTTGGCAAACGTTTCGATGCAACGGTTCTTCTCGAACATCCTCATTTATGAAATCTCATCGAAGCTTTCTACAGTTTTCCCTGGAACGTTACTTCAAGTTTATTCATGAATTTTGACAATATTTTTTAAATTCGACGTGAAAATTCTGTTCTTCCAATCAATGGATGATTCATTAAATTTTTAATGCAAATATCAAACCAAATACGTCAGTTTTCATAATTATGAAAGATTCAACTTTTAGACTTTGATTTTGGCAAATGAGAGACGACCCGACCGATTGGTTATCAGACCAGGGTGAGATCTCAACATGAAAAGGACATTGAATTCAGTTTCACATAAACAGATACGTCCTTTTCATTGAAAACCTCCACCGGGGAGAGTCAGATGTGGGTTTGTGCATACAAATGTGTGTACAGCGGTACTTTTTACGAGAGTATTTGTGTCGGTGGGTAGAGCTTAGCGGTACTGGGAGTATACCCATTTTATATAGAGAGAAAATCGGATTGGTAGAGATTCAATTATCGATGCACGTCTTTGGACTTCTTTCCTTGGAGTTATAGCGTATCGACTTTTTCTTTTTTTATTTCGATTACCTTTCTCTCTTTATCTTCTATTTCCCTCTCTAATCCGATGCATTTATCGCAAGAATTATATGGAGAGATCTCGCAGTGCATACACAAATGACGTCTGCATTTTTTTCGCTTCTTTTTCCTATTCAATTCAATCATGTGCATTAGACTCAATTTTAATCGAGACTCGATACGTTCTGGTTACGATAGTTCACTGTGGCTGTGGCTCACGAAAACTGTGTGACGTAAAGAAAAAAATTATAACGAAGGGTTGAACGACGAAATTGAAAAATGATTTTTTTATACTCACTTCAACATTGGATCGGTCCTTAATTTGTCGAGAACGGTCGTATAAGGCACACCAAGCACCCGGTCAATAATGTGAATGATTCCATTGGTTGCGGCAATGTTTGCTGTTATAACAGTTGCGTTTACACCGCCTCCTTCTACTGTCACCGTCTGACTACCGTTGGGTCCGGTTATTACGTTGAAGTAGAGACTTTTCCAATTTGCCGCGGTCTGTACCTGGAAAATTGAAGCAGTTAACGTTAAGGAAAACGTTCCAATCTACATGACGAAAAATCGACTCAGGGGATTATCCAGCCTCCCATTACTTTTTTTTCCTCTTTCAATTTTTCTTTCATTTGCAGTTTCAAGAAATTAGACGATGAAACGTAAATGCTCCAATATCAAAACGTTGCACTTTTTTTTTTTATTATCATTGCCCGACTGCATGCTGAGCATTAATTTAACGTTTTTTTAACATTATCCGGAAAATTAAATATCCCAAGCGTTCCTGACCCTTTCTCACGAATTCATTTGCATCCAAGTTCGAAAATTTCTTACAGAATTTTTTTTTTTTTTTTTTTGTATACGGTATCGAGAATTAATACTTTTCTATATTTTTCGGTTAATCAGCTATGCCCAAAGTTCCGGATTCCACGCATTAGTCTGGCTTTCTAATAAATAAAGATTGTACAGTATAAAAAGGGGAAAAAAGTTTATCGGAACGTGAAACTGCTTCGTTATGCATCACTTGCGATAAGAAAGATTCGTTGAACTTATTTTCGGCAATCATCGAGTTCGCGATAGAAATATCCAAATCCAAAAGTTTGATTCGACCATGAATTGGGTTGTGAATTTTTTCTTTCCTTCGTTCAATTTCATTGAATTTTGTTCGAGTCTCCTCTTAAAATCAACAATTTTATCGAATCATATTTTTGGTTAATGGAGTTCTAAATAAAAATAGATATTGAATAATTGAATAAAAGTATGAAAACATTAGAGAAAAAAGCATATCCAGTCATACGACATTCTTGACAATGCTCTATTTGTTTTCTACGCTTAAAAATTACGTTGATCAAAATAAATTAAAACGGAGTTTGAAAAAGCATTATTGGAAGGAAATTACTCGTTTTCGGTATTTCCTCCGGTTCACTACAGTCCATGAAAAACCAATACAAATAAAACATGCACAAGACTATTAACGAAGTAACGAATTGTGTGGGAAAACACGGAGCCATAAACGAGCATTTCGCACGTAACAAAACGAGCGGAGAGTGTTTGAAAGGTACAACATTTTTGTTTGTTTTTGTTAAGAGACTTCATGCGCTCAATAACGAGCGCAACACTCCCGAATGAGTGTCGCAACGTTTTTCCTGCGGCCACGAATATTACGAGCTGAAACTTTTTTTTCATTCGATTAAAACAATACACATCGACATTGTCGATGCGTACTCAACACTCGACACAACAAGCATCTTTTTTTTCGTTGAGAATTATGGGTTGAAATTGTTTTTCTTCGATTAACAGGAATTTACTTTTTTCCAGGATTATTGCTTACTCTCGTCGCGAGGGACGAGCGTGGTTTTTTAATTTATCGACACTTTGTTTCTCTTGAAATTTTAAGTGCCATTGGGTAACAGGGAAAAACATTAAAACGAAAAACTCAATGTCTAGGCTTACGGAGATAAGGGAAGTTGGAATTAGTTGAGACTAAAGTATGAGCGAGAATGATTGATAACACTGCGTACAATTTGATAAACTATGATGAACACGGAAAAAGTAGAAAATGGAAGAGAAAATAGTGAAAATGTAAAAAGTTGAAATTTCGTGCGCGAAAGCTCGGAAGGAATGTCGTTTTTGTGTAATAAATGCAAAATTTTTCGACTTGCCAAGAGACACGGATTTTCGTGCAAAAGGTTTGAATCATCTGGACGAAAATCCGTGCATATTTTTTACTGAAAAGCTCGAGCAGTGACTCTCTCTCCAGAGTCTTCGTAAAAAATTTTGTGATGCTGCGGCAAAAGGGAATGGAGCGGGCAACGAATATCTAGAATCTTCGCTGCAAGAAGCTTTTTCGATCGCACAGACATGCGAATATCTTTCACTCTGATCTTTGACGCAGAGCGGGCCTCATGAATTTTCCTTTACACTCGAATTGCCTCACGGCTACTTTTCGTCTCTGTACATCCTATTCTCTCTTTATCTCACCACCCACGCTCTCCCTCCCTCTCGCCACTCTCTCTCTCTCTCTCTCTCTCTCTCTCTCTCCTTTGACTATTTCGCTTCTCTCTTGGATAAAAAAACGTGGGTAGAAAGTAGTGCAGCATTGGAGAAAACCGATGGAATAGATCTTCGCTTTTTCCTATCGCAAGTCGATATGTAAATGACTCGTTCGTATCTGCGAAACTCATACAGGCGCTTTTCCATCAATTATTGACTCGAATTGATATGAAAATCTTGTAAAGACACAGCGAGCTGTTCCATATGCAAAAATCTTCCTGTTCAGCTTTTTTGTTGCATAACAAAAAATGAAACGGAGCTCACGAAACGTAATAATTTTCCATTGACATTTCTTTCGGATTTCGGTCAAAAATCATTCGACGTTATCAGTTTTTTAATTATTTTCAATAATTATAAAGTCATCGTTCTTTAAGGCAGTCCGTTGACTTGGATGCGTAAGAGTTGTTTTTCACTGTCTACCGAAACGTTGGCTTCGAATAGTCGAGAAAGAATAAAAATTAAGCGTACGGAAAATCTTTCACATTTACGAAACATATCACGATACTTAATTAGCATTGCTCGCGGAACAGGCGACTGGCTTGAATTGAGCTAAATGTAAATTAGCCTGCATTCGAGGGATCCTCGTTGCCTCGGTTTTCCTCTTTCGGTAGAAAATACTCTCCTGATGCTCTTTTGGATATATTCGTGTACACCGATACAGATGTGTGCATAACGTTATTATAAATAAGATTGTTCGTATTATGAAAAGGTCGTAAGTAAGGCAATTCAAAGCTCGGGCAGATGTTGGCGTCAAGGCTTTTTGTTAAACAGAAGTTCATATGGAATTAGTTTTGAAAAGAGAGCCGAATTAAACGTCCGCATAGAGGTGATTTTTTTTCCAACGCTCGTGTTCGTTTATCCAGCCGCTCCATATACGGACGGACATAAACTTTCTAGCCTATCTCGTCCGGAACGAAAACCTCTTGTCCGGCAAAAAAACAAATAAATAAATTGTGTTAAAAATAAATGAAATAAAGTTTGTAAAAAAAAACGCTGTCTCGCAAAGCTGGACAAACAAAAAGCAGGGAAAAAGCACATTGCAACGACAACAAGAGGCACGAAGTATTTTAAAAAAAAAAAAAACCACCCTGGAAAATCACCGGATAATTTTTATCTCTTTCCGCACAGTTCAGTAATTTTTTTTTTCTTTTTTACTTTATTCTTCGCTTGGACGAACGTTAATTCTCCTCTGTATTCCATTCTGTGTGTGTTTCCTCTTCGTTGCTTTTTTCATCTTTGTTCTGTCCGAGCAGAATCGTTTTGGTCCATTTTTTTTATTTCCCAATATTGACCTTCAGTTGTGGAATACTCATTTCGTGTTTTACTGTTTTTTTTCTTTTTGTTTTTTTTTTTTATATATATACAAATAGAGCATGGCATGAATAAATATTTAGAAAAAAATTTCCCAGCGAACGCTTTCATCCTCATGCACCGATGACCATATCAATAACCTTCGTCCAAAAGCCTTTGACCGAAAATTTCGTTTGTTTTGTTTCTCAATTTCACTCAAACGGATTGCGATATTGATTCTTCACACTTGCGATTTTTGATTGTTTGCTTGTTGTTGTTTTTTTTTCCATACTGAGCATTTGTTCTGTACCAAAGTTTTTTCGGAAAACACACGTAAAATTTGGTTTGAAAAAAAGTTAATTTTGCGACTTAACGATTTTGCACGTGCCTATACGTATATGTAATAAATGATGATGGGAAAACGTCGAATTACACGACTGTCCCTTTCACCCGAATAATTCTAACCACCAGCCTATCCGCTCGTTTCGCCAATTTATGCGCGTTTGGACTCGGTGGATTGTGCTCATTCGGTGGTCGATTGAACGATGCTTTACGCATAATAAGTAACCACCATTCGCCCATGAGCAAACGATCAGACCAACAAGGATATCCCGATAAAATAAATATCTATAGGGCATTTTGTGTGTCATTCAGTTACGAACTCTCATTTTTCGTTTTCACTCTATGCGATAAATTTCTTTTTTCTTTTTTGATTTTCCGTAAAAATTATCAGTGCCCCATAAATAAGACGAAAAAACGATCGTTTTTTTTTCCGTGGATAGTGTTTGAGCGTTTATTTCGTTTGTAACATTTCCAACGTGTTGAATGTCGTCATGAACGATTTTCGAGCCCTTTCCTTATGGAAATCGAAGCATGAATCGGCGGTCACCCAACCAAGTATTGTCCTCGTCCGCGGTTACGTGGGGTATCGCCACAGATACACACGGATCGTGCATTAATTATGGAGCTTACTCTATTTTTGAAATAATAATTCGTGAATTTATAAAAATATTATTGCAAAATACAAATAGTTTGTCATTTGCGTTCGATCGTTATTTTTATGAAAAAGTAAAGGATTTCTGTTGCCATTAAAAAATGACAAATTTGACGATTTAATATACAATTCCCCATATCGAAATTCAATGGGCATTCGTGCTTGTACCTGCGTATGGTCTCGTATACATAGTCGATGTAACATGTCATTGAATGCAGTCGAGTTTTACGCGTCACTAACTTAATTGGACCACATGACACGAGTCTAGATTTCAATATCCGGAGCATAGCATCCCTTGCCCGTATATAATTGAGTTCATTCCATTCAAAAATACCCTAATCGGGCATTGATCTTTCAGGAAGTGGAAAAATCTGAATTGTGAATCTTGTGAACTTTTGGCTGTGGAAATTTCACAAGTTTTTTTTTTTTCTTTAGTAAAATCCATGGTTGTTTTTTTAGTTAGTTGAAATTTAGTCGAAATTTTCAATAGTTCTGCTTTTGATGAAAGGAGCACGTTCAATGCACGCCAAATGAAAATTGGACAGCTACGATGTAATTGGGACTTTGCTGCGATTGAAAATGTAAGGGAAACGAACTGTTTGATGTTTGCGCTCGTTTGATAATGACATGTTCGACATAGACGTGCGTAGAATTTAGTGACTGTGCGGTTCCTTGATTTACATGGCTCACTCACACGCCCCCGGCCTCTATGTACAATTATACATACAAGTTTACATGTTGATTCATTATGAATGTGTGTAAACACATAGACAAGGAAAAAGTTGAATGCAGGTACGAAGATACGCGTACACATCAACGATTGCCAATTGTTTGCAAGTCGAGTGGCCACTCGGGCGTTAATTTATTTACGGATGGATTATCATAAAATTTGGCACACGTGTGCTAATGTCGATTTACTAATTACCGAGCCTCGTTATGGATAATATCCGATATACGTTACGACTTACGATACTCCATTCCTCTATCAAATTTCGTTCCCACGCATCTCTACGTTTTCGTCTAATCCACTCGATCGTATAGAACTACGTTTAGTACGTATATGGAAACTCCTCTTCATAGGAACTAGTTGGCCAACGACAAGTTTTCGATGATCAAAATGCATGAAAAAGTGGCGAAAATTCATGTCCCCCAATTTTTTTTACGTTCCTTTTGAAAATAGAAATGAATCCTTCGAGAATTAACGTTTCCATGTGTGTAGTTCTGCTCTATTGGATATGGAAACTCTCATTAAATGTATGCCTTGCCTATATATGCAAGTTCATTAGACGACAGCGGGGAATCAAGCTATCGAGCTTATCTGTGTGATGAATTTGCCACCGGGAATATCACAGTCCATTTCGGCGTTCATAAGCTTCTGCCTATACCTCATCTACTCTGGGTTCAACAAATTTCAATCAGTGTAAACATTGCTTCGAATCATTCTCATTAGTCGATTAATGAGCCACTTCCTCACATGCTGTACGAGTTCCTATTCGCGGCAGGACTAGTTGATAGTGTTGCGCGCATTCCTCGTCATTAGCAAGAGAGAGAACAAGATTGCTATCAATGAAGTGTGGCTTTTAGATTCTTCAATGTTTTATCAACAAGAGTGAAAATTTGTTGCCAAGTGAGCCAGATTCGTGGTCTGTAAAAATAGATTTTTCGACATGAAAATTTAATAGAAACGACTTTTGTTTCTTCGACAATGTTTCACTTGAAGAAATAAGGGAACAAAAAGAAAGTTTTTCGTGGATAGCGAGGCACTGTGGCGGGACAATCGTTATCCTGGCTTTTTTTTTTTTCAAGTATTCTGATTCCGTCACTTTTTTCGACTCAATGAATAAATTACAATTCCCTGTTGAAAAAATTGCGTTTCATAGTTTTTTTTATGGAGAAATTCATTTCGGTTGTTCTTGTTCTGAAAAAAATGAGCAGCTCAAGGAATTAAAAAAAAAGTGGACAAATTTGTACGGTGAGAACCAAATGAATGGAATTATCAATTGATACAACTTTGATTGGAGTTGAAAAAATGTATTTTATATCACGCGGTACGTAAATGGACGTTTTGCGTGCGCTTTGCGTACACAAAACCCTCATTTCCGCACGTAATATAAAATTTCGTATAACACGCGTACGAAAAATCTTTTCTGACTCCTCGCCTTCGGCTCGGCCTGCAAACTCGCACTCGTCAGAAAAAGATTTTTCGTCCTAGTGTTATAATGTACTATTAACTGTGAATGCCTGCTTCGTATAATTCATCGAGCTACCGTGGATGAATTATTTTGAAGGCAGATTGAAAATAAAGAACGTTATCTATAAAATCATATAAACGATCGACGGGTTTTGGTATATCGAGACTTTACTACTGGTACGTGTGACGAGACGATTTGCGGCTTATCCGGGCACAATATACGTTTCACTTTTGTTTAACAGATTTTTGTGCCCACGAGCACAAATATCGAACTATTTCGAGTCTCTATATAAATCCCATATTGGCCTGATATGAGTTTCGGCAAATAACGAGCTCCAGAAACGTGGTGTGAGTTTCGATATCTTGTGTATTCACATCTACGTTTATCGATCTTGTGAAAAACTGGAAAGAATCTGTGGCACGGGATTCGTAGCTTGTAATATTGTAAATTACGCCCTTTTCATTCTAAGCTTAGAATTTACGTGCACACACGTATTCGTAACACGAAATGGTTGGAATATAAACTTGTTCTGTTGGATAATCGAGGAGTATTGGTTATATACAAGCTCTGTGTACAGCACGGCCGAAATTTATCGGCTCTGGGCGAAGCATATTACCGCGTACAGGCCGCGACGCGAGTTAGCGGTAGCGAGAATATAAACGATCGACGGTTATCGACGTCCAGCTGGTCTGGATTATCTCTTATGTTTCTTTCAACGTTTCGAAAAAACACCGAACGAGTGAATTATCGGATTTGACAATACAAAAAACCTTCTGTTTTCCTGCGATAACCAAATTTCAAGATTTAGAATAACTCAATGATGCTTCGATCGATGAGCATTTTTTTTTTACAATCCAGCAGCAATAACCAATGAGATATAGCGTTGAACTTTTTTTGCTAACCGCAGATTGCAAGTTTGACTGGTTCAACCTCGTGCAATATTTCGTTTGCACCTTCAAACACATATTCACGATTTCTTATTCCGAATAATCGGTTCCGAAAAAAAAGTTGATCTGCTGAAGCAGATTCCTCGCCATACAGTTTCGACTTCCCTTTTTATTAACTCGTTCCTTTCGAAATAAAACGACTTTGGTTGAGGATCTTTGTAATTGAATTTCTTAATCTCTGGGAAAAATGCTTGTACCACATAAAAAGAGTTTTGGATGATTCGTTTTTTTAGAAGCGTTAATTCGGTTAAGAAATATAACCGCAGCAGCAGCATAACCGTAGCGAATTGCTTGCACACGTATGGCTCGTGTTTCGAATTTCCAATAATATTGTTTACACTTTATCGTTGGATCATTAGAAAGTATGAATTGGTGAAAAGTGTGAATGCAGAGGATGCAACAAATCTTGTGTAACAAAGAAAATTTAAGTAGCTTCGTCGAGTATAGTTTTTTCTTTGTGGATTAAAAAATGTTCACTCGTTTTCTGTGTACACCAAAAGCTTGGTAATGTGGCGTTCGTTTTTAATTACCCCGAATTGTCCGCGTCCATCAGATGGCATCTTTGAGTAAGAATCAAATAAACGAGAGCACGTTAGTGTAATGTTGTGTACCAATGATTATTGTTTTACTAATTTAGAGTGAAATGTGCAATTGCTAAATACTTATATGTGCAATTGCTAAATATTTATCAATCTGTGAAAGTAAATATTTTGTTCGGTATCGTAATGGATATAGAGTTTTCATGTAGAACTGACAATAATTCATTTCACTCTGTATTTTTCTTTCTTCTACCCGTTGAAGACTTTTTTTATTGCCAGTGTGTGTTTGAAACGTGATTTCAATTATATCGAGAATATGGAGAATAGAAAAAAAACGTTGGACTAACCTGGTTGACACTCTTCTGCTTGATGACGTCGAGGGGCAGTTTGTCCTTGACGTAGTGAAGGTTCAATATTTCCCTCATGTGCTCTTTGTCTTGCAAAATGTGACGGACGCCTTCCTCTTCCCAGGCTGCATTGCTCGGTGCAAAGAGGGTGATGCTACGTTGATTCGTTAATGTTTGCATGAACCCATCACCGAGATCCTTTATGACCTCGTAAAGCCTGTACACCGGTCCGTCCTCTTTGTCCTGAACGAACATTTTTTAACATCACATTATTCATCGATATTCACGCGCTCGAGCGATCTTTCGTTTCTCACTACGTCATTACTATTTTATTTTCTTCTTTCAGTTTATGATTTATAAAAAAGCAGAATAAAGCTATTGGACACGTGTACAGAGAGGAAATTATATGAAAAATGACTATGACATCACAGTTCCTTTTTACCATTTACACTGAAAGCAACATTTTTTTGGAAAAGATCGATATTTAGTTCGATACATTCACTAAACGTTTTTTTGAATAATCCCAAAAATGGTGCCATTGCGGCAAGAAATATTCTAGAAAGTCTTTTCGGAAGCTTACTTTTGTCGTTCTAATGGTAAATTTAGCTGACGTTTCCATTGGAAATCAAAATTCCTGCCAAAATAACGAAAATTTTGAAATTATCCAAAAGTATTTAGTTTTCCGTGTTCAACAAAATATCGACGAATTTTAGAAAAAATTTCATTTACAGTGTAGTCTCTCTGAGACATTTTAGCAACTAGATAGTCATTTTCCATGTGAAATCGGGTGAGAAAAGTCAAAATTTGGCAAAAAATGTCAAAGTTTATATTTTCAAAAGAATATAAATCAAAAATTACTATGTATTGGCTAAAATTGCTTGGACGGGCGACAAGGTACAAGGGAACTTTGATGCCAAATAAATTTTTGATATTATTTTCTTTCCGTATGTTAGCAGTGGAGGAAAAGAAAAACAGTCAATCGAGAAACGATTAGGATTTTTGGATGGAAAAACAAAAGCGCAGCTGGGAAATTGTAGACGTCGCGATTATTATATTTTTGAAGTCAACGCATAGATCACGGTTTTTTTTCCAATTTCCAACTAATTTGATATTATGTTTATTCAACCCTTTCGTGCCCGATGGGAAATGCGTGAGAAAAAAATATTAATAAAAACTGTCCACTCTCACGTTCAGATATTTTGGAAAAACGGTATGTCAAAAGTACACAAAACGAAACTTTATTCCCCATATTACCCGCTATATAGTGAAAATTGCATTTTTTTAATAATATATCGATTTTTCTTATCGTAGCAGGATCTGACATACGTAAGAGGAATAATTTCTTATCAAACAGCATTTAGAGCTGAAAACTATTTAGTTGGAGATCGCGATATGTCATGGAAGAGTTTAATAATTGTGGGAATTCCGTTGGGTCAAGAAATGAGTGGAAAGGATGATTAACGATATCATTGGAATTAAAGCTTCGCGGTATCGCGACAAAGACATTAGTAAAACGATAGAGATTGCGAGATACTAAAGTTTTCAACTGCTTAACGTCGTTGACACGGTTGAATTAATAAAAATTATTGAGGCTTTGGCTCTTTTGCTGATTCACGAGAAAATCGGGCGAGAAAAGGAAAAATAAGAAGCCAACGGAAATAGACAAGAGAGTTGAAAGAAAAAACGCCCTAAATAAAAGATATAGCCCGCGAAGTTTCAGCATTATCGCGATGATCGTTTCCTCGATCCGGCTTATTTTTCCGACGAGCGATTACACGGAAAAACTTGCCTCGGACCTATCGTTAATCTCTCTCTCCTTCCGGTGAGGGGGTGTCAGAAGGAGAAGAATAACCGTACAGGATTAATCGTTGAAGCTGTGATGGAAAAACGAAAGCAGAAAAAAATGATTACGGTGGATTCCGCGAGGGAAGCGAGGGAAAAAAACGAATGTGCGAAAAGGAAAACAAGAATAAAAAGACCAACAAATAGGGATAATCGATGACAGGGTTTCGTTGTACTGGACTAATCACTAAAATATACTACGGTGCTAATATGGCCAGTAAAAATTATTTTAGCGCTATTTTGTATTGAAAATAAACGAATTACAATATTAATCAGTTGCTACGTTTTCCCACGGCGGAATGAGATTTTTTTGTATCTCCCAATAGAAAATAATTCATGAATAAATGTTTTTGTTCATTAACAGAAAAAAATTGGTTTTTTTTTCCCCCAGAGAGGATATTTTGTTTGCAATCATTTCACTACGATCCTCATCCTCTTCGAGAGGAGTGTGTCAATTTTTATCGCTTTTTTTTTTTTTTGTAAATCTGTTCGAGCAAGTACTTACGATGTCCTACACGACATGCAGAGTCCAATAGAGACATGCAAAGCACCACAGAATAACATCATTGAGTCAATATAAAAATCGTTAACCACATATAGACAATAATATAATAATTAGTGAATAAAATACATTTTTCTGTTAATGTCATTAAACAGATTTGGGACAGAAAAAATTGTATTTTCTTCTGGTCTCAATACAACATTTTGTGCCTTATTTATTTCATCGAGCCTTTTTGATGTCAGAACCATTTCGGACCATCAAAACTTGAATTTCTCATTTTGTTTGCAAATCATTAAAAAAAACAATTACTTTGATATGGAATCAACATATCCTGCTTCATTTATTCAATTTATTACTGTTTTTGCGACGGTTCAATAATTTTCGAACGATCTTGGGCTCGTTCTCGATGTATCGTAAATTTTTCGTACTACAACGTCAGCACTGTGACCCATACATTTCCAAGCCTCGCGATACTTTGTCAATGAAATAAATTTCATGGACCATATTTTTCCGAAAATTTTGTATTTTTCATATCCCGAGAATTTCATAGTTCAGTACACGGTTTCTCGTTTCTCGCGTTTCTTGAATAAATTATCTCCATCCGATTACACTCGTCATTCTCGTTTGTTAGTTAAGAAGGAAATGGATTCAAATGATTTTTTAATAATCATTGAAAAATTGTCTTTCACTTTCATGGCAGGCTTCTTCATTGTTGAAAATAGCTTTTATCAGTTCGTGGAAATGGTGACATATTATAATCGGTTCTATGCTAATTCAGGAGCTGCCAATTGTCGAAGAGTTGAAATCGTCGGAAATACGATCGACTGTCTTCACGTAGCACGAATTTTGAATCATTGATCGTTTATACATTCCAGAACACTTAGAGCTTTTCAGCTATTCGGAAATGTTGCCTTGAATGGACGACTCAGAGTGGGAACTTTCCATTAATTTCGTTTCGAAATGATTTTATTGCCGGAAAAATATTTATACACTCTCCATTCGATTGTGTTAAAAGTGCTGCGTACGATCAGCTATTTCCAGGATTCGTTAATTGTCCGAATCATATTTGAGGATCGAGTGGAAACTTAGCGTTGAGCAAAAATATCCGAGGAGTAAGATTTCGGAGCTGACAAAATGCCCGGAAAAGATTGGTCTTGTGAATCGGATCGTCTAGCTGTTCGTATTTTTTTGTAGCTTGTGCCGTTCCAGAAAAAAAAGATTTAACGATTGGATAAATTAGAATACTGTGGGATTGTCCGTCAATTTTCGAGAGAGCATAATAATGGATGAGGCGGATGTAATATTGCATCGTTTCCACGAACTGATAAGCGATGCTATCGCCGGTGAATATGTAATTATATCTAATTATTAAATAGCCGATTTCCAATTCGTCGCTTTGATCGATGCAATTTCACCTGCAGCGCTCCCAATTCAGTTTTCCTTCGCGTTTCGCGGGTAAATCGTAATCCTTCGAATAGTACGATGCAATCGGACGAACGTAATTGATGCTCACAGTTAAACCGTACCTCGTTATGCAATTCCATAATAACGTCAAAGAACACGCGACCGCATTCAAATTATTTGAACTAGAAATATTGAAAAATTACAATATTCACGTACAATATTGTTTTTTCGTTTCAAGTCGAGACATTCTCATAAAAAGCAAGGATTTTCGTGTTCCCTTTGTTTCGTGGCATTGAATTAAAAAATTAAAAAGATTTTTTTTTTTTTTTTATTAAAAGTAATTTAAAAAAACTGTTTAAATCGACAATCGCAGAATCTCGGTTTACCGTGTCAGTAAGCCGGAAAGAAAGGCTTGATTTTATATCCATATCCTGTAAATATTACTTTATATAAAAAATATTGAACAACGAGGTCGGACTATATAAATACTGAATATGCCCACAAGAAACGCCACGACCAGCATGAAAATTTAATTCGATTTGGGACGCAATTTCGTCGACTGAATTTTGAATTTTCAACATTTCTTAGAATTGTTTAAATTTTCCATCGGTCGACATGGCAGCACGTTGCAAGTGGCCAAATTCACAGACCTCGATTTACTACAATCTGAATTCTATTGTTATTTTTTTTTTTTTTATCGTTTGAAAGATCGATAGAAAAAAAATTTATTCGAAACGTGGTATTGAAAAGTAACGATGTCAAAAAAATGGCATGGTGACGACATGATTGAAAGAGTCGGATGGAATATGGTCACAGCGACTATGATGGAATGCGTTTATAATTGAAATGTTACGTAATGACATTATGACCGAATATTCGTAAAAATGAAATAAAACGCATGAACATTTTTTCGCAGACATGGACGAATTTTGGGTCTCAAAATGGACGACGCGATAAAAAGCATCGTTCTTTTTTTTTTAATGAACTTCTTAATGTTCCTCTTCGTGTTCTCGATCAATCGTGTACGGTGCTTTCCACTTTTTTGTTCTTTTTTTTTTTTTTAATTCGTCATGCAACATCACTATTAAAACTACAGTATGCATACACATAAAAAAGATTGATTGATCAGCCTATAGCGTGCAGTGGTGGATGTTAAGCGGAATTGCACTCGAGCGGAAAAATGATTGCGCCCCTGTTTTTAATATTCACGAGGCCAGTGCACACATATGCGATTCGGTAACGAGTGTTTAAAATATTTCACAAAACTCCATCTGTGCCAAAAACAGAAAATCTCCATACCGGATAACTTGATTCGGTAAAAATGAAAAACAACACAAACATCGAGGACTGAACAATTGAATAAATTTTTTTCAACTAAATATTTTTATGAGTCGTAACAAGCGGAGCGTGTTTTCATACTCAAATGGATTTAACGATTTTTTAAAAACTTCTCATTTTCAATCAAACTTTTGGCTATTCCGATAAGAGTTTGAAAGTGAAAGTGAAGAGGATTCGGAGGAACAACTTTTTTGCTGCCGCATCTGACATTCAACGCGAAAGATTTTGTCTAAAAAACTGATCCAATTTCGATTCTTTATTCAAGTAATTTTTTGTTATTAGATTTGAAGAAGGTTGGAAAAAAAATCTGATGCTTTTCCATGTGTCGTATATTTATTTTTTTATTCCGAGCAATATATAGCGAGCCAAAATTATTATAGAATACTGTTCTTTTAACGGTTATCTTCTGTCTTTATCGTTCAGGCATAGTAAAGTGCTCTTATGGAGGAAAATATCGTAAACAGGTGAGAGCTTCGCTATGGCGGGATTCCCGAGGTTTTATACGTGCCTATATCCCCTCGTTCGTTCAGCCACATTTCCACTAACGTTTCAACATATTTGTATATATATGTGCAAGCCATGCGAAGTCAGTACGTATATGTACGTGCTGGGGAAAAAAAGATTATTGCTTTTTCCGGAGTATAATCGTGTCGTATGCTTTTGCGCAGTAGTTAAATGCACAGCATGTCATCGAGAAGAGTCGCCTGTACCATTTTGATGGTTTTCCTCGGGATATGTATACGTGTTCCTATGTAATCCTGAGTGTCGTCTATTCACGACAATAGATATGGCTCAAGATATATTCGACAATATAGCTTTTCCTCCCGGGCGATCTCATGAACTGCGTTTAAAAACGTACTCCGCGTTAAAATATTTCTCAAACGTAATTGTGAGAAAAAACCTCTTTTACAACTTTGCATGCACAAGCAACGTTAAATGCGCTTTACCGGGGCTGAGCTCGACAAAGTCGAACGACATGAAATATTAGTTTGTTCTAAATTTTCATCTCGATAATGCATTTTCTACGCATATTTTTCAGAATGCGAAATAAATAAGAAAAATCTATGAAATTTAACAAAATTCTCCTTCAATGAGATTAGTCGATATTTTTTAAAAATTTATTCATTCGCTTTATACTAAACTTTTTTTTTGTTTTTTTTTTTTTGGTTTTTTTAAATTGTTATTTCACTCAATCAGGGCGAATTTTTTTATTAACTCGATCAACGATATATAACGAGTTGGAATTCAACTCGACGGTCGACGTTTATCCGAAAGTCTCTCCTTGATTCATGTGCATTATCATTTTCATATTTATTTTTGGACTGTACGAGGATATTTTTTAAGCCACGAAAACATCAAGTATGGAATGTGAGGTTCAGTAAATTTTTACTTTCTAGGTTCAAAACGTCGATATCATTTGAATTGGAAAACAAAAGTTTTCAATTTATCGAAAATAATTTCGAAACTCATCAACCTCGATGGACTGTTTGAAGCCTGTTTCATCCTCGTGTTTGATTTTTTTTTTTTTTTTTCATACATATCAGCTTTTCAACCGATACTTCGTGTCTTTTCTGTTCAATTACCAAAACCTTTTATCGCTCATCCGAACGGTGCGGAACAAAACAACGACTCTAGGCTCGATTGAAACAATTTGCATGGAAAAAGCTTGCCATCCGCGTTCGTAATCAACGACCCTTTGCCTCGTTTTTTTTTTTTAATATATATTTGCGGAGACTCGTTCATTTTTGCTTTTGGCGATGTCTTTTTTTCCCATGTACTGTGTGAAACGATGGGGAACCTGGGGAACGTATTTTTTCTTGTAATCAGGATTTACTGAATTTCATCGAATATTTCGTCACATTTCTGTCCTTGACGGTTTATGGAAAGTTTCTGGCTTTCGTAAACCTCTCTTCCTCTTTTTCTCTGGTCAAATAGTGGCCCACGCCATTGTTACTTTCCTTTGAAACAATTTACATTGGAAAGAGATTTTCCCCATTTGATTTTTTTTAATCAACCGTCTAGAAAGGTTGTTCTTTTTCGTCAACTTCACAGCTCTCTTGATCCCTTTGTATCAGTCAATCGTTTGAATATCGAATGAGATCGGTTCACTCTGTTTTTCCATTTCAACGCTGAGACGAATAGGCCCGGTTGGTTAGTAAGTCACGCGAGGGTGAATTTTTTTAGACGCACCAACAGTCACCCTTAATTTTCTAATCGATAAAATCTTCACTAAAAATCAATCGTTCCTACATTTTCTTCACGCACCAGCTGTTTTCGTTTTATTCATTTTGACTAATCTTTGAATCACCGCGACAGGGAATCTTTAACATTATTCGACTTTAGGGGGATTTCCCGTTGACTAAACGCTGGAGAATTAAGAAATGTCCTTTTCGTGAGTTGTTCGAATGGAAAAACTATCCGAACGGTTCGAGAGTAAAAAAAAAAAATGCACGACTTTCTTGAATATCTATGAAAAATGTTCTGGACAAAAAATCGGGACATTTTGTACGAAAAACATTTTTCTCGGTCTCACTCATTCGCTTGAGGAACATTTCCGTAAAATGTATATACATATGTACATAAACGTACTCTGGTAAAGGCCAGTGTACAACGAAAATTTACGACTCTTGCTTGGTCGTTGAGTCTCGGCATGTCTCTAGTGACTCCCGGTGTGCTATTGCGCAGTCCTACACAAAAGTATTGGTCGTGGAAACATGACAGTGTGCGAATACACGAGCTCATACACGGCCGAGAAAAACTTGCGAGTGTCTTATTTCGCGACAACGTGGCTTTTTCAATGGAGACAGGACTATTTTTTATTACAACCCTTCCTGCCATTACATATCTGGTCTCTACGAAATAAAGCTCATATCTGTACATATATAAAAAAAAACGGACGAAAGAGAGAGAGAGAGAAAGAGAGGGTCGGGTCATGTTTTCTCAGTGTTCTCTTACACAACGTACACTGTCCGAGTAAACTTTACTACTACGCTGAGTTTTATGATTCCATGGATTATACGAGCCTGCATATATGTGTGCATGAGATATTTCAGACGAAATCGACAGATCTGCAAAGCTCATAGTTTGTTCTCTTTTTTACTTTGGTCACGACACGAAATGGATGGAGCTTTTTTATCCTTTGTTAAAACTCCTTTGCAAATCCTAAACACTATTTTTTTTTTTTCAACTCATTATTTTCGCCAATTCAAGATCCACAGGCTGTCCATTCATTAATTTCAATTAAATCCTGAATTAATTTTTGGCACTCTTGATGTTTGTATGCGAATTTTTGGTTGAAACTTTTAGTTCAATTCAGGGACTTTGTGTTCCATGTTATTTCGTTATTAATACGATCGGTGTCTCCTGAAGTTCCATATTATCTAATGGAGAAGCGAAACGTTATCATCCCTCCGTGGATCATATGATTTTTTATGGCATCAGGATCATACGGGACCTTTTCGTTCTGCCACTTATATGTCACGTATTTGGAGAGTAAACGATCTGAAAAAATTATGGAATCCTCTCGCTTGGTTCTACTTCGATAATGTTGAAGTTTGCATCGTTGGAATGCAACGGAATCCCTTATTTTATTCTATTTTTTGGAAGCAGAGCCAAAATTGTTCATGCAATCTCCGTCTACGACAATAATTGGCAAAAGAAAAACTGAATGTCATAGAAAAATCAAGGGGATTTCAAAAATATAAAAAATTGTGAGAGGAGAAAATATTTTTCGTTGGGCTCCAACGATATACGAACTTCAATATCGTTGTACTTCAAGGTTTCATAGTAGTTGTTATAGTCGTTATCATATGTTTGTTTTGGAACGTTTAAAAAAACAAGATTTCCGAAAAAAGTTGTCGTTTGGGTCGAAAAAAACTCATATGATTCGCAGAGGGTTATTTACTAACGGAATCCTTACGGGTTGTTGCTGTGGAGTTACCTCTATATATTTCAGACTTCAGATTTGCTATAAACGCCGGCGTTACCGCTAGTATCTTGCTACCTATCACTGTACATATCTATATAGCCATACGTTATGGACACTCAAGTTCACCTCGCTGAGTAATTGATCATCAAAATGGTGCTATAATCAAGACTGATATATTAATTGAAAATTACGATGTTCGTCAGAGTAGCAGCAGGAGATTTCGCTCCGGTACTTCAACAGACCAATGCGAATTTCTACGTAGTGTACGGAAAATCTTGGTCACTGAAACTGTATTATTGATGTTTTTAAAAATATAATTTAATTAGCTCCGGATTCAAAAACAATGTTAAATAAAATGGTAGAAGAGTGAAAAAATTGGCAACCTTTTTTATCGACTGACTATATAAAAGCTGTAACTTGGATTCCATTACAAATGGGAAACCTGACCATTGCTCATTCTGTTTGTTGTCGCTGTATCCGCAAATCCGTGGAAAATTATTTGGTGGAATATTATTCAATAAACAATATCGGAGCGACCAAACACCATTTTGTAAAAAGGATTGTCATGTTTACAGACGGAAAATATATCCACGCGCGTCCGTATATTTTTACACGCAATGACCACAGCAATTGTGCTTATAATAATTATTTACCTTATCGAAACAAATGCATCAATATTTTCATAATAATTTTATGTCAAAAAAAAAAAGTGATTGCTAGAGGTGAATATCCTATAATTTTTGAATGATGCGTAAGAGTTATCGCTATAAGCTCTACCGTGAATTCATTTCATATGCTATTCAACAATCAATGTGGGTGTTAAATCCCATGCTTAATTATTCTGGTTATTCATCAGGAAAGTAAACGTGCATAATGAGATCGTGGAATTGATTGAATTGGACGTATTGCCAAAAAAAAAAAACTTTTCAGAACATGCAGCAAATATTTTTTTGAAAATGGAGATAATTTTTTATGCAGTTCTTGGTATTCGATGCAAAGATTGTACGGTGAAGAAAAATATTCAGTTATCGATAGAGGCTTCCAAGAATATATATGCTCATTTGCTGATTCGCATCGACATCCGCGCCATTCCGGAATCATTGCAACTCGGACGGAGATTAAAGTTATTTTTCTCAGTCCATAATTCGCTTCGTGCTGAATTATAAACGTCGAATTTGAATAGCACGTGATTTCAAGTTAACGAAGCCAAGTAATATTTCGACGTCAACGCAATGATGAAATTTTCCATTGATTCAAAGTGCTACGATGTCCCGATAAAGACTGAATCATTTCGGCCTAATTAAAAAGTCATTACACACCTATTTTCATTTTCAATTTTCACATAGTTCAACATTATAAATAATTCTTTAAAAATATAGGAAAAAACGACATCCCAAATAATCGCTTGAAATGTCAGAGTGTGGCTTGTGAAAACTATTCGAAAAAGAGGCAATAGTTGTCTCACATGCCAATTTACTTTTCCGATGAAAACGTAAACGCGACGCGAGTGCGGAAAAAAATGTACGGAAAAAAGTATGAGACAAAAACAACGGGCGTGAAAAAAGCATAAGCCCAAAAAACAAACTAAACACACAAAATACTTAATAATAGATCAACAAGTTTATATTCACAGCACGAACAAACATGCAATAAGTGTGACCAAAAGTGACGCACGAAAAAAAAGGACGTTCTCACTTGCTCTGTCATATGCTAACATTGATTTTTTCCCCTTCTCGATAAATGATTTTTTTTTCACTACTTGCACATTCAATATTGATCAGCATTGAGGAAAGTGTGTGTACGTGGAAACTTTGGAAGCTGTGTCGTTTCATTTGTATTTGTAACGAAATAAACGTCGATGAATCAATGCTTCTGGTCGCATGACATGATACTGAACGCGAGTGAAAATGTGTTCCCTTTTTGATAACCTTGACAAAAACAACGGGACGATAAAAAATGGATCAAAGAAACGAAAAAAATGATTAATACAGTCATCAGCCATTAATGATTCATGATATTGCTCTGAAGAGATCACATATATATCATCAAACATTATCATGATCCATTAATAATTCCAACGTTTTACTTTAGAACAATTGTAATCGAATTAAAGAAAATATGATGAAAATCCTTTGTACGTGTAATAACGTAATAGATTCGTAGCATAAACATGAAATGAACACAAGATTTCATTGCGACGCTTAAAGACATGAGAAATAAAGAAAATAAGAAAAAAATGATTGATATTGTGATGAAAAACGTGTGATAGAGAGAGAGAGAGAGAACGAAAGAGAAAGATAGATAGAAGAGAGAGAGAGAGAGAGAGAGAGAGAGAGAGAGAGAGAGAGAGAGAGAGAGAGAGAGAGAGAGAGAGAGAGAGAGAGAGAGAGAGACAGAAAAGGGAGATTGTGAATTACCTGGAAAGACTGCACAGAGAAACCAGAAACCAGGGTTGGTCCGTGTAACATAAGAAGCGAACAGAAAACAGAAAAAAAAGTGATGACTTGTATTAGGTTGTTCGCTGCAGTCGAGTGAAATTGGTTTCAGTTTCTCTTTCATAGTCTCTCGCTTGCCAACTTGATCTTTCTTCGTTTCGAAATACACTTTCATTAAGTTTCGATCGAGCAAAAGATAATGGAACTATAGTTCACATTTTTTGGTGTACACAATAGATTTATTTGTACAGAAAAAAAGTAAAAATTTTAAAAACAAAAACGAAGAAAGATTTTGAAAGAAGCTGTGCACAGAGATTTTTTTCCATCGCTTAAATGATGCGTACTGGCGTTTAAGAGTCTGATTTCATAGCAAACAGAAATATATACATGTATATATGGATTTATATTTTTTCGTGTGTCATATAAATAATGAATAAACATAATTTGTATATTTTTTCTTCATTTACAGCGAACATTTGATACATATCTCAATGTAATCGTTGAATGCTGCAAGTGTAATGTTTATCAACAAGTGTGTGGCATGTAATATCGACGTAAAATCCACTTTTTCATGCTCCTATGTGTATAATTTTTTTTTTTTTTCAAATAGCAATTTTCCAAAGTAATGAATAGCAACAGTTTTTTTTTATTGAAAAAAAAAAAATCAATTCTCGGACGAAAAATCTTGGCAAATTTTCGAGATATGTGCTAAACGTTTTTACAATAATTCAAGTAGGAAGAAATAAGTGGCTAATCGTCGTCGTGTGGATTTGTTGCGAACAACTCGACAATTTTTTGTTCTTTTAATAAAAAATGTTGAAAATTTAAGCAGCGAAACTTTTCTCACGCATGTCGAGTCATTCGGAAAACATATTATGTATGTATTAGGGGAAATATGAAATAAAACGTGTTTTCCTGCCTGCTTTATTAGAGAACAGCGGTGCATGATTTTCGAGAGTCATTCAATTGTATAAGCTTTACAAACCCTTGGTCCAGACTGATACTTTTCGCTTATAATGGATTTTGTAATTTTTTCCGTATTACAACGCTCGTGATTGAATTTTCAATTGGGACATATTCGGCATGGGTGAGGATTACACAACCGACAAATTTGTGGATTATTCTGTATTTAAATATTCACGTGTCAATGACAATTAGTGGATTTTCGTATATTTATATATCGAACGTTAGGCGCGTGTGCCAAAAGCGTTCTCGTGGAACGAGCCATAATCGAGCTTGACGAAGACGTCATGCTCGATAATCGAACGTGTAAGCGACTATTTTATGGCGATGAATATTTATGAATCCATCCTGTGTATCAAGTTGGTTCTGTACAATACGAGATATTTCGCTGTACAGGATGGCGAAAATCTATACGATTCTCTACCCAACGAGCCATTTCACAAGTTCCTATGGACCCGCAGTAACATATGTAAATAAATTATACGGATTAATGGAGATGATTATTCCATACATTAAAATCGCCATGGCACAATAAATAATGGAGCAAGGGTGTGGGAAATCCAGTTGAAATCCACACAGCCTATTAGCCTCAATTTTGCAAACCAGAACCATCGATGATCAAGTTTTTCGTGCATATTCGAAATTTACATTTTATCTGGATGATAAATTAATTTCATGAGCTGACCCGAGGTATTGAGAAGGTTCAACCAATCATAAAGGAATTAATTTTTGCAGCTTAATTTCACATTTTCTTCTCAACGTTGAATATTTTTATTGAGCATCAAAAGAATTATAGAAATTTTTAGTCTAATAATCGAGATAATTGAATTGTTATTTTTCATGAGAATAATTAATTGCACAACTGCCGGATAGGAATAAATTTTTTTTGCTTCAAAAAATTTCACAAAATTATTTCAAAACTTTTGGTCCGTTCGGTTTTGTTGCAAAAGTTGAAGCAGCCAATAATTTTGAATTGTATGATTTTAAAAATTCACCTATTTATGTTTTTGATGAGACCAACTCAGCAACTTTTTGGGTTGCCTATGAACGATGTGAACGAGAATCTGAATTTTCAACGATTTGTATAACGCAAACGCTCTTGGGTTTCGACCTGCGACTATGTACCGTACTGTATGCGGCATTTCACCGGCAAATTTTTTGAAGGAGCGCAAGCGAGTGGGTATAAGCAATTCTCACGAGAAATGGGCAACAATGAGATGCTCGAAGAATGAAGAAGATGGCGAGGGGAAAGAACGTACAGTGTGGATATCTTTTTGCAGGCGCAACCTTTGAAGAAATATCCGAAGAATTTAGCTTACGTTCGCAAAGAAATTTCAAGCTTGTGGTATTTCATCGGCCCTGTGCAGGGGTTCGAACTATTCCGGCTTTCCATTTCATATCGCGTATAGAATTTTCCTTTCGATACTCAGGGGTTTTGTCAGCTTTTTATCAATACACTTTGACATTAGATTTTTTTTTTTGAGAATCCTTTCTCGTTGTATTTTTTCTTAAATGCACAATTAGAACGAAATATTTTGAGGAGACGATTCGAGGCTTGAAATTTTTTTGTCAAATACTCATTTTTTCCTCGGTCTTGCTTGAAATTCCTCAACATCAAAAATTCCGATTCTCCGCTGAAATATCAGCATTTGGAGGTTCAGCGTGGAGGGACGAACGTGAACACACTCCTTCGCTTTCTTCGAATCAAAGTTTTGAATTTTAATAAAAATGATCTACTGGAAAAACCTCGATGAAGAAAAAATTTGAATTAAAAAGTATGACCTTGTTCAACGATCCTTACATAAGTATTCGCCATGATTTTGACAATGATTACGAAGGGCGTTTCCCGTTTGTACGCGAAGATCACAAGTTATAGGTTTTGGTTTATCGTTCGTGTACAAAGTCATAGAAGATCGAGTAGCCCCAGGAACTTCGACAAGAGTTTCATTGGCCACGTTCGTTAATTTGGTATAAACGAACGTAGCCGATGAGAAGAGAGACTTGATCGTCGGACGGGTATGTACACTAGCGCAGCTTTCATTATATACTGCTTTCCGGTACGTCGGATAACTTCAAAACGATCTGATTCTCATTGCCTTTGATATATCTGGATAAATATATATATACGTGTTCGCGCCTCAAGGCTGATTATATATCTGTTCATCTGGCTATGAGCAGAACGTGTAGTTATTGAGCTATTTATTCACCCAACTTCGTGAAGAGCAGAATTATTCGTCCATATATGGATCAACGTGACTGAAGCAAGAATTTTTCAACTTCCTAAGTAAATTCCTACGAAGTTGATAATTTCTAGTCTGCAGATTAATTCCATAATTTCGTACGTCCCTGTTTTTGTTTTTCTTTTAATTTAGTTGGAAAACTTTTTATTTCACTTCATATGGGGCTGTCGGGACCCAGGAACTTGTACATATGGCGTTGGTCTCGATCTGTTTTTTGTAAGATATCAAGAAAGTTGAGACTCGCTCTTTTTCGTGTTATTCTCCGACTCACGGTAGAAGTTTAGTTCCTCTCTTTATTGCTAGTTATAAAATTCAAATACTTGAGCAGCTTCAACGAGCGGAACGTCGTGGGCCTTGATCAATTCACTCTTTTGCTGCTCTTGCTATAGCAACGTTTAAAAGTTGTTTTTTTTTTTTTTTTTTTTATCTTTTACGATACTTGCGAGTGTTAAGATCATCGAGACACGGTCCGAAAAATCGTTGAAGATCCTTTTGAAACGACGACACGACAAGAGCGAGGAAACGAGACCCTTGCGAGGAATAAAAATGAGTCGTTCAGCATCCCCAGAGGTAGATAAATATTTTACACTTACTTACTTTTATTTTTTTCATGTCACTTGTTAAAGCCTCGTAAATACAGTTGCACTATTCACCCTTTAACGTTTCGCCTTAGTTCTTCATGATTTGTGAAAGAACAGAAAGAATTTCGTTTCAGAGGCGTATAAAAACATTTCTGCATTTAAACTTCCTTCGAAGTCGTTTTTTTCAGCAGCAATTTGTTGTTTCGTTGCAATGAATTATAGTTTGTACGGAGTCATTGCACGAGACTCATCTCGCAATAAAATCGAGTCAATGGACGAACGGTTTCATCAACGATTTTAAAGGTTTCCATAATAAATATAAATATTTTCAAAGTACATGTAACATGACTCTCTCAAATCGATGCACGCGCAATAAATGGTAATAATGAAGTATGTACACCATAATTGAATAATTATAGCGAAAGAGCAAAGTACGATGCAGTAACGTATATCTTTGTAATTCGTTACAAAGTTAAAAATCAAATAATTACTTTTACTTAACTTTTCATACTTTGCTTGAGTCGTGAAGAAAAATATTAAAATTTACATTATATACAGGAATGCTTATTTACGGGGCGCGTATTACGATTGAATTAAAGGGAAAAATGATGAAAATCTAACAACGTAATGTGTGGAAATATCGTTTCATCATCTCGAACCGAATTATCTATCACTGATGAAATTAATTAAATTCAACGTTAATTAACTAGCAATGAAATGCAATATTTTCAATATTCTTGTAGTTCCTTGAAAGTTTATATATTTATATATTATGCGGATGTCAAAGAGTTGCATGCATTATTGCAACCCCACGCTGCTGTTTTTGATGCTGTTTAAACAATGGTCTGCAATTTATAAAATGTTTTTCTATACAGCGATGAACATTTTCATCATCATTTTGGCGTGTCCGAAAGATATATTGTGAAATGGAAATAATTGTCGGTGGATCGTACAGAAAGTATATATAATTAGACATATAAATATACGAGTGAGTCTGTATGTGGATAAAGAGAGCAGGGACTTTTGCTGACAAAGGCGGATATGATAATAATTGTTATTTTTAATGATGAAAATGTGTATTGAAATAATTTGTATTATTATCATATATATATATATATGTATTCAGAGTTGTAGAGATATATAATATAGACGCAGTGTGAGGCACAAGAGGCGGTGCAGTGGTGGTAACACGATTCGTGCTGCCCTAAAACATTAAACAACGTCCATCTTCTTTCCTTTATTTTGTGTCTCCAATTTTGTTCAGTTTTCATTGTTATAATCAATTTTCTTTCATCGTTTCATCGATATCTCTTGGTTCGTAAACGAATCTTTCCATAAATCGATCATAACTGATGAGAAAAAAAAAACCTGTAATAGATTGATTAGTACGAGTTGTCTGATTAATTGAGTCTTTGCGAAAAGAATGAGTCATGCGAAAAATATTTTTTCATTCAAGTTTTCATTTGTTTATTATTGTTCTATTATTCTTTATCGAAAAGACCCACTTAAATCGAATTGATTGGTGCTCGATTACGTATACGCATAACACGGACGTGATTGGCGACGTTTAACGATCAAAACGCGAGTTGATCAGAGAGTTTGCACTTCTATTTTTCTTCATTTTTATCCGAATAGTTGGAGAATCGATTCGAAGGTTTTTATATTTGGAAATGCTGGAAAATAAGATCGTCTTTCATTCATTTTTCATTGACGGACAAATTTTTCAAATGCATCGTGTACATTTTTTTTTTTTAGATCCGACTCTCGCTAATTATCTACCAAGAGTTTGGAAATATTCCATGTAACGTAATATGGAATCTGGCTCTTAAGGAACTCAGTTTTAATGAGACGTGCTGTTAATGAGCAAAACTCGCGCTCGCGATACTAGCAAAAAGAATATTTTTTTTTTTTTTGTAATTGCAGATTGATGAAAAATAATTGAAGACGCGGTATAGTTTCCAGCGATTTTCATGTGGATCAACATATTTAATCAATTTGAATAGTTTCAACGAGACTCGAACACGTCGCACGCGACGGCAAAGAAAAATTGTTCGTTGGTAGTTCCGTGTGCGGAAATTTCATTGTTTTATAATGAAAAAAAAAGAAAGAAAATTTAAAAAAAAGTGAAATGAGTCTTGCAGATTTCATGCGAGCATAGAAATATATCGTGTATACGCATAACATTTACATTGCGCTGTAGGAGAGAGATTCAGGAGTGTGTCGTCATTCATCTACCTCGAACTGTTTCAATTTTTATTTCTCAAACTCTCTGATCCAAACGACGTTTTTATTTATAGCAAGGTGTGGCTCAGGTGCTAACATTAGGCGACACGTGCCTGCGTTTTATGATTGCTGTAAAAACATGACAAATATTGCATATAATGTTTTTCCAATCGCGAACAAACGAGTCGTCTCCTGACCCGGTCGATTGGTATCATTTGAGACGTATATACGTTCGAAAAAGATCGATATATACGTTATGATTAATGTATGTGAAAAGAACATTCTCCAATCTTATAGAAATGGGAGAAAAGCAAATGACGTGTGTTGACTTGTTGTTTCATATCGGTCGAAAAATAATCTGAAATATCCTAATCCTGAAATATTGAGGATGAAAATAATTTTCACTGTGTCTATCGTATGATAATTCTCGAAAACCTATTTTTTGGTTATGCAGGATTGCCAATCATTGTTGCAAAGTTTCGATTATTCACAACTGTTTGTTTTCGTAAATACAATATCATGAAAATAAGTGCTTGAAAAGTCCAGTCGGTAGAATATTTTTTAGACAACTTGGGGGTGATCAGTAGTCGAGGTCAATATTTGTCAGCCCAGTCGACTAATTCTTGTTGCATATCAACGTAATGACATGGAGCAACTAGGAATCGACGATGAGACAAAATAGCGATATATATCGATAACTATATTCGCGAGCGATCGATAAAAAGAGTAATTCGTGACGCACACTCGTTTGAGAGCTCGAGGCAGTAGTTAAAGTCCTTAGTATTCAGACCTCACTGATAATTCATTCTCGAAGTTATTTAACTTGGATAAATTGCTTCGGAATTTAGTGGAAGAGTGAGGGGAACACCTCAATCATTCTTTTCGATATATTATTCACTGAGAAGTGAAAAAAAATTCCACGAAAAACTGTTACGTCGGAGTGGATAAAAAAAACTTTGTCCACATACGTAGAATAATCGAGTTTTAATGGCCCAATGGAGAATAAGGGTTACGAGGGTGTGCGACATGGGACGTGAAAATAGCTCAATCGAAGCAGTGGAACAATGAGTGAAGCGGATGGGGGACATTCATCAAAGTAGTTAAACTCGATAATAGTCCGAAATAGGGAGAAATTCAATTTTTGAACTATTGAATTTTATTCGGGCGGGTCCGGAAACGGGGCGCCAACATTGAAAGAATGGTGCAAAGTGCAATAAAAGGTTTTTTCAACTGATGAATTAAATAACAAAGGCAAGAATGCAGTATGAAGTTGAAAAGATCGGAACGAAATCGCTCAGCAGTGAAGGCTGTCGATAATAGTCAGACACTCATCGACGGTGAGTGGTCTCATTGGCACTATTAAATATTGCAAAGAAAACCTCTAATAATCGCATTGAGTATTTGCCGGGTTGATGGATCAAAGTAAAAAAGAAAAAAGAAGAAACAAGAAGCTCCCGAAGAATGTGAAAAAATAAGAAAACTCGCAGTAGTTACCGTCGGTAATGGTCAGCCGCGTTCCAGTAGTTACGACACAGCGTTCGCCCGGCCAGTGTTCTGTGGTCGTCGGAGCTCCAGGGATTTGCGAATAAATCGGCGAGCAACTTTTCTCGGGACGAACAGGAGAAAGCCGAGGGAGCTAAAGTAAAGGAGAGACCAGAGGTTCAAGAAGTGGAAAGGGAAAAACGAGGACGCGTTTGGAAGCGGAGTTTTTTTCGGCCGCTGCCTGCTACCCAGTACGGCGATACGGGAATACCCGCAAAATCCGATTTACGAACGCGATCGGACCTCTCTGTGCTACCTCCTCGTATTTATGCTACCGTAAGAGAAACCCCGAGGACACCAAAGAGAAAATACAGGGCGAGCAACACAGAGAGACCAAAAGAGACAAAATAAAAGAAAGGAGAGAACTGTAGGCGGACGTCCGAATAGAGCTTCACAAAGTCTTCTTTACCAGTACACCGACGCAAAGAGTTGGAACACAAAAAAAAAGTACGATGGTAACGCGTAACGGATGACGGATAATGAGAATTAGCGACGTTCCCGAACGGAAGAAAGACATAAAAATTCATGTGAAAATATAATGAGACCTTACTCCTTTTTTTTTATGAAACATTAATCAGGGTATTGACTTTATAGATAGAAAAGTGTTGTAATAATAATTACGTTTTATATTTTTCTACATATTTCGACTCTTTGAAATAATGAATCAGAACATTTATGATTGAAGCTATTAAAATAACGTTTCCTTGTAATATGGCTCAACGAATTGTCGTGAAAGATTAAAATATCTCATACAGCGTAGAAACTTTTTTCCATTCATTTCCATAATTATCGATCGCAAACATTTTTTACTGTGAATTCCGTGCAATTGGAAAATTAAATATTCGTGAGCAAACTCGTTCATGCATTCGCCTTCATTATAATTGTTGAATCAAAACATCGCGACGACGAACACGACGACGCTTTTGTACCCGTTTAATTCAAATATAATTACGAGCCTCGTGCACGAGATTTTTTAGCAAAAATTAGTAGATTAGTTTCGCGTTTCTCCGATCGCAATTTGCAATGTTTCTCTTTAATCGCTTGCTGGGCCATCAACTTTCAACGAGATTATAATCAACATCCACATCATTATGCGGGACGGGCAGCGATGCTTTTTGTATTCACTAATATTTCGCTTACCTACGGACGTACAATTACGAGCACAACGCATAGCCAAGAGAACCATGGAAATTAAAGAAGCTTCAGAAGCTCTCCAAGTTTTTCGGCTGATTAACTTTCTCGATACATGGAATTGATCAACGAGCAATTATTCTCAACTTTATAAGTAATTCAAAAAGTATAATTACATATCCCGAAAATAAAATATTGGATTCCTGATTATATAATGACCCTCCGTAATTATTGCTCCTTCTCGTAATTATTGCTAACGCGTATTTTTCCAGAAGGGTTGCGATTAAGAAATAAACATCAATCGTTTCCTTATTTTTCGAAACTATAACGACCGTACGTGTTTGAAAAAACGATCCGTAATGCTATTAAAAAATTTGATGATCCGACCGAATCACAAAAACGAACAAACTCATGTGGAATTTGAATTATTACCAATATTTTCTTTTTTCTTCACATGTTTACGAAGAGTAGAGCAATCATTTTCTCAAATGACAAAAACCGAGTGATGAAAAGATGGAGTTTTTTCAATAAAGTCCTAACGGCTGGGAAGGATTAATATTGAGACAAAGTGGAATGTTTGAATTACGTTTTGGACACGAAGACAGAAATTATAAATTCACGTCATGAAACGTGTTATGGTTGTGCATTAGCATTCGGTATGGAAAATCCTGCGGGAGCTGAGCCAGGGTATACATGATGGAAGAGGATCGTCACGTTGGCTGTTTTCAGCCTCGACGTGACGTACGTAATGGAGCACGACAGTGTCAAAGGGTATGACGTTGTTTTGACGTGACGCAGAGATGTAATCAGTGAGTTTCGAGGATCCGCAGCTCTCGTGAACAATATATTCGTTTGTCATTACGAATTTCCGGGCTTGGTGGGTGGCACGGTTAAAAGATATTGGTGAAAGGGAGAAGCAATGAAGACTCAACGAACAGAGAGAAATTTCATTTCCCATGCTCACTCTAATTTGTACGGTTATATCCATTCAGCTGTATAATTTTGGCGAACGAAAATCTGTCGATAAAGTTGATCATCCATAATGGCTTTGATAGTAAAAGGCAACGACAAAATTTCATTTTCCATTTATTTCATTTTCGATCGTTTATGCCATGAAGAATAACGAATTTGTCAAGTTTGCACTTTTTTTTTCATCCAGTCGTTATCAATCTGGTGAAATATTGTTGCGGTTGATAGAAAAAATATCGTATGAGCTTATGTAGAGATAGACTCATGGAAACGGCTTTAGTTTTGCAATTAAATTTTATCGTATCCAATTGCATTTACCAATCAATAACAATTGTGAAGAAATGTTAAGAAAATAGAGAAGAAATAGAAAATGTTAAGAAGCTCCAAGTACGTAATTGTTTGAATCAAAAATATTCGAACAATAAATCGTTAAAATGAAATACTTTTCAGGCTGCCAAATTGATGTGGAATTTCAACGTTTCTATCGAATTATTTTTCTATTTTTTAGCACGTTGAAAAGGTTTCTTAGTATTGTTTATTTTTTTCTCAAATCCATTGGGCCGGGCATCGTAAGTTGATGAAACTTTCGATAAGTGGTTCGATGAGTGTTTAATGATTCGTAAAAACATTCCAAGGAGAATCTCTTCTGATCTTTCTCTGAGAGATTTATATTCCCCAAGTTTTCGGCCACTCGAGTGTAAAATTAACGCCGAAACAATTTTGGCTGGCTCGACTATGGGGTCTCAAGTGTTTGCTATATCATCGCAAGAATTCAACATTAGAATGCAATTATACTTGAGAGTTAATGGGCTACCATTAACACGTGCAATTCGATTGTCTCAAGAGGCTTTTTTCGTCGAGTTTAGTCTGACGTTCGTCATGTCCAAGAAATATCAAGTCAAAAAAAAAAAAGTCAGTTTTCAAACGTTATAATTAAAAATAGGCTGTTTCCATATCATTGTTTTTATCAATCGATAGACTATAAACATTAGTTTTCCATTATTTATAAAACTTTGGTTTTCATCAAAATTGAAAACACATTGATTAAATTTTGTATATAAATTTTGTTTACAATAATCGATGAAATTGAAACAAAACGAGTGGTTGGAAGGAATCTTTGTTATAATAACGATTAATATTGAGGTCATAAAACATTAAAATTTCTCTCATACGGTCCGATTATAACGCGCTTTGGTTACGCAGCGAATTCTAGAAATATTTTCGACCGATTATTATTATTATATTTGTTTTTTTTTCAATTGTGTATCCCGATTCGAATTAGACAAATTAGTTTGAAGTACCTGATCGAAACCTTGCAAAATATGACATTGGCTCAATCCTAATAATCTTTGGCATTGTTAAAGAAAAAAAAATTATAACTGTAAGGTTAGAGATTATCGGTGACTGACGAAAAACAAGGTGGAAAGCTGTTGAAGAAAGTTCCCAGTATTATGAAGCTCAATCTATACTGAAGATTATTTCTACCGAATATTTTGATTTAAAGTCTTAAAATTCGAAAAATGCTGAAATTGTCCTTAAAGAGGTTGTTGTTGTTGTTTTTTTTTTTTTTTTTTTTTTTTTTTAATTATCGAAATATATCATTTGACTGACCTCAAGAAACTGTTGGACCGTCGTGTCAACCACCATGAGAGGTCGTTGAATAAGATGAACGACGCCGTTCTGAACAGGGATATTGGCCTTGAGGATCTCAGCCATTACAGCTCCGGTTGGATAGTTCGGTGGACCAGCAATAGTGTTCGATTTTACGTAGACTTGAAATAGAAAAATCACATTACTCAAAACTTGCAATTATTTCGTCAGTAAAAATTTGATATTTTTTTTCCAATTCACCATCAAAAAAGTTTATTGCAATTTAGTTAAATCGGTATTAGAATAATTAGAAATTCTTACTTTTGTCTTGTTGAGTGACGAAGCTGACAGTTACTTTGAGATTGTCGGAGAAGGTGAGAGTGTTGTAGGCTTTGTCTCTCGGAGTTGGTGCAGTGAATAAAACGTGACCAGGTATAATATGTCCGTCGATAACTTGGGAGTCAACCTTGTTCGGTCGTAAATTTGGCTGTAACGAAAAAAATAAAAATGGATAATCGTATAAATCTTGAATAAACAACACAATTAATCGCTCATCAGATTTCGAATCAATAATTCTTCGGGAGCTTAAAAACGTAAATCAAAATCGAAATGAAAAAAAAAAATGTATAGAACGATTCACCATTCTCGTAACGTCCATGAAACTTAATTGGATTATTGAATTTTTTCTAGAGTTCATTTTCTATCAATTTGTTTACTGCGCCTTTTCTCTATTCCTTGCTGTCGAGCTTGGATAATCCGTCTGTGAAATCCAATAGGATTTAATTACTTCCTCCAACTGTCGAGCTTCAACATGGCTTTTTCTTTTACCGAATATATATATATACAGAAACGTGTTTATCCCTCTGTGGGCAGGAGCAAACAAAAAGTATATGCATTCTGCATAAACCGTTTGTGTTATCCCGGAGTAAGGCAACACCATGTTAAAGGAAAGATTGCGGTTAGTGTCGAGCAGACACAAAAGGGTAAACGTTTAATTAGCTCTCGTGGACGACATGGACGAGCAGAGAGATAGAGAGCGATTTGTAGAGAGAAACACACACACACACACACACACACACACACACACACACACACACACAGAGTGGGACAGGCATTCGTCTCCCTTCATTAATTACAGCCTGGCTAGTTCGTGCGTCGTTTCCTTCCGCATTTGACCACCTGAACTCTCCATCTACATCCTTCTGGCTTTCTATATCCGTCTCGTTTTTCTTTTCTCTTTCCCTCCCTTTCTTCCTCACTTCGTCTGCGTATAAGGTCGTTGGATTTTAGCCCGAGAGTTGATGCACGTTGGTCACGTAACCGCGATGAAGGTTCGTGTCAGGCTCACTCCGAGTGTTTGGACACATTTGACCAAAGACTGTTTTACGTAACCGACAGTAAACCCAACAGACCGTAAACGGGATCTTCGAGGCTGTATGCACGAAGAGGTTTAGCAAATTATGGATGAATCCAAAATGTAAACTAAAATTTCAATATTTCTATGAAGATTCCTCCGCTTGACTGATCCAATGAATAATTAAATGTTTTTTTTCCTCTTTTACAAAAAATCTCAAACTTGAAATATTTGATGCAATGGGAGTAAACGCGAATAGATTTCTTTTTAACAAATTTAAAATATATTGTCAGACCGTCATGTAGAATTAGATCGCAGTTACGTAATTTCGGTAATCAGTCATCGACAGGCGTTGGTGGAAGAATGTTAATTGGATGGACCCGCGCGGAGAAACGCAGAGGGATGAGCACACAAGGACGAACGGGAAACTTGGCTTTAAACAAAAGATTACACACCAACGAGCATCTCTCGAGTAACTTTACCGCCCCCGTGCACTCCTCCTCGTAATTTTTATGTTCTCACCCTCACGGGTCAAGTCCAACGCGGCGTAAAGACTGTCTGGAAAAAGTTCAAGGGGTTTTGAAACTCCTCGACCCACGAAGATATTCATCGTTCCAAATTTGCATAACCGAGGGTTGAAAATAATACTTTTTAAAGCACCTAACAAAAAGATCAATGAATTATGCTTCGTTTATCGTGGGAAAAAGTAATCAGTATCGAGCTTAAAAACATTTCATTATATTCACAAATTTCTTCGATGCGAAAATTCGCGATTGATCGCGATGAATTCTGCAAATATTTTCCTTTGGGCTTCCTCTCTTATTCTGTTCTTTTTTTTTTTAGGAGATCGGTGAAAAAAAATTATGTCACAGGCAAAATCGAGTCTGAAAGTCGACTCGTTGAAATGCGTTCCCGCGTCAAAATCTTCACGAAACTTTTTCGCATTCTGTGCCGTCAATCGGAAAAGACGACAGCCAATATATCGTGAATATGAATCTTTTTTTCGTAACTGGTGAATCCTCGTTTCGTATCGCAATCCGGGCACTCCTGTTTCTCTACAGGTGGTAGAGGTTCGGCAACTTTTGTCGCGTGTACGATATGGAGATTTGCTGTCATCTCGAACATTCGAGATTTTTTAAATCGCGATTCTCAGCGTTGTACTTGAAAACATCTTCCGAGGATTTATTTTTCGAAAACCAACAGATGATTTTTAAATTCCAATGATATTTTTCTCCACGCTGCATATTCGAATGAGTGATATGAGAAAAATGAGAAGGCGAATATTTTCTCGAATTGCAAGGTATAAAATTTGAATTCCTCAATGTGTGACATACTTCTTATTTATGCACGCAGAAATGCGAAAATTGGAAGCCACATGTTTACGGATGATTCCAAGCCACAGCGAGTTCAAAAAATCTCGCTTGCTCTCTTATTTTCCCCTTTTTCCCGTTGCGCCAATTCACAGAAACGAAACTGTTCGATCTCGAAAATACGTGACGGAGAAAAAGAAAAAGAAACGCAACTTGAAGTCTTCTTATATCGCAGATTTTTCTCAAGAGTATTTTTTGCGCTCGCGCCTGAAGCATCACACAAAGTCCCAAGAATGCGACAAAAGAGGGGTTGAGCATCCCAGTGAACGCACTTTCACGAGCACTTTCATTATATTTCCGCTTGGGCTCGCGTTTCTGTTCCTCCCTGTGCACGCTCGTGCGAAGAAAATTTTCCGTTATTGATGAAGCAATTGTGCCTCCAATTTATTTATTCGTAAACTGATGATTGGTCCATTTCCAAAACCGATAAATAAACGAAAGTATCGTTCAAGCCACTGCATTAATATGATTTTCGTTGATGGAGAATGATCATTTTTTTTCTTTCAAATTTCTTCGAAAAATTTTATTTTTCAACCCTTTGGCCCTCTTTTTACGAAATTCAACAAAAAACGATGAGCATAGTGGTACGTAAAACGCAATCGTTTGTTATAACATTTGTTAAACATTTTTTGACGAGCCTTGTGATGATATGCTGTCACAGGATTTTACTTGCGTTTGTCGCTCGTATAGATCGAGAGAAAACGTTAACATGACGTTAACGTAAGCGGAAGATTTAAATGGGATTGCTGGAAGACACAAACTGGCGTAATCGGCTTCGCGTCGACATGCTAAAACCGCTTTGCTTCACGTCAAATATCATCTCGTTTTCTGAATATATAGGCGTTCGCATGTACCGCAATGTCTTTCGATTCATGAGATCGCAGGACTGAAATCCGTTGTAACAAGGAGGATAAAAGGAGGATTCGATAAAAGACGAACCGAGAGGGAAATGTCCCATGGTTATCGATTTTTTCATACAACACTTGAACGAGAAATATGTATATGATGTCGAAGTTTGCATCGTTGGAACGCAACGAAATCCTGTTCTTTCTTTAACAGAGCTCATAATTATTATTTAATATTGGGTCTAGACAATAAAACGATCCTCCCTTGCAACCGAAACACTCAATCGACACAGAAAATTGCCATGGTTTTTAAAGTTCAATAAATAATTAATAGAAAAAATATTAATAAAATAAAATAATAATAAAATAAAAAAATATTAATAAAAATATATAAATATGTAGCAATGACGCTTGAAACCTAAAGGCAGGCCTAAAGGTGAAAATGTAAACGTCGTGAAATATTTACCTTGAATCCCTCGTCAATGGGAATGAAGAAAGTGTAACGTCCATCGGCTTTGAAGACATCTTCCTTCTTATTGAGCATCATTCGCTGGCGGAATGTTCTACAACATAAAAAATGTAGATTGGAAAATTAGCAGGACGCAAAAAAAAAATTCTTCGTAAGCTAACGATACAAATGTTTGTCCCACATTTCTTCTCAATCGTGAGCAAATATTTCCTCGGGAAATTCAAGTTTTTCGATCTCGTGGACTCACCGGCTTTTTTTTCGAGTAATTAGCTTTTGTGGTAATCGAGATATTATCTGCGTGCATGAATCATGTAGTTTTTCCTCGGAAACTGGTTTATCCAGACAATTGAACAAAGAACATGTACCTTAACTAAAGGAGAGTTTTCTTAGCCATGAAATTTGGTTAATCAGAATTTTCGCTGCATTTCAGGATTGAGAATAATTGTAGAATAGAAAAATGCAGGATAATGTGTTTTGAGGGAATACATTTGTGAATTAATTTTATTTCCCCCTCAGCGTAAAGCACTGCGTCGAAAGTGTATGAACGACAGAGCATTCTCTCTTCACAATTTTATTTCATGGGGTTATTTAAAGCTTGGAGACTTTTGTTTCATTTTATATATTTTTAACTTTGAGAGAATGTACGTCACAATACGCTGAGGTTATATTTCGTGAAATTACGTCAGAAAGCTCGTGGCAGTTTTAACGTGGTTGGCAAGAGCCAACAGAGTGAAAGAACGTGCACCAGGTGGGAGCACTCTTTGCATCCTCGCATTTTTCCGTAAGCTCGAAAATTGCCTTTGCATAGACAGAGTTGCTCAGGACGTTGCTGTGAGAGGAAAAGAAAACAAAAAAGAGACGAGAGAGAGAGAGAGGGAGAAAGAAAGAGAGTAAAAAGAGAAAAAGCGGGAAAGGAAAGGAGATCAGCTTGTGAGAAGGATTCCAAAGCTGTTGAGCTAGAATGGAAAAGAGGACCACGAGAGCTTTTCGTAATTTTCCTTAAACTCGTATTCCGCGTGGGCATGTGTACACGTACGTTTAAAGTTCATTCCACTTTGCTCTCACACAGTGTCTACATGATATGTTTATGAGACTCAGTTTTTCCTTACGTATACGCGAAAAACGCACTTAACAAGTACACAAAAGAACATAAACATAGCCTCGTACTGAAATCCCGAGAAGCATACATCGTTACCGTCCGTCACTATAATTGCTGCTTCCAATAAATTCATATATTTGGGAAAAAAATGATCGAAGAGTCCTGTATGCATAAAATAGGATCAAGGTCAGGTTTGAAAGAGAAATGTGCTAGAGTTCGGAAGAAGGAAAAACAGCATCACAAACGGTTGAAAAAAAAGTTTGTTAAGGTAATCCTATCGCCAGGTCTCAATCCAAGGAATTTCAAATTTTTTTTTCTAGCTTCACTTAATATTTTAATAATTATTTCTGTAAAACTTCAAGGTCGGTTATCGACCTAAATTGCGCAGAAAAAAAAATGGAAATTGGGTATTTTTGCAAAGGAATTCTGAGACGACATACAAAAACCCAACTTCCGGTCGCTATAAAAGTGTTTATAATAGTGGAAATCCGTCGGATTCTTAAAAAAAATCTGATTTACATACTTGACACTTGTAGTAATTCAATAAGTTTAGAAAAAAATATGCTTATCAACTTATTTTTTATGCAATATCAAGTTCAACTTGAACTTCCGTTTCGCTATTGGATGAATCTCACCACGATAAAGAGACGTCATTTGAATTTTTACACATATATTTCATTGTTTTGACAAATTGACGTTCAAAAGTATTGAGGTTGAACTCGTCTGGTTATAAATACTACCTGAATCGTTGGATTACATATTTTTCATTTTTCTAATTGAATGTCAACGTTTATTACATTATTTACACGTGAAAAATTTCAGTTATTGAAAATTATTTTTTTAGCATATGTTGAAAATGTCAATTATGCACGTCTCAAGTATGATGAGTGGTATGACTAGTGTGAAGCGACAGGACTACCTCAAGGTTTTGGTCCTTGGTCTCGTTGACTATATCGCACGTACGTGGCACAATGAGGCTGTAAGGTCAATTTGCAAGTGTCATTATACGCAGTTTGATCGATCGCTGCTGGCAGATCGTCATACCGGTTGCCGGAGGGTGAACGGAATAGTCAAGTATCTGTCGACAGCTCTGCGGAGTGCAAAAAGGGAGAAACGCGCGAGGCAACTGGAGAGCAGCGAATGGACAAGACAAGAGAGGAGTTGAATTATAGATGAACTGAGGAAACGCGAAGGAGAGAGAGCGAGCGAGGGAGAGAGAGAGAGAGAAAGAGAGAAAGAGAGAAAGACATCGAGTATGGTCAGAGTTTTGCTGAAAAAAAACGTGGCAACGATGACGCCGAAGGACGCGAGGACGTCTTCCGAGGTTCTTTCGAAAGCCTGCAGGACGTACAAGTTTTCAGCGTCGAACGAAGTTAGTCAGCCACATCGACGTCCGAAAAGCCCGAGGGGGACTCGACGAAATTCACTTAAAGACGATTTCCAGGTCGACATCGTCGTATCCGTTGACTCTACCCGACTGAACCTCTTCTCGCCCTTCTTCTCTCTGTGCTTGTATGTTTGTGTCAATTCGTATATATAAACATATATCTCTGTATTTCTATCCGGTCGAAGCTTCTAAGAGCGAGTCACGTGCGGCCGACTTGGCGTGACGCGGTTGTAGAAAAACAGTTGACTCGTGCAAACTGAGCGTCATTTCTCTCACTCCTCGTTAAATCTTTCGAGGCTTGCGCTTTTTCCGAAGCTTTTCCCTCACCCTCCGAACAGACCGCGTGTTTGGAAAACTCGATTGGAAGTACCTACTTTTTCTACAATGTGCCCCAATGAGCTTGAGCCAATAGAGTCGCTTCTGTTTCTCTTCGTACTTTTTCATTTTCTTCGCCAATTTTTTCCCCTTCAACGAGTCTTGAGGGTTCAAAAATCACCAATTTTTTCATAATCTTCTTTTCTTTCACCAATTTCGAATCACCAGTTTTTCTATAAATTGGTTGTTCAATTTTAAAAATCAGGACATTTTCGTACCGATTTTGTCTTTGGACCCTAACAAAAGATCGTTTTAGTGTCCTGACCGAATATTCAATGAGAATCTTGAGATTTGACCAAGAAAAAAGGGAATTTCGTTGCATTCCAACGAAGGAAATTTGAACATCGTCATTTTTTTATGAGTCTCATTTTTCAAAAACTCTTAACGTCAGATGCAAAGCAATTGAATGTTAATTTGACAATCAAGTGTTCTATTTTTACAACTAGACGAAAAAAAGTTGGTTAAAAAATGGCGAAAATAGAAAATGTAGTTTTGACACTTAGCGCAGCATTCGATCAGCAACGCTTTACACGATCTTGCTCTTCCTGCTTTTAATCGAGTCTGATAATTTCATTCAAACTTTATATCATTTCAAGACGATCTCCGTTTGTATATATACGTACGGTTTATTCGTTTGCTCCAACTCCAACAGTCGTTGGTTCGTACACAAAAAAAAAAAAACAATTCAAGACGAACGTTCATTTATATTCGTAGCTAACGCAGTTTGCCACGGGAAAACTCGGAGCATCAAGTTCGCCGAAGAAAATCGAATCATTAAACAAATCCCAAGTTCTCAGACGACAAACGTAACACGTTTTATTACTTTGAAAAATATTACAGTATGACGATATTTTTGTGCCACGGACCTCATGATTTTCCATGCAAAGAAGCAGACCCTTTACCTACAACTAACGACGTCGGTTTGTACAGTCTGTGTCTCTAAATCTGTACGTGTTTCTTGCAGTTTGTGTCCGTTTCCCAAATAATAGAATGTGTTATGCACGAAACTTATATATTTTGATTTTCCGGCTCTCTAGAGGTAAAATGGTCAATTTATATTTTCACTTACCGCACTCGCATGTCACCGAGATTCAGATTATCACTCTTGTTGAGAAATTCGAAGGCATTCGGATTGTAGATTGGGTCAGCAGTTGCGATCGACACTACCGGTTCTAGCACCTCGCTTATGATATGGAGAACCTGCAATAGAGAAAAATTACCATAAATTACTCGCGAATTCGACGGAAATGGGAAGGAGGAAATTATTCAAAAAATCAAAGCAAAGGAGGTGTTTTTCAAAATTTCTTTCTGGATCGCTATAGAGAATTGCTTAAAAAAAAAAAAGTGGAATTATGACAATCTTCGACGTCGGGCCGCCTGCTTTTTCTCGCGATTTTCGAGCAGGCTATAATGATGCTCGTGAAAAAAAAATGTGAAAAATACATTATCGAGACCAACAGGACGAGAACGAGAAAATACGAAGTAGTCATACAGACAAGGTTCGGAAAAATGTTGAGAAAAAATTCCATGAATTATTTTCTTCTTTACGACTTATCCGAATGTGATCTTTGTGAGTGGAAGCAATTTTCGCAACGGCCAATTCCATTATTGCGGAACGATAACTTCCGCTACGACTCATTTAATTGAAATCGAACGGACTCAGCCTCGGTGAATGAAATTCACGAATGCAATTAATACGAAGGATGGAATTACTTACATGTGTGTATACAGTTATGTCCGAAACAAGTGAAACATGATAATATTTGTCAACTGCTCTGGAAATTTAATCGAACAGCCATTTTGCATGCCGCAAGTTTCTGTCGAAAACTGCATGAGAGAATTCAGTGGAAATGACTCCGTTGAAATTGACACCTTGGTGCAATTTTCGGAGCAGCCTGAATGTGACGAACGAAAATTGATAAGGACGTGTAAGTGTTTGTTGTTTTTTGCGCAAGCCCTCCAAGCCGTTTTTCAAACGAGCATTTCATGTGTCTGACGTCTCGTTTGCGTAACTACAGTTTGCAGTTTTTTCGTTTTTTTTTGTTTTTTTTTTTTTCATTTATAGCAGGGACTAGTTCGCGGAGAACGAAAACGAAAGAATGAAAAAGCGAGAAGGATGGGGAGGAAGAACCTCGTGGTTGTCCAGGCCAAAGGCGGGTGTGTCCCATTTGTCCACACCATGCAGCCTTTTGAAAGCTTTTGCTCGAAGGAACAGCCAGAAGAATGAAGAACGAATGAAAATGAAGAACGAGAAAAATAAAAAAACATTCAGCGAGACTTGCACACAGGAATAGTTTCTCTCGTCTTGCGACAATGTGAACAGGATCGAGACTAATATTCTTGCTCCCTTTCGGTATTCAAAAGTCCTTGTAATCTGGTGCCCACTCGATCGAACAGAAATCGCGACGACAGTGAAATTCAGCTACGTTTCAATTTCTTTCTGACGAGTATTTTTGGACAGCATTTTTCTCAAAAATCTAAAAAAAAACATCATTCATTTCTCACAGCGAAATAAAAGCAAAAAAAAAAAACAAATTAGTCAATAAAAATAATAAAACGTTACGTTGAAAACACGTCGATAAAATAATCTCAAGTTTTTTTGCATGCAAAATGCAAAAAGCAGTGAGATTCGGAATTTATGAGTGTCCAGGTGATTCTCACTTTCCTCCAATATATATCCTCTAAAACTTGCGAACACTCCGGTCTCATAGAAAATAAATATAACGAATGGACGAGTAGCAGGGAATGAAAAATGAAGAAAACGGAACTTTGCACTAGTGACAGATAAACTTCGACAGTAGGACGTCGTAGTTTGGTCTCTTCCGGAATCGCGCTTTTCACACATCAGCAGTCTATGTATAAAAGAAACGTGTAGTGTTTCTATTCACACAAGCCTGTGGCAGGTCGCGCGGGGTTGGCATGCCTTCGGGACTCCTGTACGGGAATGCGTTTATTTTATGAGGCAGCCACCGTTATTGCTATCACCTTTCAACCCTGAAGCCCTGAAACACTGCAACTACCGGCTATTTGTCTTTTCGCAACTTGCTCCGTTGTGTACAAAATGGCGACGAAATCCTCATAAGAACGGAACACGTGGACCGAGTGAGCATATTAGTACTGCATTCGAGAATGACTAACGAAGAACAAAAAATCCATAAGCTGAGTATTTCACCGTCTCGTTTTAGAAAATATGAAAAAAAAAATTTCTGGTTCAAGTTTATGGGGAATTCGATGTTTTTTTTTCTCTTCAAACAGTAATCGATTGTAATACGCGAAAACCGCCTATTGTCTAATTTATTTTTACGGAATTTGAACAAATTTCCAACATTTTCTCGCATTCATTCCATTGGTCCACTGCTCCCCGAGTAAGTGGAAAACTTTCGTATTTTCGCAAATCCTTTCATTTCCGGTTAGTTGTTCAACCGAGAACGATAGTTTTGAGATCGAATTGAAAGATTTTCGTGCAGCTGTAAATTCTCATTAATCTAAAGGATGAAATAACACGCTCATCGGGGATGACAACGTAGGAGAATTTTGTGGTTCGTGTTGGATGCAAATTTCGTAAGCTTCTGTATATGTGGTACCGGAGGTATAAGGTCCGAAGAGAGACGATGAGGTCAACCAGTCACGAGGATCAGTCGTTATCCATGGGGCATATTGAGAGCGATCACATCTCTCTGGGACCTGGCCAGGAGAGTCATTTGAATTACGTCCATATCTGTTTTGTATGTATACGTATATACATAGGAGTATAGAACGTGTATAACCGTCGTCCATTCAGAGGTAGTATTTCTCGTTCCAAAAGCGTCCATATATACGCAAGTATACGTGGAACTAGTCAAATGGGTCACGGAGGAGCTCTTGGCCAACCCGATGGCATTTCCGGCGGAAACCGCTACATCGGACACACCGGATACGATGATCGCAAAATCCACCAAGAGACAGGGAAAGAGAAAGACGCAGAGAGGAACGCGCCCGGAATACCTTCATATTTGTTCCTAGGAATTCGGCTATATTTATACAAAATCTATATAGGTATCTGGATTCGGGAAATTCGTGAGACCAGCTGCTAAGTTTCGGGCTCATATATAGTTTCGTAAGTATTTCTCAAATTTCAGCTCTTGCTTTTCCAGTCCAGTCGAATCGTTATGGAAATAAGGTCCAACGTGCATTTCGGGCTCGCGGCGAGTCTTTTTTATTGTGTAGAAAGTCGCCACGAGTGTGAAAGCAAATTCACGGAATTTCGAGCGTTGAAATTTTATCGCTATCTCAAAAATTGGCACGTAATCAGTTTTCCTACAGGATAACTCGAGACTTGATAGGATGATTACCAAGAATCACCCCAACACATTATTGTAGAAAATTGCGTTTTCCGAGATTTTCTATGGGAATGCCCTTGGGCGATTTCCAATGAGATTATGTTAATAATAACTTAGTTATGAATACTTATCAACAGCTCAAGAGAAATAATTGCTAATCTACAATTTACTGAATATGAAATTTATTAAGAATTATTAAGAATCTCTAATCAAGAGACGCGGTAGCGGCTCGACGCCAAGTATTAAAAAAAAAGCGTACCACGAGCCCGCCGCACTCTTATACACAGTAAAATACGCGTTTTATGACGTCACAGAAACTTTAAATCGTTTTTACGGGAAAACGGGGAGACAGAAAAATTTCATATTACGTTTGAATTTTCTACGATTTTTTATCGGTCGAATGGTCCTTGGTGGAACAGAATCCATTCAGTCAATCCGGAGAAATCTAACATTGAAGATTTTGGTCGCGCGTTTCTCAGAGTTTCTTGGAGTCAGAAGGGCGTAAGTCGTGCTTGTATAAAACTCTACTACAAAATTGTGTTCGTGCCCTTTTCAGGCAAAAACCACTGAACCAATTTTGATGAATCTTTCACAGGAATGAAGCTCATGAATCAGAATAGGTTTTAGGCCGTATTGCGTTCCGATAATTTTTTTTTTTTCTGGGAGCCGGAACCAAAAATCATATTTTTCGTCATACTTCCAAAGTTCACAAGCAACTAAATAATGATAATAAATTTAAAAAAAGCGCTAATTACCAATTCAATGATAATTCGGAAACAAAGATAATGAGCAGTAGCTGGAGTGCCAGTTTGTAAAAACCAAAGTTATAGCGATTTTTGTAAAATCGAAGTTTGAAGATTTTGGAATTTTTTTTTTTAAACTTTCCATTTTAAGCAAGGGGCAGGCACGGCTAGTTGTTTATAAATAATTAATGATACTACATAATTTTTCAACGTCATGTGAATGATCATTGATAAATAATTTTATGAGGTCAAATAAATAATAACTATGAAGATGAAAACGTTCAAATGAAAACGAACATTTTTTTTTTCACTCTTTATTCTCGTTGAATTTATAAAAAAAAAATTCATCAAAAAACGTACCAAGTATTTTGTTTTTTTTTCGACAACTTTTTAATTATAGCGATTTAAAAAAGCTTCGACGTCGTTTCGAACTACTGGCATCTCAGTGGGGAAAAAATATTAATATACAGCGGGGGTTAAATGTTCCCTCGGTATTTTTCAATTACATAAAATCTTTTGTAAAACTTATTGCTGCGGTAGACGTGTACAACTTAAGTTGTAGACCTTTCTACGGAGTCGTAGAGCCTCAATATTATTATAGGGTTAGGTCTCCGGTGCGATATTGTCAGAAAAGCTTAGCCTCTCCCGACCCACGAACGCACACAAATTTTCCACCTTCCTTCTCCTCTTTTCCACCGTCTTTCTTATCTTTTAAATTAACCCTGAGCGATAAAATCGTTACCGCAAAGCTCTCGTTGGACACGAGTCAGAGCTTTTTGTGTGACTGCCTGTCCCGAGACATAATGTATATAGTATGCAGATTTACAGTACACGGACTAACTGGGAAAGGAAAATCTCCATAAAAAAAAAAAAAAAGTGAAAAGAAAATCCTCAAAAGGAGTTTTAACGAGTTTTCCGTTATTTTCGCGGAGACTCGCCATGATTCGAATTTTTCTTTTCCAACTCTCCAAATCTTTCAAAGATTGAACAACAGAAATGATCGATGGCGCGCGATGTAACTGAACAAGAATAAATTATCAATCGCTTGAATTTCAATTACGCAACGTTAACCGAGCAAGTTTGAGCTTTTTGCTATAATTGATAATTTAACTATTCGGACAGTTAAGCACATGTTCACGTCGCAAATTTCGTACGAATTTAAACGGTGGTTGAATTATACTCCATCATAAACCGTGATAATGGTTTATTGTCGTAAAAGGGAATATGAGAACCGCTGTCGAGTTAATTCACCGCCACCTCATTCCCAACATTCCGTGTAATGGCGTAAACTGCGTTAGGACTGACGTTGCGAGACGAGCCAAAAGGTCTTGTACAGAGACGATGTCGACGACGACGACGACGACGACAACGACGGGAACGATAACCCAACAGACGCGTCGCCGGTACTGAAAACGCGCTGTTACTATACTCTCTGTAGATGAGACATTTAATGTCTCTACATATTTTATATATATATATATATGTATATCATTTAACATTATGATCACTGCGTTATAGTGCAAATAAAATCGTTGAAGAATTTTGATTAAATGAATAAATAAATGCAGTAAAAATTAAATAAAAAAATTGTAATGTTCAACGTGATGGACAGCAAATCAAAATTACGCTGCCGAAGAATAATGAAAAGATGCAAAAAAAAAAGCATTTGTTTGTATCGAATGTGAAATTTTTATCGCAACGATAAATTGAGGCAATCTTAGCGATTCTTCGACATGGCTTTAAAAAATGTTTTCAAAACGCAATCGACATTTCGATGATATAATTGGAAACTCCTTTTTTTTAACCATTTATTTTACTCCCTCGTCGTCAGCTACAAAGTTCTCGAATTTCGAGCAAAGCTTGGCAACGCTTCTCGCTTCTGCTGTTCGCATAATCTCCGAAATGTTCGTTGCATAGAAAAACTTGATTCTCCGTACGCCTGTAACCGCGAAGTTATTATATGCGGTATTTAAAAAATGTTGGCTTCAGCGTAGATTTCCATTGGTTATTGGACCGCGCTTTCACCAAAGTGCATCATTGCCAGCTCAACATACAAATTTTGTCGTGCAAACCGCCTCTGATGATCTACTAAATTGGAGGCGTAATAGTTTTTCCAACTGTGATTCAAAATTTTCGGATCATCAATCCCGCAACGTGTCCTAGTCACAGAATTATTTGTTGAATATTTAAGGTTCATGTTAGAAATTTGAAATTTTTAAATTTCACGCTTCGATCTCCTCAACATAATAATAATTTTTTGTTGTTGTAATTGTGATTTGAATGTATAAAGTAATTATTCTACGGTATATAATTTTCGCTCATTACATCGGGACGAAAAGTTTGCACGTCTGGGATAAGAGGTGTGGCGTCGCGACGCCATGGCGCCTCTTTGCCCACGTTAGCCAGAATCAGGACGTTTTCGCTCTTCGTTCCTCTCACGCTTATACCATCTCGTATATACATCCTCTTCCATTTTCTCCTTTTTACTTCACTGTACCAAAGAGTAAATATATGTATTCGTAGGTAAAAGTCTCACAGTTTTGCGAACGATGCTCCAGTCTTCGTTAATTTCCATTAAGACGAAGAATTTGCAATTCACAAAACACCCGTAGGAAAAGAAACTGAATTGATAATATAAAGAATGAAGGGAGACATTTCGAGACTCCAAAACGAGAGACAAGAGATCGAAAATTGTCTTTGCTCAAAAGTATACGGAAGTCAAATTTATTTCGCAATATTACGAAAAACAAAATTTATTCAATCGCTAACCACAATGCAGTATATTTTTAAAAAATAGAAATTACTAATACGAAAAACTGTAGATTTCTGAAAAAAAAAATCCTCTTCACGGTTCACTAATAATTTTCTTTCGGAGCGATAAGCCTTGGAGCCGTGAATTTTTTTCTTTCGCGGAATCGACTAAACATTTGGCTGTCTCGATGGTTTTTAGGTTCGCCGACAACGAATTTGAACCAGAAATTTGTAAATTTTTAATTTCCCTAAACAAAAACGATTTTTGAGCTTGTGGAAAAATTTTAAACGGTCGCTCATCAAGCATGAACTTTTACATGAAAAACTACTAAATTTGGTTATTTATTTCCGAGAGCTATTTTGACGATTAACAGGAATTTATGAGCAACGACGTGATACCATATTGCTTTATTGAAGAATATTGTATTGCTCGTTAGAGATGAAAGTATTTTGCAGTCTTCCGGCCACTGCAACGATGTAATATACTTCCTGTTCATAATTACAGTTGTAAATTCTTATCAAGGGACTAAATTGTTGGCTAAAAGCCTTTCTAGTGACAACCTTTTAACTGAAGAAAAATAGAAAAGAATCTTCTCACTCAATAAAACAGGAGAAAAGGCAAATAACGATTGGACTATATTTGGAATTTCCTACAGAGAAAAAAATGGTAGTGTCGGACCATAAAATCGTTACGTTCGTAGGAATAACGAGTACTAATGGCAAGTGGATAATCCCTTGATGTTCAGACTTGCTAGCTATTCTCTTCACTGCTTTCTCTCTCCTAGTTTTTTCCCTTTCTGTCCGGGACGAGTCCGTCGAAATCTACGAGCTCGCCAAAGCGTTTTCTCCTCGTTTAAGTTTTTTTCCATCCTCACCATGCATAAAAACCATTGTCCGAATATATACAAACGTGTCTGAATCTTCACACCCGTATCGATATCCATGAAAATGTTTATCTATGCGCGGACGAAAAAGTATCGAAATACGAAGACTTTTTACGATGAGAAAAAACGTATCCAATTATAAATTTGCGCGTTGGAAAAATTCCTGCGTGCTTGTGAAAACACACGGAACGAATTTCCGCAAAAAAAAAAAAAAACACAATATAAATGATCCAGCATCGAACACAATGCGGGCTATATTGAAATATGCAAAACTCTTCGATCAGTGGCAACGACACAGCGATAAAAAGTTTTGATGAACATCAATGAAGTATGGAGACAAAAAAGTACAATCGATATCCGTGGTTTGAGGAGGACGTGAAAAACGTGAATTTTGAAATACAGTGGAAAATATAAACAACGGACCTGTGCCAAACGACTACAATCCCCAAGGCATCTGATGAACGTCGTTTCATGAAAAAACGAGCTTTACCCACACATGGAGCTTTCCAGGCCAATCGCCAGTGTCCCATGTACTGCATTGTTTTGATAATTTTAGGTGCTTTTATGATTAATCTTAACGCAATTCTCTTCGGGATTAAATGTCGATTCCAATAGGAACGATTTCCGAACATTTAGAAAAAATCGTATTATCGATCCTATTGTCAAAATGCACAGAAAAATTGTTGTTTGCTTCTTGGTTATTTAACGTTTCAATTCGTTGCAATTTTTCTTGCAGATCAAGTTTTAAGATGATGCTGAAGTTTGCATCGTTGGAATGCAACGGAATCCCATATTTTATTATATTTTTTGAAAGCAGAGCCAAAAATGTTCATGCAATGTCCGTCTATGACAATTATTGGCAAATGAAAAGCTGAATGTCATAGAAAAATTAAGGAGATTCCAAAAATTAAAAAAAAATGGTGAGTGGATAAAATATTTTTCGTTGGGCTCCAACGATGCGAACTTGAATATCGTGTTTTAATCGCTCCTATTCTCTGCTCTATTTTTATTGCGTTTCATTGTCACAATATATTTCTTTATAGATATTTTGATGTTGCAAAAATAAAAGCAAGCAAACGTAAAATCAATGAATGCGTGATAATCAAATTCGAATGAGCGAAGGTTTAAATTCTAGCTCACGAAACAGTTGATTATTTTTCCTGGAACACCTCGTACAACCGAAAGAAATTGCTTCCATATTTATTCATCAGGCATTTCGAGCCAACGTTAGTTCCATGCCCAGGCTTCGCAGTTTGAGTCCAATGAAATATTTATACACGACAAACACATAAAAAATCTCTCTACTCTCGGCTCCTCGCAAAATTGTTGAAACAATCCTAAAAGCGTGATTCGATCGTTTTTATCGCGATATTAAAAAAAAAAAAAAAATTTAAACAAAGCAAGACAGCGAAGGGCACTGGCCCCATTACCAAAATTCCCGAAACCCGCAAACAGAAAATTATCCCATTCATGTTTCACTTTCAAATTCATTGAATCGCACTCTTGGGCTTGTCCTCTCTTATTTTCCACCTAATCAAACATGCAACCCCAATTTGTGGTCCAAAGCTCCATTTTTCTCGCTGTGTAGATTCAAATATTGGCGTATAGTTTTTTTTTCTTTTCGGCCATTACTTCCTTACATTCAAAGAATAAAAAGCTTTGCTGGTCTTTGATTCTTCTTCTTTCCGAACATCTCTACTTTACGTCGAGTACCGACGATCTCAGACAATTGAAATTTTTCATCCACGGTCGGGATACCGTTCGATTGAAAAGTAAACATTTGAATCGTTACAAATTTTACGCAAGTTTGCTTTATGATTATTTAAAAAAGCTCGCTATCGATTACAAATAATTATATAGAGACCTGAAACCGAATTACACCGAGAGGAAAGAAGATTGGAGAGATCGAGGTTGGTACCGAGGCGAAGTAACGGTGGAACGAGGAATCAATCTCGATGAAACGCACTGACGCGATCATACAAGTATATATTTCAGGAAAGACTCGAGGCTTGAAAATAAGATCGAAAATTCAATATCACGTCGTATATATATGGGAAGTAGCAAGTGAGCAAAAGTGAAGAATTTTCATGTGAAAGAAAAGGTTCGGTGAGTCACATGAAGAATTTTTCTCGAACCTGTAATCAGACAAATAATTAAGAAAAAAAATTGCAACTAGGGTTTAAGATTTCTTCTGATAATACGGTTCCTCATTCACTGAATTGTAGGGAACCACGTAACCACAAAACTCTTGCAAAAGAATTTGAATACACCTCGAGAAGTCTGGTCGATTCGTTGGAACACGAGAGAACACGTTTAGTGTATTATGAATGATGTCACTTTAGGGCTGTTCGGTAGCTGAATGGCTCTTCATAAATGGCGACATTGGGAAATTAAATTATCGATCGAGGAAAGACGAGACCTAGGAGCTTTTAATGTTACAGGAAAGTGAATAAGAAATGAGAGGCATTGGTGTACTTGAGGCTTGCTACTCCAGTCTAATAATTGATCTTTGTTCAGTCAGCAATATATATCCATGTGCAGATCGCATGTCAAACCTTGTCGACGATTTCGTGAATATAAAATTTCGCCTTCAACGTACCAACTCGACGCTGTAAAGTGCATGGATGAGAAACTCGAGAATATCGGCCTCTAACACTTCCACGGGATTTACGTTTTCCCAAAATTTTTTTTTCCTCGTTTCCTCATTAATCTACGATTTAACAACGAAATCTGGATTTTTTCGTTTCTGTGTGGTCTTTGGGACATTTGCGAGTGTACGCAAAAAATATCAACAATCGTTTTTTTTTGTTTTTCCCCAAACCCACGTGTAAATAAATACTCGAATCTCGTACTCTGCCACGAAACAATAAATTTCTCACCGTCCTATAGTGAGCATTGGAATAGCTTCACCAAAACGCAATGCACTTCGAAGAATGAAACAGAATTATTTGGAAATCGTGTGATGGTATTTGTTTTAAAAAAAGTGAAGAATCCATTGATTTAGTATTTATAAATTTCGCGCTCGAATTCGTTATCAGCACACTGAAAAATGCCCTTCCCAATTCCAACGAAATGCGAGCGAGCGAAATCTAGGTAATTATTTTTATGTCGATCAATTTTTATCATGAAAAAAACTTTGGACAACGAATTTTCCTATTTTTCAAGAAATTTACAAAAAACGAAAGCAATTGATACGGGAATGTGGAAAATTGTCTTTGAAAGTGAACACTTGATAACAACATTTTCGTGTCAAGAGTCCTTGTTATTCGGGTTGAATCCCTTAAATATCTGGATAAATTTGCAGAGCTTATCACGAAACCATATTAGACCATATTAAAGACCACCCGAGTTAGAAACGAGTTAGGGGCGTTTCAACAAATTCCAGAGTAAACACTCGCCGCGAAACTATGCTGGAAGGAACGACACGAGACATCTCTACGTGGAATGCAATCTTTCATGCACATTATTTCAAGAATTTGAAATATTAAAGCACCAACAGCTCAATGTTTCAAAACAGCTTTCCTTTTAGAGAAAATTATTGAGGGCACGTGGTAATTTCCAATTTGTTCTCGTTTTAATTTTTTAGAAGAAAAGAAACGAATAAAAATTGTCGATTTTTCTTACAATAAATGTGAGGTTGAGATTTTTTTATGACAGGTGGCGATTAAAAATATTGCATCCGAGGACAATCTCTTGATTGAATTTTGCACAAAATATTCAAGGACAATAGCGTTCAAACTTTTTTCCCTACTACGAAGTTACTGATTTATTTGTAATTCTATTCAGTGGGATAAGGGATGGGATGACTCTTTTCTGTATATTTTGAAAGAAGTCATAAAAATGAAAAATCGTCACGAAGATATCTAAACTTTTTCACCAAGTTTTTTCGCAATCTCGATGTTGTTTTTTTTTTCCATCTTCTTTTCCTTAACCAATAAGCGTGAAAAATCTCACGCTCACTTTCTCACGCTGTTTACTCATGTTCTCCGTTATTCGGACAACGAAAACATCGTTTTTCTTGCGCACTCGTGCGGTCTCTTTAGTTTATTTTTTTCCGGAGACGAGGCAACGGCGATCCTCATCTCTTTCATAGTGAAAACACTCTTTGGCCGAGGGAGCGACAGCTATTATTCTCCGAAAGTACTTCGATGATATCGCGACTCGGAAATGATTCAAAAAATTGCTTCCCTTTTATTTCTAACGGCACGAAAAATGTGTCAATACGACGGGAAAGAATGTTTGTTTATCATGATTATGTTAACGCATAAAATTAGAAAACATTGTCTACGTAATCGCTGTCAACAACTTCATTGCCGTTGTAAACTATTTTCTTACTCATTTTTGCAATTTTAACATAAAAAAGAAAGTAATATCAAAAAAATAGTGAAAGACAAGGAATTGTGTTGATGAAATTAATTAAATTGCAAGTGTTGAAACGAGGAATAAGCTTTTTTGATTTTCTCGCCTAGCTGTGAAAGTTTTGACAAAGTTTGTTCGAATTTTGATGGCGAATAATTCACGAGGCGGTGAAGAGTAACTTTCAGCTTCTTTTTACTTTCGCTCTTTCTAAAGAAATTCTTTGTACTCGTTGTTTTTTTTTCTTTCTCCTATTCTCATCTTTACGCTCGCGTTTTCTTTCCCTCTCTCTCTCTCTCTCTCTCTCTCTTTCTCTTTCTTCCTTCTTGAAACATCTTTTCAAAGTGCGAGGAAGAAATCAGGTATTTAAAAAAAAAAAAATATATCAACGATGTTGAAGTTTGCATCGTTGGAATGCAACGAAAACTGATTATTTTTTATAGCAGAGAACGAAATTTTCATCCAATATTTGTCAACGATTATGGGAGAGTCTTCTATCCCATTCGAAAACAGAATTTACTATGAAAAATTGGAAAAGAATTAAAAATATATTTTTCGTTGTGTTCCAATGATGCAAACTTTAGTATCATAAATATCGAAGGGGTCAAGAAGAAAATGCAGGAAATGTGAAGAGCAATCCAGAGTGTTTTTCTATTGAAAAAAAATAAATAAACAGTAAATGTAAATTTAATCATGTCTTTTTTCGGGGATCTGAGTTTCTCCCATTCGTTATGATTTGTTTTTCACAATTAAACACAGACAACTATGAATAATTATTGGAGGAAAAATAAGTTATTTCATCCCTTCTTTATTTTTCTTTCTCTCGCCAATTTCATGTTCATTTTGACCCAATGATCGTTCGTTCCTTTTCAATAATTTTTAGAAAAATCAGAGCCCCAAGAGAGTTCCCCAATTTTTCAATTTTTCTTCGACTCTTCTTTTGAGATCATTGAAAGGTCGGAAAAAGTTTTTCTTGAATATTCCCTCATTTGAAAATGTTTAAAACAGAGGCTAATGAAGCTTGACTCCCATTGCGTAGCCACAGAAGGTCGAATAAGAAAAATGTAATAATTAGCAGGCTGCATCAGGGCTGGCAAAGCTTTTGATGCAAATTTTTAAGTCGAAAAAGCGTTACGATTACATTTTCTGGGTCTTACAAAATCGATATCAACGCAGAGATATTTATTCCACTATAAAAACGAATAATGAAACGAAAGATCTGTTTGGAAAACGTTAAGACTAAAATTTCGATGGAGCTGCGTAAAGAAAGTAAAAAAAATAATGATGATAGGAAAACCAGTGAAACGACGTTCACGTAGTAGATTATACGATGTCTAGTATTTTTAATCACGAAAAAAATCGTGCCGAGCTTTTATAACGCGTGCAGTATAATATCTCATTATATCCTCAGATCCAGAACCCTACGAGGGTAGCGCAACATCCAACTTTCCAAACGATAAACGGGCAAGCATGTAGCATTTATTTTATATTTTCCTGTTTTATTTTTATCTTTTTCTGGACGATAGGAGCATATCTTTGTTTCATAATAAACCCGACCAAAGAACTTTTGGCTGCGAATTATCACGTGCCATGAAAAAATTATTTTCATTTGTTTTTTTTTTTTTTTTCTTTTTTTAATGGGAAATACAAAATTGTGGAGAGGAAAATTTTCAGTCGTTTATGACGTTTCAAAAATAAATAATAACCTAAAATTAATAAAATTCAGAAAAGATTAAGTAAAAGATTTAAAACGACACTCACTTGAGTCTTAACATCTCCGGACTGTTGTTTCATGGTCGATTTGAAGCTGCGACCCTCAATGATTTTGGCATTATTAATGTAAATCTCGTCGTGATAATTCATACGTTTCCTTGTGACCCAAAGGGGTGGATTTCCTTCGAGCTCCGATGATATCGAGTCCCTGAGATCGTCGGTCATCTTTGGTTGATTCGCTGAAATAAAAATCAACCTTTGCTTTACAATTTAACGAATTTGGAAAAAAAAATCAAATGAAAATGTAGAGAAAAGAGTTCCGAAGATTGATCGAACTTTGTCATAAAATGTGTGTCGATATATAAAAAGTATGTGAAAATCTTTCGAAAAGCGGTTCGAGGAGATTATGTAATTTTATTCAATGCTCAATGAATTGAATAATATTTTATGAAGTTGCATTTAAATAGGAAAAATCCCAGGAAAAAATGGAAATTATATGAGCTACATCGTATGACAAAACAGAGACGATTGAAAAAAGAGTAAAGCAAAAAAATTGGTAGCCATGAGAGTGTTTTGAGGGAAGAAGTGTTCGTGAAAAGCTCGTCACTTTATTCTTCAGTTACTTCCACAGTTCTCCCCTTTCTCTGTGATACGTATATATATTTGAAGTCATAAAATATAAATACATATATAAATATACATTAATATGTAGTCTAGGCTCTGGGCAAAGTGGTCTAAGTTGAATATGAAACTTGGGACTGGAATTTCATTTTTATCTCGTTGGGTAATCCGAGGGTTTTCTCCTCCGCTTTCTCTTCCAACGCGGTCCACACTGAATAAAGAGCGTCGTGGAGTAGAAAAAATGTAATTTTCTCTTTTTTCTATGACCGAAGCTCGCGCAACTGTGTATACGAAGATCACAACAGGGCAAGGGTGCAAGTTTTACATTCTCATAATGAAATGCACCTTCGTTCCGTCCTTTTAAATCTCAGCTCTCGATTAATATAGATATGCATACGTTGCGAATGTAGTTGAAAGTCAAAGCTTCGTAGCGGAAGGAAATGCTTCACAATGGCACTCATTACAGGCTCGAAAAATCGTTTACCCTTTTCGCTTTTAATCCCTCCACAAACCCTCTTTTTCCTCTGCATATTATTTCCCACTTCACACAAGTTTTTTTTTATATACTTCGCCTTACTTTCTTCCTCTCTGTCACCTTTCTTCATTCTTTCGATCGATGCTGGAACTCGACCGCACGTTTTCTCCTTTTTTTCCCCTTTTTTCAGCTCGTTTGCAAACTTAATACTTTCGAATTATCTGACACGAATAATGGTACTCGAAACGCAATTAATTGCATCTTTCAGGTTCCGATAATATTCGTCGGTTTCCTCAATTTATTGAAGTCCGACTCGAAATAGAAAAATTAGCGATCATTGGAAATTTGTATCATTGCTGTATTGAATTTTTATGAAAAAAATGAGAATTCATTGATTCATGAATGAATTTTGATGAAAAATGTAATCATTTTCTTGTACTGATTTTGTATTTATACATCCAATCAGTTTCGAGGGTCCATTAGCTATAATTAATAATGCGTAATTAACAAGCGAGACCATACAGAATATCAGGAACGTGTAGTATCGAGAGTCAAGCCCTCTCGCTTTGAATGTTGGTTACTGATGTCAATTGCAGTTTGAAAGTCCAAAAATGGCGAATAACGTATATGTATAAATATTAGCTCATTCGTTTGAAACGAGTGGAGACTCAATTTTCATAACCACCTGACTTTTCGTCGGGCTTTTCATTCCTAGTATCTCCGAGAAGCGAAATAAAAATTCTCGCCAATTTTCAGTCATATCAACTTCTAAATTTCATTTCATTTTTCAAGTCCAAAAAATCGGTCAATTAAAAGCAGAAAAAGTATTTTTAGTATGAAAAAAATTGTTGGGCCAAAGAAATTATGTTTGTTTTATTGAATTATCATTTTTTTCGTAAGCTCAAGAAATTCGATGCAAAGATTTCAGTCTTTTCAGCGTTCTCACAGGTTGCGACTGTTTTTGTGCGCATGTCGAGTATGTTGACAAACTTTTATAGCAAGGAGCAATAAACAATATCTTTGCCTTGTCATAAAAACATTTTCGATCAACTTGGAATACGAAATCGCACGATTGGACTGTATTTCCATTCATACTCTCTCTTCCAGTCGTGAAGTCGTTGATGATAAAAATACGAGAAAAACGGAGATAAAAAAAAAGGAATGAAAATTCACGCTTTATTTCTTGGATGCTTCGTGCCACACACCATTGCTATTTTTATATATCACAGCAGGGAACAGGACGTAAGCGTGTAAAAGAAATTCGATAAAAATTGGATCGCTGCGGAATTTAAAAGTCTTATCGTTCCTCCGTTTTTTCAGCAATAACCCAGTTTTCGGATTTTCGTCAGAAGGGAAAGGTTTCGAAACCTGAAAACCAGATTGACCCTTCCCGATATTTTTCTTCACGTGTGACGATTCGGAAAAAAAAATTGAAGTTTTTTTCAAAATTCATTGTTCAACAAAAATCGCTGGATAGTTCGTTGTTCTCGAAATCTCAATATCAAAGCTCGCAGAAATGGAAGACAACGGTGTTGAACAATGTTCGGTAGTATTATGGTTACAGAACGATTGCGAGGGCAATAACATAAAGTAGCCTAGCAAAGCCTGTGCCTGTGCTCTTGAACATAAAGCCAACGACAACAAATTGTTCGGAGGAAAGCCTCGGAATCTCATCCCGATGATCATCGCTTCTGCTATCCTCGTAATCGAACTTATTTTTATTGGCAACGAAAAAGTTTTATTCCTTCCGTTCTGTTCCTCCACGTAGCAGATATTTTCACACTTGTCCTGAGAGTGCAAGCGAGATGGGGCGAGAGATTTGTATTATTTTTAGAGTTGGCAAGCAGCAAGAAGTGCAGCAGTAAACACACCAAACGAGCGAAAAGTGCACAGAGGCTAAAATTTTCACGTCTTTGCAATGCGATGAACAACAAGCAATAAAATAGTCGATGAGATAAACAGAAGTACGTCAAAAATACGAGAAAGTAGTACAAAGAATCGGGAACGAGTAACGAGCAAGGAAAGGATGAGCAAAATATGGAGAGCAAGTTATTTATCCTCGAATAATTCCGCAAGCCCCACACTTGGCATTAGCCAAATTCAAAGATAATGACAGTCGTATACATTGTCAATGTGTGCTCGTGGACTAACTTCACAGCAGGGGGATAGCGTCACAGATGCTTGCTAAAATGAAAAGGAAACACGTGAACCTGGCGCAGAGCCACGCAACGTTCTCACGTTTTCCAACTCTCGTCTGCATGCTGCACCGCGCCTTCCCGATTGCAGTAATACATCCTCGTGTACATACGTATTTTAATATGTATGGTGTTCTTCCTTTTTCCGTACAACGACAACATTGATGTCACAACAACGTTTTCTACATATTTCTCTTGTCAAAGCATCCTGCTGCTCCCAAATAGAAAGAGAACCGTGCGCGGGAAAGAAAAAGCAATAATAGCGAGAGAGAGAGGAAGGTCCTTTTTCGGGTTTCATTTCCCCCGAGGTCGCCGTGGCGTATTTTCATTATGAAAGTCCGAATACGTATGTATCCATGTTCCAAGAGTCGAAACCTCGGATGAAAACTCTGAGATTCAACGAAAAATATTTTTTCTATTAACAATTTATGAAATTCTGAAAATCATGGCAATTTTTCGTGTCGATTGAGGTTTTAGGTCGCAAGAATGGATCGTTTTAGTGTCCAGATCAAATATTGAATAATAAATATGAGCTCTGCTGAAGAAAGAATAGAATTTCGTTGCATTCCAACAATGCAAAAGTCAACATCATTTGAGAATTGCTTCTCGGATCACGCGCACTGATGAGTTGTATGTTAAGTAAGTATCTTACGGACTCGCGGTCTCGCCACGGCCAAAACGCCGAGTAAATTTGCAAAAAAACGAAAGAAAATTGCATAAAGCTGCGTCGCAACTGCATGAAGAAATCCCAACCGGAATTTGAGAAACGACATGCCAATTGGAATTTTTGTCGCTATACTGTGAGTTGCAACGAGTTCGATCAAATTGAACAAATTTGATGGAACGAGTCGGTTTTGATTCGGATGAACTTTTTTTTTTATCGGTCGCCGGAATGGGGTATTTAAAAATTATTTGTTATATAAACTTTGCACATATTGTGATTGCTGGTTGGTAAGTATTTTATTACAGCATTCCCCAATGTTATGACAAATGATTTTTGAATGAATCTATTTCGACTCTGAATACAAACACAAAGTCCAATTAAGTATTTCGTTTTTGTTTTATTTTTATTTTTCAGTTGGCGGCCTTTCATTTGGCCGAAACTAACGTACGGATGGCGACGAATACGGACGAAGAAACATTTGAATGTACGTGCATGAAGTTCTGCGACAATTTTTTTCCTGAAAGTTCCCATCGCCCCAATATGGAAAATCATGACGCTCAAGTTCGCAACGTTGGAATGCATCGAAAAATATTTCTTCCTACCGACGATTTATTTAATTTTCAAAAAATTCGTTTTTCCATCGTATTTCCATTCTGCATTTTAGTAACGAGCTTTGCCAAGGGAAATGAAGAATTTCGTTGCATTCCGACGATGCGACCTCGTCAAAAATCTACGTTGTGATTTCCACACAAGCTTTTTTTTCTTATCCTATACTATGGCGATAGACTCGAACTGTAATCAAGAAAAGTCTAACATGCTTTGCAAGCCATTGATAATGTCGCAGGAATGATAAAATAGAAGATTGCGCAGTGAGTTGCACGCAGATGCGGCTCCATTCGCTGGAGCAGATTGTTTGTTTTATGCAAGTTTCCGAAATAGAGGTTGAAGCGCGTAAGTATTAGAGTTAGCGAGAGGAAAACTGAGAATTAATCGACAGCTCACGTTGAAAGAGCCCACTGAGAATGGGGTGAGAGAAATACACAACTGTGTGCCGTTTAGTTTACGTCGTGTCAGGAGCTTCCATGCTTTCTGTTCTCTCGCGCGAAATAATTATAAACCCGTCAAATTTGTTTCATATTCTTGAGCAACGTCGTTAACGAAACGTTCGCACATCCGCGTTTCATTAATTTTCAGATCCTGGTTCTGAGGAAATTAAAATTTGAAAGGCGACAACAAAGTTGAATTCCTGGATCAAACGCTTTCGATTAAACCCGCGAGTGCTAAATTCTTTTTTACCTTCGCACTCGTACTCTGCCACGAAACAATAAATTTCTCACCGTCCTATAGTGAGCATTGGAATAGCTTCACCAAAACGCAATGCACTTCGAAGAATGAAACAGAATTATTTGGAAATCGTGTGATAGTATTTGTTTTAAAAAAAGTGAAGAATCCATTGATTTAGTATTTACAAATTTCGCGCTCGAATTCGTTATCAGCACACTGAAAAACGCCCCTCACAATTCCAACGAAATGCGAGCGAGCGAAATCTAGGTAATTATTTTTATGTCGATCAATTTTTATCATGAAAAAAACTTTGGACAACGAATTTTCCTATTTTTCAGGAAATTTACAAAAACGAAAGCAATTGATACGGGAATGTTGAAAATTGTCTTTGAAAGTGAACACTCGATAACAACATTTTCGTGACTTCCACACAAGCTTTTTTTTCTTATCCCATACTATGGCGATAGACTAGAACTGTCATCAAGAAAAGTCTAACATGCTTTGCAAGCCATTGATAATGTCGCAGGAATGATAAAATAGAAGATTGCGCAGTGAGTTGCACGCAGATGCGGCTCCATTCGCTGGAGCAGCAGATTGTTTGTTATATGCAAGTTTCCGAAATAGAGGTTCAAGCGTAAGTATTAGAGTTAGCGAGAGGAAAACTGAGAATTAATCGGCAGCTCACGTTGAAAGAGCCCACTGAGAATGGGATGAGAGAAGGTTCTGGTTCTGTTTCTGAGGAAATTAAAATTCGAAAGGCGACAACCAAGTTGAATTCCTGATGGAGTGCTAAATTATTTTTTACCTTCGCAACGATAGAAAAGCCTCTTTTTGCGTTTACGTTTTATTTTTATTTCTTTCTCACGAGAACACTTGGATGCTATACAAAAATGCCAAGCAATTACTTCAAGGGTGAACAACTCTACTCCTCAAAATGACAATTCTCCCGGTGGACAGCCCGGTGAGCGGAACAATTAGTACAAACGGAGAATCGAGTTGCAGCATTAAGTGGTTACGATCGATTGTTCAAATCCCAAAGAGCTGAAGTTTCAAATGCAATAAACAGAGAACTTAGTTTGAACGCTCGTGATATCCTGCGATATACATTCAGGGAGGGAGAAATAGCTTATGCAACATTTAAACCGAAAACTGTCTTCGACATGAAGATTCACGAACTTTTGGAAAACATTTTCGATTATTAACAGCCCTAATTATTTTAATGGAGCTTAACGCTTCGAGTGCATGTTGGGTCATTTTGACCCCAACAATTTTAGTCACGGATTGTTTGGCAACGAATATGTCTTGACATTTAATTTTCGTTTCAGTCAAACAATTAATTCAGGGCCAGAAAATTGGGATAATTTACTACAAAAAACGTCTCTACACAAAAATGCATATTTAACGGAATACTACGATTTGGAAAACACCTTGGGTCAGATTGACCCAATATGCACTTGTAGGAGGTGTGCACTCGAAGGGTGAAGATTCGACTGCAATTGCGTTATTCTGACGCAGACCAAAATCACTCGTTCCTGATTAAATTGAAATGAAAGTTTTTAGTTTCATATTCCAACAAAAATCGTTTTGATCCGTTAAGTGAGTTTAATTAATTTTCGCAAATTCCTTGAAGTTTTTGAAAAAATGTTAGTTTCGTTGCTTGAAAAATTTTGCAAAGTTGGCAATTTTTCACGAATTATTCAAACAAATTTTATGGAAAACAAAATCAATTTCGAGTTTGAGAATTATTTCATAAAGTTTTTTTCCCAATTACGATGAATTTCGAACTTGGAATTCGATGATGTTGAAGTTTGCATCTTTGGGATTTAACGAAATTCCGTTATTTCTTCATCAGAGCTCATAATTATTATTCAATATTTGTTCCGGATAATAAAACGATCGTTTCCCGAGTCCCAAAAGCTGAATCTCGACGAAAAATAGTCATGATTTTGAAAAGTTGCAAACTTCAGAGTTATGGAATTCGTTTGGTTCTGATTTTCAACAGAATTAATCTTCAAGATGTTTATAAGGCTGAGATCTCCGTTAAAGTTTTCTTCATTTTTCATCTTCATTATGAAAATTATTGAAATTAAAAAAAAATAGTCCTGCATATATTTATACGCGATCTAGTGTTAGCGTCTAGCTCGGCTAATGGAACGCCACGTTCTCTGTTGCACGCGACACTACCGGCAAACGCCGGTGCTAAGTTTCAAGCCGGAGCCGGCTGTGACAGCTGTTATTCCCCCTGTTATGCGGACATATATACGTGTATGGACTCGCTCTCATGTATTACGAGCATGCTTGAATGTGTATTCGTTGACGCCATAAGTTTGAAAGATCTCGCTCTTTCTTTGTCGTAGTTGAGCGTTCAAGGTTGTGAAAACTTCAGTACAGTCGCAAACGTTCACGGTGACGCTTCGTTGCTGTTTGACGCGTGTTAAATCGGATCAAAACTGTTCTTCAATATTCATCAAACGTTCCTCAACCGTATATAAAGATAATAAATAAAACTCTGACAGTTGTTGAAAACAAAAAATGGACAGCGTCTCCGTATCGAAGGTAAATGCTCGTTGTTTACTTTTATACTACCTGTTGATTCTGTCGCCGTCTCACTCGGACTCTGCGCACTCCCCACGCGACATAACCTCACTTCATTGCGAGACTGATCGACGATCGAATTCGATGAACTTGTATTTCTTGAATATTTCTTATTCAAGCATGATTTTTCGACACGTTATTCTTTTTATATCACGCAGTGTCTTATTTTCTCAACATGAATGAAAAATCTTGGTTCAAAGTTCGAAAATAAACGAAGACACACACACTGGAAAACAAAAAGTATTCAAAAACAGAAATAAATGTATCGTGTGTTGAAATTGACAAAATCAACGAAGAAAACTCTAACAGTCGAATGATACATCGACTTGAAGCACGATAGGAATTAATTTCAACCGAAACACCAGTTCATGACAGAAATAATTAAAATATTAAAGTTATTTTTAAAAATTTGAGACATACAACTTTTTTTAAATGTTTGAACATGTGCCTGAGAGTTTTTTTCCTGAATGAAAGTTAAAAAACTGTCTTTCTATTGTAGCAAGAAAAATTCTGCTCCCTCCAGAACGATAACTCTGAGGATGGGAAATTTTAGAAGCCTCCAAGTTAAAGTAGCGAGCAATCGTTTGTTCCAAAGATGTAAACCTCGATACCTCAAATCTTATTTATTTCTGTCACCAGGACGGAGGTTTCCTTACATAATATTTTGATCAAAGACACGATCACTGACTGTTTTCCAAGCTTTTTCTTCGCGCTGCAATTTTGTAGAGGTTTCAAAAGTGTAACACGATTATATTGGATGATACGATTTTTGTAGGGGGTTTTTGCTCACAAAGGAAATTACAAGATAGGCCAAAAGAAGAAGAAAGTGGAAAATAATGTCTTTTTTCAAGAGCCATGGTACAGAGCTTACAAAGAAGCTTGGTCCGCCGTGCAGAAAGCTGCTGAGGTAATTATTATCTCATTTTGGGACGAATTTCATTTTTAAGCAGTTTCAAAAAAATTGAATCAAGTTTGACAAATCACAGCGAAGGGGAAGACACAAATGAATAATTTCTTTATCTTGCTTTCAGGAAATCAATACCAGCATGTTTCAACAAATTCTCACCGATTTTAAAAATTATGTAACGACCATCAAGGAAAGTTCACTGGAAAACTATTCCAATGAAATATCTACGGCTATTTTATTGACCGGTAAATGTTTTTTTTATTTCTGAGTAAAAGAGACGCGTCCAGGCATTTCCAAAAATTGCGAAAATGCTTCGAAGCGATAATGAAGAGCATCATAATGTAAATTAGGATGCTTAGACTTTCTGATAAGACATTTCCATTGACAAATTCAACTGTCTTACTCACAAGAATATTGAATTAATACTTTCAACTATAAAACAATTATTTCATCATTTTTCTGCACCGTTAACGACCGTATGGATTGATATTTTTCCAGGCGTCAATCTGCCAGACCATGCAGTTCTATTCCACAATTTGGCAAACGAAATTTCGAACGTAACTCAACGTATAGCGATAATACAATCTCGAGATTCTGGAAATATGAAGAATCTTATTGAGGAAACAGTTTTTCAATTGATCAACGGCCAAAATTACGTTAGTATGTTGGTTAAGGTGCATTCACAATGGTCAAATGGGTGCTGAATATTCACAATAGTCGCATGCCAAGTTTATTGGATACTATTCAAGCGATTTTCTTGTATCACCGTTTATCTTGCTCCCAACGAATTCACCATGTTGATTTTCTTCTCTAATTCTATTCCGGCGACGTTTCAGACGATTAATAAGTTTTGAAAATGAAAATATCGTGAACAAATTGATGTTTTCTTATAACGTTGATGTTTGCATCGCTGGAATGCAACGAAATTCTATTTTTTATGCGGCGAAGCTTATTATTCAAATACAGAACGTAATTACGAATGTAAAACGATCGATTTTCGTGACGTAAAAAGTATATTCGCTCGAAAAATTTCGATCATTTTGAAAATTGAACAAAACGTGAATAAAAATAAATATTTTTCGTTGGATTCCAACGTTGCCAACTTCAGCTTCGTGTTTCCTTTTGGAAAAAAAGAAAAAAAAAGCAGCATGATGAATTTGGTGAGAATCTATCAATTTTAAGCTTCGAAATACGTTTTTAATGTTTTTTTAGGTTGATTTAGGTTGAGACTTGCTGCTTTAAAAACTTATCCTCGATATATTTGATTTCCAACTGAACCTTTGCATACGACTATAATGAAAATTTGACGTAATTTGTTTCTCAAGGAATATGACGATTGCAAAAACGATAAATCGTTGATTGGATAATTGTATTTATTTGATTCAAGGACGAAAAGTCAGATATTCGTAAAAATCAATGCACTCTGAAACTTCTCGAAGCGTGGCACAGTGAAAATTGCCAATATGACGATCCTCTCGTTATCATTGTCCCCGATTTCGAGAGTTTTACACGAAACGTGTTACGTGATTTAATTCTCGTTTTGAGGTAAACATTATTCGTCATGACTCATTAAAATTATTCTTGGGATTCTAGATTCCTAGGCATTCAGAATGGTGTAGAGAACATTTTTAAATACAGACAGAATGTCATAAACATAAATTTCGTACGAATAGCTTTTTCGCTTGGCTCGACACTTGCTTAAAATTTAGATAAGAAAAACGAAAATCTCAGTGTTACCGAAACATGAAATCACACGGAATATCTCTCTCGGTTGAAGTTGGACAAAAGTAAACCAATTTGTTCGTCATCTAAAGGCGATTGAGAAAAAAAAAATGGATGAAATATTGATATTTTGTGCATTCAAGAAGTAACAGCAAAATGAAAAGTGAATTAATATTCAGTCACTACAATAAACGTGGAAAAAAGTAAAGTACTAAAATGTGTATATTTTCAGTATTTATACGAAGTCAATGAAGTTTGTTCTCGTGTTCGGAGTTGCAACGACACTTCATGCTGTTCACAGATGCCTCTCTTACGACGTAACGTCGAAGCTGCGAGTCCAGGCAAGTCTAATGTTTTTTTTTTGTTTCGTTTGTTTTTGAATTAGAATTGCTAATAAAGCGCGGAAAAGCATATACGTTTGCCCCAGCAGATTACCTTCTTAATTGGAATATTCAAATGAAAGAAAAATAAATGAAAAAAAGGGATGAAAATACGAGATAAAGAGAGCGAGAGAAGGAGAAAAAAAGTCTTTTAGTTCACTTCGCTCCGCTGCTTGGCCTTCTTTTTCTTATTTTTTTCTCTACCACCGTTTGCAGGTATTCCACACGCAAACTCAGGTTAAAAGTTTGTCCGATGTGCTCGAGGGTACGGTGCTCTCTGGAAAAACTCCATTTAAGTTGACCGGAAGGGCGTTTCAACTGCTCACCGATATCTTTCTCATTTACGACTTTTCCGTACACGGTTTTCTTCAGGGATACAAGGTACACACTCAATTATATATCCACGTTATTTTATTCGTACAGACTCAATTCGTCGTTTAGGGGTTCAAACCTAAGAGAATTCAATGTTTTCCCAGATCCGCTTTTCCAACTCTCCATTTGCCTTGGAAAAACGAAGAAAGTTAAAAGAGACGTTTACTGTATTTTTAAAAATCCTTGCACTTGCATGCACTCAATTTATCTGCGGAAATACATTTTTTGCGCGAGACAAAACTCTTGGAAAGAAAAATGGTCAAATTTAAATTTACATATTTAAAAAATTATCTCAACGTGCACTGTGAAAACTTGCCTCATTAATATTTGATATGAAAACAGTGTAATTAGAGCTCGCTGGTAGTTTGATTTATTTATTTTTTCAAATCCGTGCAGTAAAATTTTTTATGTTAACATTTACAGCTCTGCATGCTACTGCACTTTTACGACAATAATTACGCATCATTGTGCTGTGAACCCGAAAACACGAGGGAGAGAATGGGACTGTTGAATGATGACGATTTGGAGGAAATAAAAAAACTGCCTTCCATCGCTCATTATCTTGAGACTATGCAAAAAGTGAATAATAAAGAAACGAGAGAAAACGACAGAGAAGATTTCAAGGAACTCCTCAATAATCTCCTCGAACATTTTCATGTTTCGATGAGCAATTTTTTCACAATACTCAAGTGCCTGCACAGCCTGACGTCGGAGTTGCCGGGTGCACCTTTAGGAAAACAGGTGATTTGCCAAAAAGACATGGAACGTTCTTTCGGATTTATTTTCTTCACCAAAATCTTGTGAATCTTCGAAATTTCAATTTTCTATCGAGAGACATAAGAATCTTTCTACGCGATGTAATTTACAGTTACGAGAAGTTTATGCCAAGGCAGTGACTTCGGATATCGTCGAGAGCCAAGAATACAAAGAATCGATTCAACTCTTGGGATTCCTGTCCAGAGAAGAATTCGTCGGTAAGCTTGAGGTTCTTATAAATATAATCAGAAAATCGCCAAGCCTGAAGCTGAAAGACGTGGAAGAAAATTTGTCAAAAGACTTGATTACGTTGAAAAATGCGAGTCTCGAGGTCGCCGTTACCTCGACGGAGAGTGTGAGCGCTAATGAAAAATTGAGCCGCACGCAACTGAAGGAAGTACGTATAATAAGAATTAAAGCAGTGACTCGGTTAATACGGTCGAAAAATGAGATTTTTAGGCAGTTTTTAGAAGGTTGAACAAAGTGATTGACCTTCTCGAGCTTTAGCACACATTTTACGACACGAAATGGTTTTTGAAATAAGAAAATATCAAAAAGTCCATTTTTCTCCTGATTTAATTAAATCGCTAGTTCTCACATTTGTTTCTGCTTTCTTTCTCCATCAGAAATTGTACAAAATGTCACAGCGACAATCGAGGTCACCTTACAAACAAGCACAAATGGATTTCCTCGAATATCTCGATCGCGATGTAATTGGTGTACATTTGAAAAATCCAAGTCGATTGGTAGGACACGAGATCTTTTGTTTCAGCGATGCGAACTCGGCAAAGCATCCCATAAGGGGTTCACTGAGAGCGGCTATTCATACTGCACTCACGAATCCTCAAGCTTATCTCGAGGTGAGGCAGAAATAATGAAAATTCTTTGTACAAAGCCATCGGTTTCGCAGACGCCCTTTAGAGTTCCAACGTTCTGGCATTTTCAATTTATTTTATTAAAACCTTTGCATTGTTAAATTTATCCAAACAAATCTTTGTGTGCAATTTTAGCTGAAACAACAATGCATAAAGAACGCGTTTGTGCCAAATATATATTTCTCGTTCTACGAACTTTTGATGGTACAATTTAAGGGCGTCTTCGAAGAAAAAAATCATCTTTTAGCAACGTCGGCAGTTTTCTACGAGTTAATTGCTTTATTTTTTATCCAATGTTTATTTAATATCCTCAGTGTGGCTGCTGTAGATTGGAAAACGACCAAACGATACAGGCGACGTTGCCCGATCTCAGTATCATATATAAGCTTCACTTGGAGTCGAGAAAACTAATCAATATGTACGACTGGCTGCAGGTAATGACGCATTATTATCACCTTTTTCCCTCTTAAATTGCCTTCTCTTTCTTCTTCGGTGCTCAACGCTCTAGCTTGGTTTACACGTTAATTTTTCGTCTTCTAGAGCTTATCGTGTCACGCACGTGGCTCATTCACGTGACGTGAAAATTCACGAGAAGCTCACGGTGATTTTAATCGTTGCCTGTTACCCTGAGAATTATTCATAATTCATGGGTGTCTCGGGTTCACGTCGTTAAGACTTTACACCGTGCCGAGGGTGCAAAATGTTCAATAAGCCTTTGATGTCGATGTGCTATATACACAGGACGTATCTTATACACCATGTCCGAAAAGTCATCGATCAAGCAAAGTCGAATAACATCGAGAAGACCGTTTTCAATCAGGGTCGCGACATATCAAGTTGTTTAATTCACGAATGCCTAAAAATTGTATTTCGGTCTTAAAACTTTGAAAAATTCTGCTAAACAACGAATTTAAAGAAACAAAACTTCTTGTGAGCCTTTGGGGCGTCGATCGAGCGAAACGAACTGTGCAGACTGTTTCTCAGTTGTACTTGAGACCTGCATTGATACTGAAGTTTGCATCGTTGGAATACAATGAAAAATATATTTTTAATTTATTATTTTCATACTTAATGCACTTGTTCCAATTTTTTATAGTAAATTCTGTTTTTTAATCGGAAAGAAGACTTTCCCATAATAGTTGACAAATACTGCATAAAAATTTGGGGCGATGCGATAAAAAATAATCAGTTTTCGTTGTATTCCAACGATGCGAACTGCAGCAACGTTTTGATTAGTTTTTTTTTTTTTTTTTTTTTTTTTTTTGTAAAAATACAATAATCCATGAGCCCACTGTGATAGATTCTCACTTTTCGGACACCCTGCTGATTACGTATTCAAACCAACTCGGAAGATCGAGCGTGAGCTTATCACGACACGAATCCTTTCCTCGTTAGTGCTAAACGGATTGGCTCGTTCATCGATCGCTTTTTTTTTCTTTAATCCGCCAGTTCCATTTGTTTCTAGACATTTTTCTCTTTCCAGGCTTTCCTGACGATCGTTAATCCGAGTACGGAAGGCGATGAGCAGAGGGACATTGATCCGAAAATTCAGTAAGTCCTCGTTATTCGCTCCAACACACTTTTTAAAAGCAACTTATTTTTCTCGTTTCTTCGAACCTTGTCAATCGAGCATTTTATCACGTTGCAGGAGTCGCTTCACACGTGCCATTGCCGAGCTCCAATTTCTCGGATTTATTAAGACATCGAGAAGGAAAACCGACCACGTAAAACGTCTGACCTAATCACTACGATCGAGTCTACTTCTTTATCATCCGATTCCGAATATTTCCAATTTTGTACATTTCTTTCATAATCTTTTTGTTGATCATTACGAAAGTTCGAGTTCAATCCGATGCCATTTGTTCGGAGTTATTACAAAAACTCCGTTACAAACTTTGAATTTAAAAAATCATTGCTAAAAAATGTATGCGCTGAAAAATGTGAAATGAAATTCTGTTTTTGTAGCCTCAATTGTAAAGATCGATCCTCATGTTTTATTCTTTTTTTTTTTTATATCAAACTTTGAAAAGAAAAATTTCATAATCATTAAAATCTGAGACTTTAGACGAAAAATACATTTATGGTGCATGTCAGTACGTGACCTCACGATTTCTCAAGATAAATATCAAACCGTATTCTGGAAAATGTCGAATTAGTGACATTCTTTTTTTTTCAATTTCTACGATATTACGAAAAAAATTTCCAATAATCTTCAAAAAGGGAATGATTGAGATACCGGGTTAGTTGAGCGCTCGATAAAATTTACAAGGTAAATTTTGCTGTGGCTCCGAAAGCTTTTTCAATTTGCGACACCGAGAATTCTTCACCGGTTTGAGAAGGTTCATGCAGAAGTCGTTCGTAAATTTTGGTCGTCAGATTCGAATTCCATCTGCAGACTTGTGAATCGGGACTGATTCGTGCTGTTTTCTATCTTTTTTCTTATTTTTTTACTTCCGACTAAAATTTGTCGGAATATGCGCGTGGTTCTGAAATTTAAACGTCGAAAGTCTCGAATGGAAAAACGAACTAGCGAGCCGGATGGGAGATGAGAATGAAAGAATAAAAATTAATAAAAAAAAAGCATCAACTTCCATGGTTGGGTGTGCGGAAGAAAAGGACAGAGAAATTCAACGTTGGAAGGAACAGATATGATAAAAGGAAGAAGAAACATGCGAGAATAATTTAACCCACAGTGAGATGCATATTGATGACGTGTGACGAAGTAAAAAAATAAAAATCTGCACCAAACTGTCGGGCCTTTTTCGAGAACGGAATACTAACTCGTCAATCTTCCGGTGGCATGTTAAGGAGTTTGGCTACATACGAAAATATGATAAGAATTGAATAAAATTTGGTGATAACATTCTTTAGCATCAAATACGATGACACATTTTTTTTCAAATTTTACGTCTGCGTAGTTGTCGAATAATTGGAATTTACAATATGCAAAAGATATATCTATATATATCTGGGTCCTATGCTTATGCATGTAAACTCTAGTGTTCAATTACTCGAAAACTATGTAGAATAAAAATCTAAAAATAATAATAAAAATAATAAAAAAAATAAAAAATTTAAAAAATCTAAAAAAAAATCTAAAAAAAAAATTTTTTTTTAATTAAAAAAAAAAAGTATTTAATACTAAAGAATATACTCACCAAATTTCATTATTTTCCTATGCTTTTAACATGGCAACATTGTTGTGTGTAGCCACCCTCCTTAACCGCGTTATAAAAACGATATTTAATAGATTTTTTTAAACTTGATTCTTAACGACATGTGTTGCTGAAAAAAAAAAAAAACTATGCACGTTTCATCGCAATTACTTGATCGTAAGTAATTAGAAACAAAATGTGATCATTATTTTCAAATAAAAAGGATCATATAACTGCTGGGAGGATAAGACTTTTTGCGAGTCATTAAAATTAATAAAAGATGACGAGCTAATAATAATTCAACCGATGAATAATAAAATTCAATATAGGGAAATAAAATTCACGACGACCTCAAATTCCGGTGTGAACCAAATGTCAACAAAAGTTGGAAAAATCATTCCTCATTCGATCGCTGTTATTTTTATTCTGTTTTAATTATAAAAGTCGTTTGGCTCGATTTAATTAATGGGTATCCAGACAGGGGGTTAATTAGATCGCAAAAATTGCAGGAATTCCGTTCATACTGAAAAACTTGATAAATTTTTCAACGAAACCTTTACCACAAAATTTTTTCTACATTCCTCATTCTCGATCCGTGATTCCTTGTTCGTTCCATTCTTTCTCCTGCGTCGAACAACTGCTCTCATCAACAGGAGGAAAATAAAAAACACATTTTTCAGGCTAAAAGTTTAGTTTTCAAGTGAAACCAATCGGAAAAATCTTATTAAAATTTCCAGCTTTTCGTTTTATCAAAGAGAAAACAAAGGACAACAAGAATTCATTTTTCGACAGAGTGTGTCTCGCTAAAACTGCTGGTTCTTTTTCCGCATGCTTCGTCATTCAAAGTGAAAGAATCTTTATGATTTAAACATTCCAATACGTTTTTACCTCCATGTCCCGAATTTAGCGGGAGAATGTTTTGTCACGCGGATTAATCGAGGGAATAAATATAAATTTCATTTGATTTTTATAGTTTGAGAAGTAATTAGCATATCCAGATGCCAGAACAGATTAGTGTGACAAATGAGGAGTCAGAATTGGCTGCATTATAGTCGAGGCAATTAAATGGCTGTTGCATATAAATATTTGAAATAATGGCAACAATGCATGAGTAAATACGATTTTGATCGTTTGTCATTGTTGATACTGTTTGCCAATTAGCAGTGTCCCTATTATAAATGTTGATTGGGCGTATCGTCAATGAGAACCGTTAATTTTAGCGGTTGATCCTCAAACGTATCGGTCCCATACTCATAGTTGCAGTAATATTCACGAACGAGACAGAAATGCAGTGAGTTTATCGTGAATCACAAATGCTAGATTTTCCAAAGTACCCATTGAGTCATTCCGACTGCGGGATATTATGCGAGAGATTCGTTGTGCATACTAATCGATAATTATCGTACAAGCAGCTGAAATAACACTTTTATGCAGGGAATTGCCGAGAGAGATCTACTCGAAACACTTGAGCCGAGAGAATAAAAAATATAAACAACGGGCATTGTTTATTTAATTGCAAAGGTATGCGAATAAATAATAGAATTCCGTACTTTTTCGTAAGAAAACTTTATTTCCTACTGAACTCCTGCGAACAGGGGGTTGGCAATTTTTTCGTGAGCTCGATATACTCGAGAGAATTTTATGGATTTTTTTTTTCTGAATTTACCGTACGTTGGTTTTTGGTAAAAAATATATAACAACAATAAAACCTGAATTGCCAGAATTGGAATTTTAATGCGTTAAAAGTACCAAATTCCCAGTCAAATGCACAGAAGTACAAATTGATGGTTCAAAGGGTTCCATGATTTTTAGTCAGACCACTAATTAACTGGAACAGCTTCGGCAATAAATATTTTCAGCCCTATAAATATGTCGTAAAGAGTAAAAAGCCGTTCAAAAATCACTCCAAATAACGCCATATTGACGAATTTTAATCACGCTTAATATCAAAATTATGAGAACAATAATGATTGAATAATGCGACAGAAACTTTTTGAACTTTACCCTTCCATTAACTTTTAATCCTTCGTTAAAGAACTCAATGACTTCATCAACTTAGCCTAACTCTCGAGCTCAAATTGGGGTATTACATGGATGATTTCGTATATATTCACGAGCTCAAATATTCATTAGCTATTGATTAATATGGACCGTTAAAGTTTTCAGTATGCGAAATTTGTCAGTCAATTAAAAAGCTACATACAAGGTTTTCAATCAGAGACGGATGAGCGCGCAACTCTAGTTTGAAATTTGGCATAATGGGACCGCTCGGAATTTTGGTTCATGAATGAACGAGCATCCAACTAGGAGATGAACGATTCTACGACAATATATTTTTACGATCACATTTCTAACTGACGTACAAAAAAATTGACCATTCGATCAACCATAAACGAGAATCTTCGCTAAGTTCCGAACGTATTTCAATCGACAATCTTTCACAGGGTTTAAACTCTTACGTATGTCCCTTGGAGACCCGGAGAAACCGATTGTTCACAATATCCTCGAACGTCTAGATTTTCTACGGAGAGAGCTACGGACACCACAGCACGAACGAGTGTATATGAGGTTATCCATACATCTCGATTGAGAGGTGTATAGAGAGGGTGTGCGCAGATGGTCCTTCGTTATAAATATATGTATGTATAGAAAAGTTTCTGAGACGCGACGAGAAGCTTCTCTATACACGTGATTCCAGGCTGAATTATGAAAACACCATGAATTCAAAAAATTTCCCAGTGCTCTCATCGCTCTGTTGTGAAACGGAGAAAAAATCATCCCTTTATATTCGGATCTTTCAAATTATTTCGTTATTATATAAAAAATAACAAAAATTTCAACAAAAATATGATTCATAATGAAGAAAGATGGACGATATGTTTTTACATCGAAAAATACGATCGTGTTTGGAACTAGAACTTTGTCGCTCATGCAAATATTTTCCGGCGATTATTTTTTAGTAAATTACTGAATAATGCAGAACGCAATCTCTTTTCTTCGATGTGTTTCCTTTCCACACTTTGATATTAGATGGAAAATGTTTGAACTATCCCATGTAATCAGAATTATTGATTATGATCGGAGGATTCCGATCCAGTTTGGCGGAATAATTTAATTTTCATTAGTGGAATGATGTAAAAGTCTCGGGAGATTGGATCGTTCTTGAAATTGTTTATTCAACGTGGAAAATCCCATATGTATGAGAGAAATGCGCAGGATACGAAAAGCACAGGATATAAGGCCCGCCCTCGTACTCTCGATAGCTTTTCACACAGAGTTTCTCATCGTGGACGTTGATCGATGTCATTCATACAAGGCTTGTGCTTTTACTATGTGACTGTATGTATGTACATTGAAGCTTTTGTACACAACGTATCAGGTTGGTAAAGCGAGTGGTTCGCTCCGCCACGTGTAAATCGAGCCCTTCGTTGCAGCTGCTGTTAAATCTGTATGAACAACATTCAACCTCATCTTTTACATCTCACAAGTGGAACGAATAATGCAAAGCGCGACATGTTATTCACAACAAAGACGGTCTTTTTACTGATCGGAAACAGGTTATTTCTATGGAGTAACTCTTTTTATATAAGAGTTATAGATTCAACTGGACAGGCCACCGTAAGCTGGTATTCGCGAGAACGCAAGATCGGGCAGCAAAAATCAGTTTTTCATCAAGAAAGGGAAAATTTACGATAACAAGTTCCTCATTCGTTTTCCTGCGAAGACTTCCTAAGGGCAATCTAAATAAATGAAACGTTGTGATGCATCGAATATTTCCTATAATCACTAGGCTCATTCAGAATGCTCATGAGTCCCACATATGGTGATCTATCAGTGCACAGCTTCACGTACTTGTTCCCTTTCCGCCAGAAACGAAGGTGTAATTTTTATTTTCCTCAGAAGATCTAAAGTGTCTGATAAAAACGTGTATCGGCTTTCCGAGTATCTCTCTCGCACTCGCACGACTGATGGATCATCCTAACGCAAGAATGATGACATTTTTGTGTGTGAAACAGAGATATCGATTCGATTTTCTTCTTTTCAAACCTCCCGGGCTATCTGAATCGTCATTGCATCACTGTAAACCGACGTTCAATCTCAGTCCAAAACGTTTTTGAGAATTCACTCTCTAGCGCGAATCGTGGCAAAGGTTAACGCTTTCTCACTGATAGGAAGCTTTGGTTTCCCAAGCTTGGGGTTTAAGCTGAGTTGAGCTCCCTTGACCTTTCGCAACGATCTAAAAGCTAACACATGAACCTCCTTTGCTCTTTCACCTCTCCCTCACCCCACTTTGTCGTTATAGCCGCGTAGACACATACAGTATACGTTCCACATTATTGTTCTATATCCCTTTTAGGTTCGTCTTTGGTATCGTAGACGATCGTGAGGTCTATGTTGTGGCTCCAACCACTGCAAGCCCATGTGAATCTGAGCCTAAAATTCCGAAATTTCAATTTATCGTTTCTTTCTTTATTCTCCGAAACAAAACTTGATAAAATTTTTTTTTTGAAAAAATCCTTTTAATTTTTCTGGATCCCATTGAGTTTGTGTAAAAAAATGAGATTCAAGGGTTCATACAATTTTGAAGACGATCGATTTTTTCTTGAGCAAGTAGAAAATTCGCTTATTTTTTTATATCATGTGGTGATTGTCAACAAATGATGACTCTTTATGTCCTTTTTTTACTATTTCAAGGACGTACTTGGGGATCGAAGAGAAATTTAAAAAAAAGTTAAATTCGTCATAGTAAGATTAGTCGAGTCATCAAAAATCATAGCACGAAGCATAAAAGCGAAATTCGAAAATGTTGAAAAGTTTGTCATTTCGAAATTTTCGATGGTACGAGAAAAAATGAGGCCACCAAACATCAATTTCTACCAGGGTAAACAAGTGTTCGAAAATCATTTTCAAATTCCATCGCAGAGCCAGTTAATAACGGTAAAACCGATATCAATCTATGAAACATGTGGAATACCTCGATATTCGATCAAGTGAGGCATCACAGTGGCAAAGTTTTACAGGCAGATAAAAAACTGTATAAAAGGGTGGAAAAAAGTTTTACAGTGAAGTCGAGATACTGGAATGATTCATCGATCGATGAAACATCGTGATGGAGGAGTAACTGCCATTGGGATACAGGAACGAGATTGATTTTCATCTTGAAGGGGACTTGGCTCTCTTAACTGCCTCACTCAGAATTGAGCTTCTGTCACGTAGACAAGTGGAAAAAGAAAGATTGCGAGAGAGAGAGAGAGAGAGAGAGAGTGTGTGAGAAAAGGAGACGGCGAGCAGAAGGAGGAAGAGCAGTAGGACGAAGAGCTGTACCTTAGAAGGAAGAGACTTCAGAAATTGGAACAAGGCAAAGACGAGAAGGGTAGGTTGCGTTTGCGTCCCACGGGAAATGTCCTTCACTTCGAGTCGGCGTTCCATTCGTCGTGGAAATTCCGCCCATGGCGGTAGAAGATGCCACAAACTCATCCTTTGTTATATCTATATAGATATTACTGTACGAACACAAACGCGCACACACAGAACACACGTATAGACGTGAGTCAGTCCCAAACGATATCACAGGCGCAGACAAGCTCGGCGAGGCGTTGGATGGATTCAATTATTAAATCACTCTCGTCAGGATGTTGAAGCGAAATTCTTAGTGACACTGAGACACAAGTGACACTACATACATCCGACGGAGTAATGAAAATCAAATATATAGAGCGAAGGACATGATGAACCAACAAAATTAGACAATTCCATCAAAATTTCAATACGAAACATAACAACAACATAAAAACAGCATCATTCTCATATTTTTTGTTATTCTTGATACGGAAAACCTCACACCCTGTATAGAGTATTTATACTTCATACAAAAACGTACTACATTTTCAGAATTTTCTGATCATACTTTATTTCAACCCTTAAAATGGTTAAAGTAATGACGACCAAATTATTAAAATTTGGTATTTTTTTACATAAAGTATTCACGGGGTCGTGTAGAAATTTCACGACGATCAAGAAGCTATTTATTGAACAATTAACATTAACAAATTTCATAGGTACTCAACATCCTTAAGTGTCTTAATTCCTCGAATCCCGCGTGCATGTTCGAGGCGGTGAATTGATGGATTCTTTGTAACGAGGCTACGTTGAAATTGAAACACACGAGAACCAGAACTCTCGATCCATAAACCAAATGTTTGGCCAGTCTGCGATGAAAATAAATATACGAACAGTGCCACAAATTTCTCTAGTCAACTACAACTTCTCACATCATTTCTATGAGCTCATATATATTTAATATACAAGTTCGTCTGCGCGTGAACCATCGTACGAAGTTCGAACTCGAGGTTAAAGTTATAATGGCGAAATAACGGTGGAAATACGAGGACGCGTATACGGTGTTATGCACGAAGGGGATTTCCTGTATAGAAATGTTGGCAAAGGGATGGGCAGGTAAAGCACTCGTCCACTGGAACTAGTTGCGTCAGGATCATCCGTTCGTTGTCGTAAACTTGAATAACATGACAAGCACACATCGCTACGTTTTATATCAAGTGGATATACGTATACAGCGAATGTAGCAAGATTGTGTCCTCTAGAGGGATATCAAGCTGCACTATGGTACGCCATTTATTTTGTTGACCCACCGGAGATGCAGATTATTCACTCTGACGCATTGTATATATATGGGAATACTCGCGTTCGACTGTAACGTTGTTTAATCCCGAAATTAGACTAGTGCGAAAATATGCTCCATGAGATGGTGATTTTCATTGCAAAATTTTCAAGTCTGGGAATTGATTTGTTGCACCAAAACGTCGAGTCGTGAACTGCAATCAACAGAATTGAAAAAAAGAGCAAACGGTATAAAAAGTCGATCGGACTAGAAACTATTCAACGGGTATTTCAAGAAGACAATAAGTATCGAAGTTTGTCGAATTCATAAGTCGAAAATATAATAGATTACTTTTTTCTTGATCATAATGATATTTCGTAAATTAGAGAGACCGAGAACAGATCGATCCGAAGGAGTGGTTGAAGTAAGAGAATTAAGAATGTAAGTGAAACGTTCGAAATCTTCCGAGCGGTGGAGTTCTCGAGCAAAGCCTCTCGTAGGTCAAAAAGAAGAATTGTCGGGTGAGGGATGAAAAGGATGAATAAGTGCAGAAGGAGAGAATATAAAGGGCTGGAGGAAAAGAGCGAGTAGAGACTACTTTGGCTGACAGACGCGTTTGAGAAATCGAACTTCCACCCGATAAAGTGGGTTGAGGTCTGATAAAATGGCATCTGCACCCGCTGCGACGAGAGACACACAGTAAAACATTCAATTGAGCTCTTGCAGGAGCAAATCGCCACAGAAAAAAATCCCCATTTCTTGCTCGAGTCTTCTCGAGATTCACTCTTTGCGGAGCACACTTTTAACCATTTTTCCGATCTCGGTCATTCCGCAGATTTCTCACAACTTTTTATAAAGAGTACTTCCGAGCGGATATTGGCGATTCATCGAAAATTACCGCTACGTAGTATGACTTATAATTTTAAATCGATATAGTTATAATTAACTAAAGAAAATAGTGGAACTCTTGGCATCAACCTTTTTTTTCTCAAGTTAACGCAATACCGTTGATTCTATATTCAAGTTTCTTAGGATTTTGAACGCGCTTGTTTGTCACGTAACTACGTTCGAACACGTCAACCAATCCCTGTAAAACTCTGTCCAGGACTTTACTTTAAAACTCAATTTCAAGACGTGTAATGAAAGTGATTGAGTTGATCGATAATTGCACTAGAAAATAAAAGCATTATTCAATCTGTCTTGAATTTCCTTAGCCGAAGTATTTTCGGCTACAAAGTTTCAAGTCAACGTCAACATTCATTATTCCTCATAGCTTCACTAGATAAATACAAATTCCAATGGCTAGACACTCCCAACACCGAAATGTCAAAAATAAATAAAAAAAATAGATGCATATGTTTTTACGACCTCAATCAATAACGGACTATTTTTTATTTTTTTTCGAATTTCTTTTTATTCATAAGTTGGAACAATCACATTCGAGATAAATCGCTCATCGTCCAAATAATAGAGCCGGAGAAAAGCAAGAGAAGAAGAGACGAAATGATAAATCAGAGAGCCCTGACGCTCAACCGCAAAACAGGCCGCGAGATTATGAAAGTTTCCAGACTAATTGTGAAACTTTTGGTGATATACAAAATTGCGGAGAGCGGGGCATTTGCCCCGTGTGCACCATCACGCTAAGAGTGGAAGGACCATTGGAAACCGGAAGATGGCTACGGTCAGATAGAAATAGCTTTGGAGTAATAACGGTGAGAATGGGATTCGCAGAAACAATAGTATCGCGAATACGAACAATCGGGTTCATCCAAGTTTCTTTTTTTTTTCTTTGTTTTTATGTTGTGCTCATATTCTTCGTCCACAACAGCAGTTACTCCGAAATAATTACGTCTGCGGTATAATTTAACATTAGCATTGTTTATATTACTACGGAAAATAATGAATTTTGAACGGCAGTTTTCTCCTATTTATTACGGTCATTTTAATTTTCGGACCATCATCAATAGCAATTGTGAAAAACTTTAATAATTGCAAAAGATATCTTTTGAGAACCCCATTAACCAATCGCAATATTCTGCCTCATTTACCTTTAGCCAATTTAAACAACGGTGATTCGCGGAAAAAGCTTATAGTTGCTGCTGGAGCTGCAATATCCATTTTACAGAAGAACAACGGACAAACGCGGACAAAGGTTTCTCCTTCTCTAGCCCGCGGGTAAATTTCTCGTTTTGTGACGTTTCTTTGTACCTTCGCTATGTAGAAAAATTTTCTTCATCCGTGCCCACCCACATTTCCACGGAATTTCGTAGAAGTAATCTTTTTCTTTTCCCTATCAACTGGAACAACAACAATTTTCCAACTTTGTCAAAGTTCCTTTACCTGGCAAAATTCCAGGCAAAAATAATGAAGTTTGTAGAGGATTTCTCAAGGCTTCCTAATTGTATGTTCGTTCTCGACGTACAATTCGTTGTTTCAAATGAATTCTCATTCTTTCCCAGATTCATTTACCATTTATTGATACTTCGCGGACAACGTCGAGTAACCGGGTTATTATGCACTTTTTGCTGGATGAATTTTAATAAAGCCTCAGTGGCTGGCGTCTCAAGAATCATCTCGAGTACTTCTGTCCGCCTGTTTGTGAGCACCCTCGGAATTGAACTTACCAAAGTTTAGACATATTGTTTCGTTCCGAGACTTTGAGATTAAACTTTAATCGGAATCCGCTGATGTACCGGAAGAGACCGGAGCATAAATGAAAAAGTTGCGCTCAAGGTTGACATGATAGGAGGATTGAAAAAAATTTTGACTTCATTCTTTGTTGCCCGGGGACGTTAAAAATCGAAAAATTATTATTACGAAATAGATTTAATCATGACCTTGAATTGTGAGCCATTTTTACTGTGCAGGATGAAGATTTTCATAAAAATGTAGAATGAAAAATCAAATAAACACAAGAAATTCCATTTTTTTTTCATGGAACCACTCACTTCCAATGGAATATTCTTTTTGCATTAACGGTCAAAGTAAAAATGGAAATCAGATCGAATGCATAAAGATCAGAGTTGGGAAAGTCGCGAGATCTGCTGCGGTCACACGGCCTCTACATCGTGGTAGGCCAGTCCAAAAGCTTCTGTTTGTCTTTACAGATGTTCTACTCCAATCTGCTTTTGGCAGATTGCAATTCAACCCCTATTACGAGAATCTCGCCAAAGTCCTATCCTCGAAATGTGGTGACTGCGGTCGAGTGTGCCAACATTTCTCTCTTGAAACTATAGGAAAACGTATCCTCAGGGCTACCCTACAAAATACGGGCTCACGTGTATTCGTGCAACCAATATACAACTTTGCGCAGTTGCATATCAGCTTACACTGTATTACTGCATGAAAAAAGCCCAGGAATGTGCAAGAGGTAAATTTTTTTTAACATGAAAAAGCTACAAAAAAATTCTATCGAATGCGAAATATCTGTTCCGCAAATATTTTCCGTTTCCTTTCATTTTTTATGAATTCTTCGATTTTGAAACTTGCACGATTCGGACGGTCCATAGATTTTTAAATTCTCCAAAAAATGTCAACCAAAGTTTTTGCTGCTACCGAAAATTTGTTTTTTCAACTTCGTAAAAATTAATTGAAACTGGATGGTTAATGATAATTATTGATTAAGTAAGCCCCGGGAATGGAATTTTTCCACACATTAAAAACGTTAAGAGGGCGGCACGGTGACAACCGTTTCTTATCGTCGAAAGGGTTGCTTGATGCGAAAAACTTTGAATGACCCACAGAAACGCCATGTCGTATACTCGCAGCACCATCGCGCGACTGAACCCTGAACGACGTTGCCACTGAGACTTTGCTGTAATTACGCAGTTTGGCGAGGCTATGAATCCTTTTTTTTCATTTAAGTTCTTCTTTACTTCAGACACGAGGAGACTCAGAGAGAAACCAAACGGGAAAAGAAGGTTACAAGGGAGATAGTGATCAACAGGGCGCTTGGCAATTTCGATTTTTCGATCGATACATCACGCGTGAGTCTTTGCCGTTCATTTCATTTTTTGTAATGCAGAGCATTCAAAATTTGATGGGCATCGCAACTTTGTAGTCCGGCTGTAATATCGCGAGAGCAATTGACGTTTGCGACGTCTCACTTGTAGGAGCGAAAAAGAAAAAAAGACGCGGAAGGTAATAAAAACCGATTTTTTTTTTTTCAATGTTTTCCAAACTTTCCTCCACGACGGAGTCACTCAACCATTGGGATTAGAAACTTTTTGTGATTTATATACATTTTTAAATATTTTTTAATATTGAAAAAATGGAAGCTCGATGTTCTTTTGAATCTTTTCAAATACATAGACATATCTGACATTCTCCCGAGGCTGAAACAGCAGCACGAGATGCATATATTCAGCAAGGATTAATACGAAGAAAGTGTCTAATGAACTCGCGACAGTTCTTTCACTTTTCACCCTTCGTAAGTTCGGGCGCAGTCTGTTACGCAAAAAAGTTCCCTCGGGGGATGTAAAAATGACGGATTGGTATCCATGTTGCTGCATGCGATCTTTTCCCTCTTTTGCTATATCGCCACCCCTAACTGATGTACCGTTATATGTTACAAAGGTCTCCGGACAAACGAGTAGATGACGAGGTGGTGTTGAAACGAGTGAGCTTTTTCAAGTGGCCCAAATCCACCCTTTCTCCTTTCATGTCCAATCACGAGATCTACGGATCACTGGCCTTGAACGAGACTTCAAAAAGATCGAAAATCGTCCCTCTGATAAATTCAGAGATTATTAATTATTCACTGATCCATTCTCGATGTTGCTTCGCGGAAGTTGAGCAAATAAACAAAAAAGTCGACGCTTTTCTCCTTCGAGCTTGCATGCAGTATTATTTGTTTATTTGTTGGGAATCTTCTCACAATGAAAAAAACCATTTCCGTACTTCAGTTGATTTCAATTGTCATTGCTTTGCGTTCCACTGTTGATTTCACATTATTACATCATCTATAGATTTTTCCTAGTTCTGTCAATAATGAAGATGGAAGGTCTTTTTGTTTTCAACATAAAGACGAAGGAGACCTGAAGAATTCCCAAGTAACTCTTGTTAATTATTCTGAAACTGACTACTCGAACACTTCTGAACATGAAAACAGATTTCCCATGCAAATTATATTACCGAGAAAGTAAAGTAATCAACATATTTAACTTATTTGTAACCAGCAAACGATTTTACTGTAAAAAAATAGAGCGACAAAGATTGAGCATAATCATATAAGAATTTATAACAAAATTAATATCAAAATTTTACATCTGACTTGATGCTTAATTTCCATAAATCCATTAATTTTTTTTTTTCGTGTTAACGCGTTCATAAAATCACTTGGAGATAAGTATGAAAAAGAGAAGAGGTCTGATAAGGATAAGTTTCTGCATAAATGAATAATGAATGTGCTGAGGAGATGGAACGGTCTGTTGGAAGAGAGAAAGAGAGAGAGAGAGAGAGAAGTGCATTTGACGTCTCTAGACAGCCAAGAGCGTTCTCGATCATTGGGAAGCCCTGATCGACCCTGGTCAATTAGACGGTAGGCTTGAACGAGAGGTGGTTGACCAGGGGTTCGCCCGTATATCTATCGAACATAGAGAAGGGGTTGAGGTTACTACTATGGGAAGGTGATCGCCACAGAACGATTAAATTCTCTGCATACCCACCCCAGTGTCCTGCCTAGTAATTCACGACGAATTGTGGCTTCTCTTTGGAGCTCCCCTCGAGGCTTTCACACCGTAGCCACAGATCTATATATATATACGTATGTGCAAACACGGTGACGAGGAAGGTTCTGCTTAATGCGTATACAATCACCGATTTGTCGCGACTCTAAATTCATACAGGGTGACGATAGAAAACATTATCATCAATCTCCCAATAAAAGGAGATCCAAAAATATGAAAAATTCTTCCGAAAAAAAAATCACTAAAAAGTGGATAAATAAAGTTTTGAATTATCCAATAAGAAATAAAATATTTTTTGAAATAGAAACCCAATTTTCTTATTCCTATAATTGTGTGATTACGAATCTTCCTGCACTTCAATTTTGAGGGACATTTCAATCGTGGCTATGAACATTTGATTTTTTTTTCCGTAAATAAAATACTCGTTATTAAGAGAACAAGATTCCGAGTTTCCGAAATCTTCAATATAAGCCGAGAAAAAGTTTGAAAAATTCAGAGAGGCAACATAGCGATGAATCCGCATATTTTCGTTAAGAAAATGTGTTTTTTTTTTTGTTTGTTTTTATTTCGAATAGCCCCGGAAATATTTCTGGGCAGATTATCGGAGCACATTTGACCTATTTTGTTTTTCATAGACATTTACTACTGCCAGTATTATTGTTAGTCCCATAATTGTTACTGCCTAGAATGTTTTGTCACCCTATGGACGGAGCAAGACAGGACAACCCCAAATGTTTCTTGGTTCATTTGAGTGGAACGTGTGTCGCGTAGAGCAGTCCATCAGGGGAGGTCGTCGTTCCTCGTAATCGATTCTCTAATCGAAATTAGCCCCTACGCGTCGTCGTCGTAGCTCAGTGTTGAATTTTGCACGTAAAATGGTATATAGATAATGTACGAGATATGCTGGATTTTCAGAGCTGCGTAAAGTCGTGTTTTGGTAATTGGAAAGACGTGGATAGCGATTGATGATTGCGGCCAAAATTTAATGAAGTTTATGCAACGCAAATGTTTACTTTTTCTAACAATCATAAACATCGTCATTGTTAAAAAAATTGTTGTGGTGTGCATTCCAAAAAATGAAGGAATAACCAATCATTCCCCGGTTTTTCAATCAATTACATTTTTTCTACCTTTATGAGAAATGTTTTTTTTTTTTTTTTTTTTTTTTTTATCCCCATTTTTCTACATATTTAAAAAACTCTTGGATAATTGTTTTTTTCTTGCGTGGAAAGAAATTACTTTTACCATGGAAGTATTGCAAATTGAATAACGTGATCGGAAATTTACGGACCGGAAATGTCAACAGGACGTGTTAATTTTCGCTAGGATGAGCAAACATATGGAATGTCATGTCACACAGTGTGAAGCCAACGACAGAATTTCCTCGGCGCCTAAAATCGATTAACCGGAGCGGCGATATGGCTTCGGGCAAGTTATCACCTCGGATGACGACGCCATACTTTTATGTTTACTGCGTTATTTAAATATTCAGACTGGCGAAAAATCTGCCTAACAACAAAAGTGTTGTTATTTGTTGGAAATTTCGTTCAACTTTAATCGATACTTTCATGCAAGAATTCAAATTGCAATGACATGAGTATACCGAACGCAAGGTACGAGGATGAAGTTATTCGATTATTGAAACGCAACGAAACTTCTTTTTTCACTTAGAAATTTCTGAATCAAAAATTGATAAATATTATAAATGTTTTTCGCTGCTCTTACAAACAAACGCGTTTCGCTGGTTCATTCGAAATGATTTTGTACAATATTATTAAAATATGGATTTATTTAGTGTACTCACACATATGGTAAAGAACCAAATCTTTGATGTCCTCGCTGGGCGCTTGGGACTTCTGGAAAGCTAGATTCGTTGGCGCAAATACAGTAACGTGTCTGTACATCATTGTGTTGTTCGCTACATGGCTCGCTTCCAGCAGTTGATAGAACTGCAACATGCGAAAATGCACTTGGCTAGTTAACAAACGATTTACACATGGTTGTATGGAACATTGCACATACGTAACAAGGTCATTATATCAACGACAAGGAAGCTTCGTTATTACGGAAGATTTCACAAGATATAACAGGGCAAGAGAAACGCGATGGTTCTTGATTCATTTTCTCGAGATCTTTTTTCTTGTACAATTTTGCTCTCGAATTGCACGATCGCAATGAGAATTTTTCTGCAACTGGACAATTATCTTTTTATGAGTTAATATGATTCTTCATCGCCACAGTCCTTCAACTCATACGATTTTTCTTTTTTTACTTTTTACATTTCATTTTTTTACTGCAGCTTCGCACTAATTGTGGAAAAAATTGTGCCGGAAAACTGAGGGAGCTCACGAGATCTTCTCATTAGAACTTGAACGATATAATTGGTAAGGAGGGAATTCCACGAACAGGAATTTCTATCGAGGAACTTTTTTCTTTCTTGCAATTCGATAATCTTTTTATACTTGACACTTTTTTTTCTATTGCGCATGGACTATTTTTCTTTGACATCGTTACAAAAATTCACATCATCGTTCGTCACTCTGCATAATGGAAGTTATGCTTATACTAATATCGTTGAGAACACGCAGTCTTCGATATTAATCCTGTATACGAGGCAGGGAAGCGGAAATACGTTCGATGTATATGAACCGGAAATTTAAGAATCTTGCAATTGTGATCGATACACAGAATTAAGTTTGTTATGCGTTGGACGATTTATCGAAATTTGTAAGAGCTTGACAACGATTTTCTATGATTGGGAAATGAAATAAAAAAATATTGTGTGTCAAGTTTCGTCTGACTTAATTGTTGCGATGTAGTCCCGCAAATAATTCTTCCACTAAATGTTGTTTTCTAGATAAAGTGTCTAGATAAAGAATAAGAAAAATAAATAAAAGACGTTTGCACACTTTGTGTTTTCCTTTGATATTTCCTCATATCCACTTGCCTTGAGGAACAAGGGGGTTTGATATATCGACGAGAAATAAGGAAACGGTTGAAAAATATTTTTTATTTACACTCTCGAGATGGCGAATTTAGACGGTATGGCGCCGGGTAGTACGAGGTCGCATTAGTTATATCTTCTCACCGAAAGTAAAAGAAAGGGCGAGAAGGAGAACGATATCATGAGGGACGAGTAATAAATTACTCTCGGCTGGGAAAAACTTTTAGCCAAGTTCTTGTCTATCCTTTTCCGACACGATCTTTCTCACTCACTCATTTTCCTGTTATGCCTGTCTGTCTATCCGTTTCTATCTCTCTTTTCATTTGCCTTTTATTCACATTTCTCTTCGCCTATCTTTCTCGCGATAATATAACTCTTGGGACGTTGAATCGGAGAAGGGAATTAATCAATCGTTGGGAGTTCGTTAAGTTTCACATCCGGGCTTTCTATCGGGTCTCTCGGTTACTCGATTGCCCGGCACAAACTTTATTGCGAAGATCGACGGATGCTGGGTTAAATAGTTCAACGACGAACAAAAAATGAGCGAGCCAAAAAATGAGACTGCACAGGTGTCGTTACAACACCGCAACGAACGAATCCCCTTAAAATGATTAAATGAAGCCAACAAAGGTGTATGAGAAAGTGGAGAAAAAAAAAATCGACCACGATCTATCGATAATCTGCATATTATCTGATTATAACGAATGCTAAGAATCATTATTAATGCTACGAATTTTTAGGAAACGCATTTACGCACTTCGGCCTAACCGAAGCATCTTGTTAATTAAGGCGAAAGGCTACTTCGCACTAATCAAATTTATTTATTAACCCAGGAAAACATCAATATAAAAAAATATTTGCCGAGCTTTTAACGAATAAAAATGCAAAATTCGATAATGTCATGTTTTCATCGACATTTTCGAAAGTTCAATTCGCAATTTGCTCATGATGTTTATCCAGGGATTCGCAACAATAAAAATGGAATTTTCAAATTTCCAATTGAAATTCGTAATCAGTGAGCCCATAGACTTCTTGGGAAAGACAAAATTTCCAGGATCCTGAAGAAATATGTATCGCTTAAGGGGTGAAGATGAACATTCATATTGGTGTTCGGAATTCACACTTTTGTTACTTGAGAAGAATGAGAAGAACAACTTGTAATACTTTACAGTGACACGTAGGCGTAAAGTTTCGACAAAAACACCGATAGGGATCCCGATTTTATTTTTCAAATAAACGAGCGCATTTTTGGGATAAAAAGCCCATGGTTTTCGGCGTCAGGAGCGGGAGCTTTTAGATGGTCATATTTTTAGTTGAGCTCTCTCTCTCTCTCCCTTCCTCATTTCATTTTTTCTTCTTCCATCTTTCTTTCCCTTCAACACACAAGCGCTCTTTCCGCTTATTTTTTTTTTCATTGCACTCTGAACCCAAGCCGCTGACTAATCCGCGAAAATAATAAACGAGCAACGATGCCCTGGGAGCTCTTTCCTTACCCTCTCCCTTGCGCTCTGCACATCCACCAAGCGCTCTTTCTCCGTTGTATAAAGCTATATGCTTTGCGTTGCAACACTAATGGCGAACAAAGCGGTTTGAGTAATGGAGACATGTCGTGAACGCTGGCAATTAATGCGAGTTCGTCCATGTTACGCGAGACGAGAAGACCCACGAGAAATGGAGAGGGTTGTTGTTAATAGATGAGAATCGTATACATACATATCTAAACGAGAAGGCTGAGAGAGAAAGAGAGCAGAGTGACAAAATAAGGGCTGAAAACCACGGAACAAACAAAACGACATCGACTGAGACGGGTCAGAATAAAAGACACTGTAACCAGCCATCATTTATTTGCCCGAAAGGAACATTCGATGGAAATTCTCTTGCTCTTGACGAATTTACTTAAATAATAATTCCGTTTGAATAATTTAACCGAAAGTAACGTCGTTATATAATCATATTCCGAGAATCGATTTCTAAAAAAAAAAAAAAAAACGAACAATTATCTAATTACTATCAATGAAAGTATAATCGAGTCGTGTGGAGAACCGAATTTTCTTTTAATGAGTCGCCCGATCAATAGAACGTTTTTTCGTAGAATATTTGATGGAAAATTATTTGTCGTGTAAAGCGATAAACATATCTCGAGGCACATAAGTGACATGCCATCATCTCGTCTTATATTCCCTTGGCCTTTCATACCGCACACAATAATGCTCTATACAATACTGCGGTTTGCACGATATTATATCCGATACATATATATCTGTATGTATTACGTGGTGACCCACGTATTCAATATCGAGACGATTGCCATCCCCGGAAGTACTTTTACCCTAGGGGCGTCACGACAAATATTACAGGTACAGTGTGTCTCGAAGGGCGGGGTAAAAGGGTGAATGGGTGCGATTGTACTGTATACAATCAATATAGCACCATTTATACCTATAAAATATCGCAGTTTATTCTACCGAGACTCTGCCCCTTTAGCAAGGTTATCGGGTTTGTTCCCGATATGAAAGTTTACACACTCAGTGCACATTCCCGTCATAATACAAATTCTATCGCTCTTCGGAGACATTGCACAACTATTCGAAACCTGAACAAAAATTACATTAACCCTTCGAGATGTTTTTTGTGCATATTGGGTCAATCTGACCCAGGGTGTTTTTCAAATCGTTGTATTCCGATAAATATGCATTTCTTTTTGTAGAGACATTTTTTGTAGTAAATTTTCCATATTTTGTGGCCCTAAATTGATTTTTTCGAGAAAACGAAAATTAAATGCCAAAAAATTCGTTTTGCCATAAAATGCCAAACAATCGGTGACAGAAAATTGTCGGGGTCAAAACGACCCAGTATGCACTGCTCGAAGGGTTAATGAAATGCAAAAAGCATGACTTTACGATTATCATACTTTTTGTTTAAGAGTATTAGAAAAATGGGGCGTAAAGTGTAACGTACAAAACTGGGAACAGGAACAAAATATTAAATAATGCAACATGTTTTATTGACATATGCATGGCTAGCGAGCGCGTCTGGAAAGCCGAAAGTAACACTCACGTACATCCATATTTCATTCTTTCAACCCTCCTTTTTCGTGTCGAATTTACATACGTAAGAAACATGCCCTCGAGTACGTGGCTTGGTATCTATATCAATATATACTGGAATCGTTGAGCAATCCAATATTTTAAACAAGCTTCGTTTATTATTATTTTTTCTCGTATTTTTATGCTAAATTTAAATCTTTTTTTTCGGTAAAATCATTCCTCGACAGATAATAATTGAATAGCCACTTCGTAAAAAGAATCAGATCACAAAAACGTGTAAAAAATGTGCCTCATCGCCTGGCAATCGGAAAAGCTTGCGGAGACGCTGGCACAGAGACTCAAGATAAAAATATGAAGAATTTCTACCAGCACTGTGAATCCTAAGGAATTTATTAAAAAATCCAAACGGAATTCAAAGATCAAAAGGGGCCCTGCGGTTTTTACGTGGAGTGCCCCCCGTGGAAACATCTTTTGCTGTTTTCTTCATATATTTTTTTTCAATTTTTTTCCAATCGCTTTCCTTGGTGTCTGCACATTGTATTCTCAAGATACCTGGGCGTACACACTATCAATACATAACGGAGTGCTTCGTCGAACGGATTCGATATAACGCTCACGGGTGCAATAATGGGAGTCTTGCAGTGGTAAGCAAGAGGAAAGCTCCGCCATCAGCGACAGCGACGCATCTGTACTCATCGCCCAAACGGCGGAGATGAGGAAAATTTCAAAGGCACCATGGCATTTCAAGAGTATGTTTGTGTATACGAGTGGGCATCCCAGAGGAGTTTAGTAAAGTCGAATTGCTTTTTTTTTTTTTTCGTTTTTTCTCAAAATAAAGTAAAAATCTACCTTTGAAAATAAAAATAAAGTGTAAATTGTTTTTTCCGTGTTCGGAACTCGTTTTTATGTTTCTGAAAACAATTTCGAACCGAATTCGTCGCCTTCGTATTTTTTTCCGAATGCATTCGAAATTTTTTCGTTTTAAAAAATCGACCTCCGTGCCATACTTTCAAGAAACTTCAAAGTATTTTTCTCCATTTTTAAAGCTCCTGAATAGACGTGTTTGTGTCGCAAGAGGTGTTCAAAAGGATTTAGCCCTATTTTCCACCCTTCCGACCTAACTATCTTTGTTTTTATTTTTTTCCGGGATGTTGTTGGAAAAAATTCTTTTTAGTTCCGTTCGTACGTACAGAGTCATCGTCGCGAATGTCACCTTTTTCTCTATCTCCTCTCCATTTTATTCTCCTTGTCCGGAAGCTTTTTCTACGAGTTTACGGGTTTTACGATCTACTAGAATCGCTCAATGAAATCCATGGAGAATTGATTTACGAGTTCAACGATTCAGCGACGGATTTATTTTAGCACAGGTCGTTCCAGGCCATTCGGACTGTTCCGTGCATCTCTGCAATCTGTTTTATTATTTCTTCGGCTTCAAACAGCGATTATACTTTCAAAAATTCAACCATTTTGTCCAAATCGTAATATCGGCTTAACACTGAAAGCAAAAGTTCTCGGCTTGTTTCAATTTTTTACGAATATTCTTAGTTATCGAATTTGTTACGTCAAAATTAAACAAAATTTTTCTTTCTCTTAATTCGTTCGGAGATCGAAGCTTCGAATAATTTCAATGAATTTTATATCAATAGACATTTACTTCGGTAGATTCTTTTAACGTTCTCAATTTCGCTCGAAATGGCGCATATACATTGGAGAGAAGGAGGTAATACTTGGCAAGCTTCTTACGAGAGCGTGTGAAGATTCATTGCAACGTCAAACGGATTCAACGTATTTCGATTTATGATCCGCGCCAACGAGTTGTCGAGTTGTTTTTTTTTTTCTATCTTTTTTACGCACAGAGAGAAAATGGGAAAGAGATTCTTGAGAAAAAAAATATTCCGGAAGGGAATGGGATATCGATAAAATAAGTTATCACGTCATTTTGTTGAACTTTTACTTGGCCACTGAGAAATGTGTGTTTTTTTTTTCAAGCTACAGAGATGACGAAGCAAAATTAAAAAAAAAAACGAAAAGAAACGGTCGGGGATTCTCGTTTTATGAGATCGTTATAAAGTTTACGTTCTCGGTATGATTATCACAGACATCCGTGGAATCACTGTATTATTGGCTGTTATTCGTAATAACTCTATGAAAATGAAATGCAACGATCGATGGCGAATTTTTCAACGTAATAAGCAAAAGCCGAGCGTTTTTATTTTTTTTCAAATATTACGCATCCTCGAATCAATTGCTTTTTGCACAGACAAAAATGTTCTGGATGATGGAGAACTGAGAGGAAAAGTTAAAGAGACAGAAGCAAAAGGAGGAAGGGGGTAGAGGAGAGAGGGAGAGGGAGGAGCTTGTTGCCCCGAGGCTCAATCGGAACCCTCGGTCGGTCGGAGGGGTAAGCATTCGTGAAGGTTATTTTGTCACTCGCTCGGGATTACAACATAGAGAAACGCCTTCTGATTTATGTGATTCAGGAAAGAGCAGGAAATGTAAGTGATTTCATCTGCGTTGTATCAGAAATTTCATATCAGAAAAATGACTTGTCTAAAGAAGGATATGATCGAGACGATTCGATTCCATCGATGGTGTTTCGAATTTGCGAACCCCTCATCCATTTCCATTCACGAGCACTCCTATTTCTTCCCATTACGAATTCATAATCGTAAAATTTGACGCTGAGATATTTACTCGAGGAAAAAAGTTCAATCTCGTGCCACAGAATTATCGGATATTTGGGGGTTGAAGTCTAACCTTCATTTAGAGAACGAGAATCATTTATGAGACAATCTTGATGCTTCCAATATAGCGAGAATTGAGCTTCCGAAGCCCACTATCCCAATTGGAACATTGACGAGATGTATCGATAAACTAAAATGTTTGAGTAAATTAATAGAACTGGATAGGCAGGAAGAAGGAGGCAATGAGAGAAAGAGAGAGAGGGAGAGAGAGAGGGAGAAAGAGGGAATAATCTCGAAACTGCTGGTGATCTCTAAGATTTTGGTGTCTTTAAAAATTAATGAAGACTATTCGAAATGATGTGAAAACTTTCAGGAAGGGCGAAATGTCGGACGAAGCAAGAGGTATGTCAGGAAACCTTAATTTTTTATCGATTTCATTCAATTCCGATGAATTCTGTCTGCTCGTAATTGAGATATCTATGAAGGTCTTTCTTGTTCAATTTTACAATTTTTTTTCTTTCTCTTTTTCCAATGTACTCATTGATCGCGTCCAGGCCTTTCATAGAACTCGCAAAATTCTTCTGTCTCATCATGATGAACCGAGATGAAATGCAGAATAAAAAAGATCTACAAATCAAGACAAATAGGAAACTTTACCTTTTACAAATTCTATCGACAGGTAGGTAATGGAAAAGACACTTGATGTCAGTGTGGCAACAATAAGCTGTCTCCGAATGGCTCTCAGATTCAATGTCGAAATCTGGACAGTTCATGGATAAAGATTTCTGTTATTTTTGCATGCGGCAAAGTTGTCGTAATTCAGACGAAATGAATTGAAAAAATCGTAATGAGCAGAAAATTCAAAACCTGAATTACTTGAATGACCAATCGAGAAAATGATTTTTTAATTATGCAAGATTTCTATGATAATGATAGTTTTGTATTATCTTTCCTAAACTTTCATATTTTCTAACAAAATGTACTCGATGCCGAATAAGAATTCGCGATTTTGTACATAGACGTTCGTATTCTTTGTGCTAGGTAGACATTTTTACGGAAAGAATGTTCATTGAATACATAAGGACACTATTCGTGATAAGGTTTTGCGAAAGGATCTCGACTCTTCCCCCGTCGTCACTGGCGCCATCCCGGCGACGATCCTTTCCCGCAATATCCTTAGATATCGTGATTTCCACGAGAATCCACGAGCTTTCGAATCACCCCAGCATCTCGGTGTGTAACCAATGCCAATCCAAACTGATCCCTCAGGGTCCATGGGGAGGTCAACGACGTTTCTACTCTCGTAACCATAGCAAAACAGTGATACCCTTAAACGTGGATAGGAAAGATTGATGAAGGAGCCGAGTGATCCAACCAGCAAAAAAAAAAACCCGATCTATACTCCCTTTTTTCTTTTCACCTCGCGATATTACTTTTACGAAAGAGCGAAAAATACCGAATCAACGTTTTTTTTAAATTGAAGGCGCTATTCACATTTACAAATAGAAGCGGTCTAGTCAAAATTTTGCATGAAATAAAATTCTCACAAGCTGCATCGCAAAACGCCTTCAACGTTGAAAAATTTCATGAAAATCATACAGAAATGATTCGCCCATCAAAACGAAAGTGCGAAGCTGCATGTTTTTTTCTGTGTAACAAGTTTTGTGATGTTCGTGTTTTTATTTTTTCACGCTTTCAATATGAGGCAATGGCGAAAATAAGTGAAACCACAGTTTCACCATATTTCCATAGTTTGGGTATACAAGGACACAAAGTTTTTTCGCTTGTATAAACCCTCTACCTTGGAACGAAAACGTGTGAATTTTGTCAGGTGGTCCCACTACCCTTGTCGGTTTTTTATACCCAACGGCGGATATCGTTGGAAGCTTCAATTCCATCACATGCGTTAACGTATCAGCTCCATTCACAGACGAAAAAACATTGTCGAATCGACACGTTGTCTGTTTGTATACGCTACTGTTATCGGATTCTTCATTAAATGGTTCTTCTATATAGAGCTCGCGCAGATATCGACCAAACACTGACCAATCAATTTATTCTAGTACTATCGTAGAAAATTTCGTGCACAATACAAAATACAAATGTTTTTTATTTATCTGCCAAAAGTTGCGATGAAATGTATTAAAATCAATGAATTGATAACAAAAACTACGCGATTAAGTCGTTTTAACAAAACGTCAGACAAAATTAATAATAGTGACGTTTCTTCAATAATGAATTTGAAAATACTCCAATAAACTGAAAACCCGCTCGATGACGGTTAAGAAAATCAAAGACATGACGAGAGAATGACAGAAAAAAATTACATCATAATTTATTATGAGAATTATTCGGATGATTTCTTTATTGTTGATAAGAAAAAAAATCGAGCCACGATCTAAAGTCGATCCATAAATCAAGCTCCACAAAAGTTATAATTGGTTGGAATCCCACGAACGCGGATGGCAGCTTTGGGGCTTAAACGGCATTCCTCGGAACGTGAATTTCCTCAGCATTGAGACGGTTTTCCAACTTCCTTATTTTTTTCGATCCCATCACTTGCACCATGGCTGTTCGTACTTTGGCTAAAATTCGTGGAGAACGTCGCGATCGTCGGAAAAGAGTATAAAACTATGAAACGGTTAGATATATTAGCAAGCACATGGGCGCGTGTGGATTATGTAGTTTCTCAATGAGAAGTTGCGCGGACGATGATTATGGAAAAATATATATACATTTATATGCTTTGGACCTGGTAGAAAATCGTTGGAGGAAAAAAAGCTGAAGGTGCGAAGCGTAACCGGAGCAAGTGGTGGGAGAGGAGAGAGAGAGAGAGTTGTGAGTAAAGTTAGTAGAAAATATTGAGCCTCGCGATATTGAAGAACGGAGGAAGGATGAAAAACGCGATGGATATAAAGAGAGAAAAATAAAAGAGCGCTGAGAAAGATTGGAGAAGCTTCCGATGGTTCTCCTGTTTCAGTAAAAGAGGCAAAATGGCGGTCGGGGAATGATGTGGGGGGAGGGGCAGCCAGTGGATGCGGAGTGAGAAAAGCAGCACCCTTCTGGCAAAAGGGATGCAGGGGAAAAGCTGGGACGTTCGTTCCACTGCAAAATTGAGGAAGTGACTAATAGGCATCGCCCTCAGGCAAACTCCTGCCTATACTTCTTTTCCTCTGGCTTGACTCTCTTCTGTAGGTAATACCTACTCTTTGTTATCGCAGAAAGAAGCACTTCACCGCAGTCGACAGCAATGCGTCAAAAAGTATGTAAATGTTTGGTGCATGCACTCAAGCGTTTTTCTCAATCGTAGTTTTAATTTATCGGGCAAAATACCGATGCCCCAAATTGTTCTATCGCATTTGAAAAGATCGAGAAATAAAAATAAGAAAAATGGCACGATCAGTTCCTGAAAATCCCGCGATACGGATGTCTCTTGAGTAAGGGAGACAAAGATCCCCTTCGGCTTTCACGTTGTTTCTCTTATCATTCGATTACGAATTCATCGCAAGAACCCGTAACTTCTTTCCTTTCAGCCTCAATCTCGAGACTATGCAAAATTTCAAGTTAAGGCTTTGAATACAATAAGAAAACGCGCTGATGATGAGAATCGAGAGAGATGGATTATTACGAGGATGAAACACGCGCGGATATAAATATGTATATTGCTCGATTGAGCAGAACGAGAGTGAGGGACTGGAAAAAAGCGTTGTTGGCGAGACGTGCTGTACGAAGAGAAAGAAAGTAAAGCGGAAATTAGTGTAAGAACACAGATGCATCCTGTCAACGGACTTTGTACACCATCCGACAGTTGTCGTTTAATCCCACAATCGCCTCGAGGTAGGCACGTTGACGTAGCTCTTTATCCATTCGTTCTCGTTCCTCCTCTCGACCCTTCCAGCAGCTTCGTTTCATCGTCACCCCACTTCAACATTATATATACATATTTGTGTATATAGACACACAGATTCAGAGAAAATTTTCTATATATGCACACGTTCTTGACAAATGCGTTATATACCAGCAGTTCCTCTAATATTTCTATCCGCCGATGCTCTTTGACGTTTGTAGCTTCGAATCCATGCCTCGTGGGCATACAAGCTGCTTAATGCCCATATATACGAACGCACCAGTCACCCTGCGCGTATTACTTGAATTTCATTTGGCGGATAATTGCGCCTTCGTCTTCCCCTTTTTCCTAGTTGGCTCGTTTCACTCACGTGGAAGGAAGCTTTGAAATCACTTTTCAAAAGCTCCTGCATGTGGAGATTAATAGTTAACGAGCAAAAAATTTGGACACTTTGTAAGTGGCTTTAGCATTTTTAAAGACTGTGATAATCCTCAAAATGCAAGCGTTTCTACTGCCGAGTCCTGGACGAACATAAATTAACTTTTTTTTTTTTAATTCAAATCCCTCCGGAACGAACTAGCGTACGTTCAATGCAATAGTCCATTTTGAGAGTAAGTTACGTGTAGTTCTATGTACTTTTATAATTTCATTTATCCACGCTCGACCTGAACACACAATTGTGAAAGTATATTAGAGTGATTTAAATCTCCCGACTGCCCATTATGTCGGTGAATCTGAATCATTCGGTGAATAAAAAATTCAAGAATGAAACTTCGAATTTGGATAAAGCTGAAGTTTGCAACGTTGGAATCCAACGAAAAATATTTATTTTTATTGACGATTTGTTTAATTTTCCAAATGATCCAAACTGTTCGAGCAGATATTCTTTTTAGTCCATGAAAATCGATCGTTTTACATTCGCAATTACATTCTGCATTTGAATAATAAGCTTCGCCACAGAAAAAAATAGAATTTCGCTGCATTCTAACGATGCAAAATTCAACTTTATGAATTTGGGATAAACCCGAATAGATGGGACGTCAGTCTTGCAGTTTCTGCTGCTGAGTTTGTTCGAAGAGGAAAACGATGTCAAATGAATGCGCAGCACCGGGTAACTATCGATTATTAATCGTTTTCGTGAATTGAAAAAATAAAAAATAAAATAATGCAAGTGCGCTCTGGGACCGCACAGTGCGAGTTCTTTGATGCTGATTTTTTTTTACGTTGCTTTTAGCTTCAATACTTTTTGTTCATTCAATCGTACGTCTTTCTCTCGATGAAGCTCTTATATATGGATCGTAGGACACCATCGGGGAAAGCTGTGAATCCTCGAGTGGTCGTATCGAAGAGACGCGAGCCTCGACAACGTTAGATTCACTTTGCATCTCTTATACCGGTCGACCTATCCCGGCGGTGCTCAACGAGGCGAGGGAATAAATTTCCCGGCGGGTTGACGCACACACCATTGGTGAGAGGCGAAACTTGAGATGGAAACTGAGAATGAAATTAGAAGGGGATATGAAAGAGAGTGAGGCGTATATACCCGGAAAAGAAAAAAGAATCATAAATCTGGAGTCTATCAAAAAATAAGAGAAATGGAGTGTACCGAAGGTAGTGAATCAGAAAAAAGATTCTATGAGAGAAATTCGAGAAAATCGCTAATAATAAATGGATGGAAAGTATTTGTGGGTTTGAGATTCCGTGCAAGAAGATAACAAAGAAAAAATACGGACGTCGGAAAAGGTGACATTTTGATCAACATGTCATGCTGGTCGCTTTTAAGAACAACGTTGTATGCAAAATTTTCTATCGATAGAATTCCTTTAAATTTGCACTACACAAAGAGAATAGTGATGTCTAATAGCTCGCGCAATTTTAAGAGGTTTCGCCATGTAGAAGTCGAGATATTTATTTATAAAAATCACAATTTTCAGTATTTTCTCATAAGAACGTGTGTATTAAAAGTTGCAATTTTCAACATTAAATATTTCGATTTACAAATGGTAAAGCCTCTTAAAACTTTGCATACACTTTTATGTAACATCGAAGAAGCTTTATTTAGTTTTTCAAACAAATCGGTTGTAACATTTTTTCGAAATTTTGTTTGTTATATAAAAAATACAGATTAGCTCGAAAAATCTTGAATTTAGAGTATGTTGTTCTTTAGTCAATTTGAAACAACTTTTTGTAATGAACTTAGGCTCGCAAGCCATTTTGTATGTAAGAAAAACTGAAAACAAAAATTAAGATTTGACTGTCGCCATACAACGTCCTTAATTAATTGGAGACGATATGAAAATAAAAATCGAGTCGTTCAGCTTCTGCCGCATGTAGAGTAAGTGTCACGATTTTACAAATTTTTTTTTACGATGTTCAAAGCTCTCACCGTGTCCATTATTAGCAAAAAGTGAGATTAGGCACTCCCTCGTTGAATTCAACGGGGGCTTACGGGACAAGGAAAAAAGGAAGTTTTAATCGGATTCAAGGCACGAACGAAATTCATGAACTTTCGATCGATCTATATCACTCGCTTTTACGCTCAACTTTCATTCTATTCAGGACAATCTCATCGCTTACGATATAGATATACGAATGGTTATTTAATCGGGAAATCACTCGGAAAATCGTACGCCACGTATGCTGTTACGAAAAGTCATTTTTTTTCGCCTCTTTATTTTGAATTTGATTTGCTGGGTACCAAAAAGAATTTTAACGAAATCGAACGAAACGCGTTATCCGTTCAGCGCGCGGAAACAAGATTTTTCAATTCGCCGAAAAAGAGTCCTGTCCACGGGCGGAGACCCTTTTGATCCATATTAAATAATCCGCAGCCTCCACTCCTCAACATGCACACATTTCATGCACGTAGACATGCATGTTCGAACTAACATTAACAATCCAGCTCGATCATAATGACATTATCATTTCGCCATCAAACAATAATTGAATAATAAAAAAAAATCTTACCAATCTGCAATTTTATTGTTCGTTCTCCACGGTTTTTCGTTGTAATAGTTTTCCTATCAGATTTTTCCGGCACAAAACTGATTCTGCACATTGATAAACACGGAAAATTCAGGACTGTAAAAGTTTTTTCAAAAAGTTGCATTTCTTAAAAAGATTAATAAAAAACCAACCTTAATCCTCAAGCTTTCCACTGAAAATGAATTCTTTTTCTCTCAAATTGTGCACCAAATTATTCACGGAAAATTTTCGCCTTCGGTATATAGAATCAAGACATTTAATGGGAAAAGTCAGTGACGAGACAAAAACGCTACGGGAACACACTATGAAAGCGATTTACGATGTACAAAGCCTTTGTAGTACTTGTGGTTGTAATTTACGAAGTCAACATAAGGACATTGGAAGGAACTTCAGAGAGAATTCTCAGAGAGGGAGTCGACGTGACGACGACGGTGAGGATTTCGTCTAACTGAGGAAAACATTACATCGGACGTTAACATGTTCGTGATTATAAACCAAGATCCAATTATATTCTCATTGAGACTTTATCATTTCATGAGATTTCGTCACGTAGGAGAAACCATTAAATTTTCCATTTACGAGCACGTTCGTGATCATTAATGCACATTCAATTTTTTTGTTTCGTTAATAAGTTTCGTGTGTTGAAAGGAAGCGAAACTGCATTCATCGAGGAAAAGATCGAGTGGAAACCAAAAGCGAAGCAACGTATACCGAATCGTGACTCAAATGACAACGAAATTTTTGACAATTGAACGAAAAAAAAAACTGTTTCGAGTTAATAGAGAAATACAGCTAGAAAAGGCAAATAATTGAATTGAACGATTTCCAGAAATACTAGAAAAAGGGTGGTTTATTTTTCAAGAGGAAAAAGTATAGGGAAGCGATTTCTTCACTACTCGGCCGATATTAACTCGATCTCTGGTGAAAACGTTTCGAGATAAATTCATCTGTCGTAACGTGAGCCTTGTTCCAATGGATGAAGCAGTACATACACAAGTGCAACACGAGTACATACGAAGTGGCAGAGTGCTGTTGGGTTAAATGTGCGCCACGTGCTTCACGTGAAATACGGAAAACCATTTTTTTTTTCCACTTTTTCCTCCAGTAAATCGCAACTCCTGATCTGCCCAGCACGTTTGCACGTCGTTACGTCTTTCACGTGGAATTGGACGAGTCAGGTTCCTTTTTTCATTCTACTTGAGAAATATCTCATAAATCAGTCAAGCAGAATAATTTTCTACTTTATTCTTTTCAAAATTTTAATGGCAGCAAGAGTTTCTCTCTCTCTATTTTTTCATAATAATCGTAATCGTATAAATAAATTTATCAAACTCGAAAGCCTCAAAAATGACGTCATAAATTGAACAAGATTTAAAAGAGCCTTAGATTAATCACGAGACGACGATATAACACAAAAAACGTCTCAATTCGTATCTCATAAGTTGACCTCATTATCAAAAACTATTTGTTGACAAATACGCGTACAATTAAATGCGGAGTATAATTTTATTCTCTAGCTGGATCAGCGAAATGTTATATTTGCATGAAATGGGGAAGAGCAAAAATTGCATGACCAGAACATGCTGCTTTTGGCGTAGAGGAAAAATGCCTCGAAGCACATGCATGGACTCGAATATGTTCCTTAAGGGACCGCGAAGTTTCTTTCCTGTTCACCAAGAATGCAAGCAAGAGACAGACTTTGTAGTATACGTGTCACGTCGAGCTTTAGAAACTTCGTTTGGTTTGTGACTTGTTGGAGAAAAATCTCCGAAAGTTTCGGAAAATATTGAACGAAGCGGAAAATTCGGTAGAAATACGAAAAAAAAAATGTATTCTCTTGCCAAAATAAACTCAAAGTATATTTCGAAAATGGATCGCTCGTTTCATTGATATTCTGAACTCTGAAATTTTGTTGTCGAGCTGTAATAGTCGATAGAACAGAAAATGAAAAAATCTAACGTTCAAATCGTAGATTATGTTGAAAATTGAAAGAAGTTTCATTCGCGACACAATTACGATGATTGTTAATAGCATAATAATAATATATCATTAAACGTTATTAGGGAAAAACGCATTTCCATAAGCCCATGATTACTCGTAAAAACGCGATTGGATATGGTATTTTTAGAAAGAGAATATTTTTATAAAAAACATTTCCGGTCAAAGTTTTATCGACATTTCGAGATAACGTGGCTAGTTGCAGGGTAAAGCGGGATATTAAAAAGGAGCTCATATGAAAAGTGCAGAGGACTGAGTTGGCTGTCGATATAATATGCGAAAGTTCGTCTTCCGCTCGTCACTACCTCTTGCATATGGTTTCTCTCGTCTTATCGCACGAATCCGACATTTTTTTACGACCGTACAAGCACTTTTTTATGTACTTCACCTCGCTAGCAAAAAAAACGTTGGAATCATTTTTTTTTTAATGCCCATAAGTTCTCTTCGCTCTTTTACGGCGGACATTGTGCGAAGTCGAAAAATATTTCAAGATTTAGCTGAATGATAAGAAAATCGCATTTTTAAATTATTTTTTCTTCTTGAATTTGTCATTAGTCAAGTCGAATTATTTAATCGTTGGAATTATTTCCGACATGGTATGATATTTTATGGAAAAATAAAATGAAAAAACACCCCGTGCCCAATAGCCTCATGCGAATCTACACTTCTGAACTAACCTTCTGCGAACATTGATATTTTTCCAATTCCCGAAGTGTATGCGAGCCCACAAATGTCACAGGAAATAGTGGAGCTGATCATAAATAATTGAAATATGTGAAAATTGTGCAAAAGGGAAACTTGTACGATTGCAACTTGTCACTAAAAAGAAATGAGTAAAATGAAGGGTACAAGGGAAAGTGGAGAAACTCAATATAAGTGAACAGGAAGATGGAAAGTATCCCGTTGCCTTTTGACACGATAGGCACTTCGATATACTGCGTGTGTACATTAGACGAAGGGTTGCTTATACCACCATCGTAACTGGCGACTTCACGTAATTATACGACGTTGGTAAACTCGAGGAAAAGTTTTCTCGCCTTTGAACAGCTTTCACACATGAACGCGTACACACATGAACACACCGATTCTATGTATCTTAACATTCGAGGCCATGTGTACCGGTTCACATGCATGCAAGGGAAAAAGTATTAAATTATTCATTGTCACAGCAAAAGGAGAAGGTAGTACGTCGTCGAGGATGGTCAGAAAGGAGAGGCTCGAAAAGCTCGTTGGTGGTGGCAGGAAGGAGGGATAAAAGTAGAAGAGTTTCTCAAGCATCCGGGAACGAGACCTAAGCACATACTAAAATATTTATCTTGCGTCTTAGCGAAGGAAAGCTCGGAGAATGAACCGCAAAAGCTTCATGTGAAAATATTCCCTTTCAATGTACAGAATTTATTATAAAAATTGAAAACATTGATAAAGCTCCGTTACTTCATAACGAAAGAAATCCCATTTTTCCTCCGAGCTGTTTCATAAAGTATGGCCTCCGGTTTAATCGACCTCGATCATGCTCATTTCTTTTATAGCAATTTCAACAAATCAGCTATCGTGTATTACAAAATGTGTAGTTCCTGACCTACAGCGGCCATAATCGCTTGTAACTAAGCGACGATTGAAGTGAAATTTGTTCGTACAATATCAAACGCTACAATCTTGATGTTTAAAAAAAGACGTACACGAAAAAAAATTGTCTTCAAGATTTTGTGGTCCACATTCCGAAATTACCGAAATCTAAATAAAAACAACGGTTCAAAACTGTAAGTCACAAAATAACGTATTCAATGTTTTTTTTTTCTCCTTTTCAAATGCAAAAATTATGAGGGACTATAGAAAAGCTCGATGTCCATAACAAAGTAATGAATTATTGAAAATTGCAGGAAAATGAAGAATCCCAGGATGCATGAAACGCAAAATTTGTTTTCTCTACAACAAACCATAAAGAATACATAAGAGAAAATGAAGGAACCGGAGTAGTCTTTACTAAAATGTTTAAAATTGTGAAAAAATGTCGAATGATACAATAAAGAAATTGCAATTGGAATAGAAAAGATTATCTATCTGCAACGGAAATTGGAGCGATCGGTCATTCCGAATGCAACGAATTTTATGCGGAAACTTGCTGCACACTAATTTTTCGCTTTGGAAAGATCAGCTGTATTTCCGGAGGCATTTGAATATCTTCGCGAAGTTAATTATAAATTGTAGTCAGAAAAATAATACTTTTGTTTCAAAATTTTATAGAGAGAAAATAATCCATGAGCGCAGCACTAACGTAACTTTTATCTATAAAAAAAAAGTCGTTTTTTCATTCTTTCTGGACATCCATATTTTCCCACTTTTCTATATCTATTTGGGATCAATCAAGTGATCCCGCGGCGGCGCGGGGCCAAGTATTAAAAAGAGAAGCGTAGCGCGAGCGCTGCCGCATAAAAGAAGACCCGAAGGAGTTTCCTGCATGTATATAGGAAAACTCTCATCACTTTGCCACTTTCTCATCTCTCTCTTCTGCGTCGTTCGTAGTTGCACGAAAGGTTAGAGGTGCACAGCTGCGTCCGTGTTTCAGGACGCGGAGCCGGAAAGCAAAAGACACCGGGGACCGAACAAATTGAATGAAAAAAAAAAAAGGAAAAATAAAAATGAAAATGAAGGACGGAATTGCGGGCGCAAGAAACGTCAAAGGATGATTTGGATGCAACACAGCAAATTTTTCTGAGGACATCAAGCGGAATGTTAATAACAAGTTGTGATGAAGCCGAAAAAAAATCGCATGAAACAGAGTGCGTGAAAAAAATTCGAGAGAATGGCTCTCTAAAATGGAATGTGCATATTGCAATAAGGAATGAGTCACTGGTTAAAATTTTATTTCTCCAACAAGAGAACTTCAAACCCGAGTAAAAAATGCTCATATTTATCAACTAATAAATGAGTTTTTTTTGTCATTGAAACTGTGACCCGGACTTCACTCAGTGTGTGTCAAAGTGTGATGGACTTTTTGGGGGATTGTCTGAACGGAGAGAAATACTGAATGGATTTCAATAAATCTTTGTCACCCCGAAAATGTATGATCGAACATATTCGTTTGAATTTTTCGATGTAATCGAAACTCCGATCTCCCGAAAATGTTACAAAAAATGGCATCGAATTATTTTCGATACAAAACCAACTTCGGTAATTGTGGGAGAGTGTATAGGTTATTCTGAGTGTATTTTTCGAAACATTCTCGTTGTGTATAACGATTGCATGTCAGGGGATCGTTAGTTATAAATATAGAACGGATCGCCTCTAGTTTGCGAAAGTTTTTGTTATTAGGATCGCACGTTAGAGAAGCCGGAAAATTCCTTGGATTATCGGAGACTTAACCTCATACCACTTCGGACACCTGGTGCTTGTGGCGAATGATGGGGAATTTAGCGTTAATGGAACAAAGACTCGACGTCGCTTTATACAATATTAAGGGGAATATACCACTCCATTTTTTTATGCATCGCAAGACGATCCTATTGCATTATTTTTTCTAACAGAATATCCATATTTCCTCGAACCCTTTGCACTCGATGCGCTGGCTTCCGGTCAATCCCTGCTGCACTTCCATCAAGCGGACGACACGGTCATTCTGCACTGTGAGGAACATCGATGATCCTGAAGTTTCCATCGTTGCAAATAAACGAAATTGAAATTATTTCAAAGTAAATAAGACAATTTTTTTATTCCACCAAAAGTTTAGGAGAAATTTTTTCCGCCGTTTTATGCTTCTTCTAAACTTTTCGTGGAATGTAAAAGTTTCTTTTTTGACTTGGAACAAATTTCAATTTCGTTTATTTGCAACGATGGAAACTTCAGCATCATGAACATCGTGTGATGCAAAGAGCTAAATTCTCCTCTGCCAATGAATTGCAGTTCTTCGTACACTCTCCCTTTCCCAGACATACGTTACCTCTCGATCGTTGATTTGATTTTTCCATGTTACAAAACAATTCTGTCAGATCATTGCCAAGCATTGAAATGTTTGAACATTCCAATGAATTCTATGAATTTCGTTAAAGCAACGGGTGAACGGACTGAGAGACACAATTTTCAATTTTAGCGATTCAGGCCTGTGGCGACGGAAGTCGTCGATATATATTGCAACGTACAGAAGCTGGAGGATAGAAAGGACGACGCAGAAAAAGGTGTCCCCACCGTTTACACGCAGGTGAGCTTCGCGTCCATATTACTATACTGTTCCATGCATCGAAGGCCTATTCTATTCCATTTGGTAGAAGCGGAGGACACAAGAGCGCGCTTTGCGACCCACGAGGCTCCCAATCTCGACGAATAATAAAGGGTTTTGCAGCCGCTAGCGATTTCAACCTCGGTCTGCTTGCGACTCAGCGGGCACTTGAATAACGTGATACCCACTGTTCTCCACGAGTAACACAACTCCCGTAATATACATACAGCCGTTGTGTACTTTTATGGACAATAGTTGCGAGCATGATTGTCTTCCTTAGTTTACACATATTTTGTCCACCTTACCGACACCCACCCTGACTGTCTTTACGATATTGCAGTTCGCATCGTTGGAGCCCAATAACGAAAAATATTTTATCGACTCACAATTTTTTAGTTTTTTGGATTCTCTTTAGTTTTTCTATGACATTCAGTTTATCATTTGCCAATTATTGTCATAGACGAACATGGCATGAAAATTTTTGGCTCTAATTTCAAAAAATATAATAAAATAAGGTATTCCGTTGCATTCCAACGATGCAAACTTCAACATCATCTGTCTTTTTGGTTTCTTTGACCTTTTGGTTTCAGTATTTGAAAAAAATCATTGTTCCAATCAAATTTTTCGTACAAAGAGTACATTTTTTTTTTTCAAAATCTTATAGTACAGAATCCCATGAAGAAAACGCAGCATCTCTACACGGTTTCCTCGCCTCGAGCCAACAGGATTTATTTTTTTTTACTCATACTCACGAATGGAAATTTGTTTGAAAATTCTGCGAAGAATTCTCAAGATTTTCTTGTTCAAAAGCCATAAACTATTCCGCAGCTATGGGATTGGTACAGTAAATACGAATAAATGCTAGACTGGTAGGAAGTAGACAAAAATATAATTACCAGCTCATTCCGAGATCAGCTCGTTACGATTCGACGAGAGCAGGGTACACGTTCGGAAAGGTATCATTTTCTGCATCAAAAATTCGGAATATCGGATTCTATAGAACTGATTCAATGTCGTCATTACATGATCCGAGTTCGCTTTATTCGTCGAGATGACACTTTCCTCTACCATGAAACTCTTGTCCGCACCAAAATTTCGAACCCCTAATTTCAGGGGTTGCACGTGTCTCTCGTCTATTTCAAGAGCTTTTGTGGACAATGCAATTCGATTACAAGAGTATTATGTTACAGAGGGGGATGGGAGAGAGAAATTGGAAGAATGAAGAGTTCTCGAGCAAAAACGCATACCTTGCAAAGTATGCACAAAGAATTATTGCCCCGAGGCTATAAAATTCTCAAATTTCGTGTCCCTCTTTGCTGATTAAAATTCCACATGGTGAGGCACGTGAATGGACCCAGAAATTCTAAATCTTCCGTTCCGATAACCAGCTTCGTAACACACAAATCAAACATTTAACATCCGACTTCACAAATGTTGTTTAAAAAATGCTACTTAAATTTCTCTTTTGCCATGGTATCTATAGAATTATTTAAAATTTTCTAGAATATTTATAAAAATTATTCCAATCCCGCCATATCCAAAGAGATTAGATTATCACATCCAGCGCGGAATAAAATCGAACGCACGTAATTGCTTAATAAATGGATGTCTCGTAGAGATCTCTCTCCTTACAAGTTCATAAAACACTGTCCAGCCTTGAACCCACATCCTGACAAAACCTTTATACGAGGGTGCGGTCTAACGAGAAACAAAAACTTTCTCACGTGGCTTCACCTTATAAAAAAATGGTTAAAAACTTTGGTCATATTTTCGAATGTGCTCATTGAAGTTTTGTTCGGTGTCGAAAAAATGAGGATAAGAGAAGAGAGAGAGAGAGAGGAAGAGAGAGAGAAAGATAAACGAACGGAGCAGCAGAAAAAAACGTCAGTATACAGCCCCGAATTGTCCAACTTTTCGTTGCGTCGACGACGAACAAGTTTTAGAGATTGCACTCTGCAGAATCCATTTTTTTTATGTCTTTTTTTTAAGGATATTGCAAAGTGTAACACATACACAGAAATGGATTTAAATATAGAGCGGTGTACCTCTCAATAATGGGAGACGCAACTACGTATAAAAAGCGTGTATAACAATCGTCATAGAAGCCATTTCGATGGTAAAAAGAAAAAAGATCATGAAAATGTGAAACGGGATGCTCGTTGAGGTTCCCAGCTACCGACTCTTACGACCGAGTTATTTCGACCACAGGGATGATTTTCTTTGGCAAAACTTGGTCGTGAGTATTGGCCCCATCGTCATTTCTGTGTAGTCGCCCTACTTATTTCTCCTCACCTAACCCCCTCCCCCGCCCCAGTACTCCACTGATATATATATTTATTCCTTAACGAGATCGAGGGGTCGAAGCCACTGGTAACCATTACGTCTGCGGATTTTGGTGTATTGGGCTTCGTTCTTTGGCGTGGGGAAAACCAACGTCGAGAATACTGGGACGATGAATATTTAACGACTTGTATACGATAATACGGGGCTGGGCAGTGGTTTACTATTGATCGTTCTTGTGTCTGGTAAAATAAAAAAAAAAGTTATCGATGTTTATTCGTGTGCTTATACACCCTAATAAAATATCCATCCATTCAATTTTCATCGATCAATATCTGTGTCGGCCATTAGCCACAAACACACAAATGAGAAATATTTCTCACGAACCATCGTGCTCCGATCAATCATTCGAATCAACTTAATTGTTATAATTAAATCTCCCTAAGATTAATTAAAAAGAAACCAAGTTTAATCTCGAATCAATTCAATACGAGAATTTAAAGCAGATGCGGATAAGAAATTTCCACAACTTTTAATCATTGTCATGATTTTAATCAAAAGAAGAAACTTTTGATTGGCCATTTTCACGCCTGTCGCTATGTTGGGGGTTGGTATTTTTTGTGAGAGTAAAATTCACCGTGAACGTGCTCAGGGCCATATTGGAATAAATCGTAAAGAACGTATCATCGGTGAAAAAAAAACGTTTCGTTAAAAACGCTTTTCAAACGAGCTCTTGGATTTTAAAAAATCCGATATTTATAACAAGGGGAAAAGGAAAAGCTCATAAAAGTTTTCTCTTATCCAGGTCGACTTTCCTTGTATAGTCGTCAAATGAAAAGTTTTAATAATCTCTCAACTTGCACGTCAAACATCGATAAAGAGGTGGAAGGATCGTACGAATGAATTCGTACATTCATTTCCATTGAATATCTACTCGAAGAATGAAACAAATAACTTGCTTTGGAGGACTGAGAATAATTGTAAACCCTTAATAAATAATTCGTACAAGTCTCGCGTCACATCAAATATTCATCGTTTCTCCGTCTCACATCGTATGCAATATCTAGCACCTTTATTTGAATTTTACAGCCCTTCACGGTGTGTTCGCCACTCAAAACGACCGATAATTGAGGTCGCGGCCACCTGTGGAATTCTAGCACTCGCGAGCTAGATTACGTTTTCGCCCTCATTGGCCACCCTACGAAGGGTCTACAAGACGCCCCGTTATACATTCCACATCAAATAGAACAACTTCGTCCACCACTTCCGACTTCCCCATAGAATCAAGGACGTTGTATGCGAAATTTTCTATCGATAGAATTCCCCTAAATTTGCACCACACAAAGAGAATAGCTCGCGCAATTTTAAGAGGTTTCACCATGTAAAAGTCGAGATATTTATTTATAAAAATCACAATTTTCAGTAATTTCTCATAAGCAGAGCGTGTGTTAAAAGTTCCAATGTTAAACCTTAAATATTTCGATTTCGAAATGGCGAAGTCTTTTAAAACTTTGCATACACTTTTATGTAACATCGAAGAAGCTTTATTTAGTTTTTCAAAAAAATCGGTCGTAAAATTTTTTCGAAATGTTGTTTATTATACAACAAGTACAGATTAGCTCGGAGAATCTTGAATTTAGAGTATGCCATTCTATAGTCAATTTGTAACAACTTTTTTTTAATAAACTTAGGCTCGCAAACCATTTTGTATGTAAGAAAAAGTGAAAAGAAAAATTTAGATTTGACAGTCGCCATACAACGTCCTTAAGTTTACACGTCTGTTCCGACACATACTCGTTTTTTATTCATTCCGCAAGCAATTTTTCATTCACCATTTTACAATAACGTGGAAATTTTTTTTTTTTTCATCTTTCAAGTCCCACTTGATTTCGTCACTGCACTGAGTTACGTTATAACTCTCCACGAGCGTTTCGAACAGTCAGATCCATGAAAACTGGCGTATACGAAAATTTATAGAGCATAATCATTTCATAGTTTATTTAACAGACATTAACGAGAAATGTTACTTTCGAGGTCATTGTTACGAACCCATAGAGCCTCCCATAAGACCATTCTCCTTCATACCCGCTTTTCCTTTACTCACCTGTAACAATAGAAAAAAAGTCATGACAATTAGCAAACATGTGATTAGGCTTCTTGGGTCGTTGATAAGCCGAATGAATTTGAATGAGAGATTCAATGTGGAAGGGATTGAGAAGTACTGCTCCGAGTTATTCGGAATGTGGTAAAAGAGCGCTCCGGGATTAGAGCTTAAATTAATATTGCTTCGCGTTAGAGGCTTGGAGGGTAACTTTTCTCCGGGTCTCACGGGTTCTGCGGTCTCTGCTTGTTATACAGTAAACTTTCCCATAAATACATGCATGCATGTTTAAAAGACATACTCGCACTGCACATGTGATGTGAGATTAATATTTAACTCAATTAATATTTCAACAGCGAGTTAAAGCTGAAAGTTGTCGCGTCGACTTGTTCAGGAATAATTAGCCATTACTTGTTAGAGATCCTAATCCATTGGTTCGTTGTTCAAATTGTATTTTTTTTTTGCGACAGCAAATTCCATCGCCCTTCACGTAGAATCTACTGCATCGATTTTATACGAATCTTTTACAGGAATAAAGATAATTAATGAGAATAGAATGTGGCCAGTGAAATATTTGGATAAATTATTGTTTACGCAATTGCAAAAAAAAAAAAAATAAATCGTAATTTCCATCTTCTGGCCGACTTGAAAGTTGACTGCAGCAGTAATTGAAAGATGCCGATAAATGAAAAACGTAAATACTTATCCGGACTAATGGAATAAAATTTCTAACTGTTTGATCAATCGATAATTTACCAATCTCTCTATCACAGCCAAATACGAGATTTCCAGCCGCAGGCAGAGCCGTGGGAGCTGCTAGCCAAATATGGCATAAAAACTCTATTCAAAGTACTAATTACAGAGTCCGGTAGTTTTCCTGTTTACTTCCAAAAAAAAAAAAATGTTACCGAATTTGGAGTTTTCTTTCTATTCTAACAATTCGTAATAATCTCGGAATAATTGCAACGTTTCTACTTGCTGTATTTTCCCGTGAGAATATGAAGCGGGGAGAGCAAGATTTTTTGGCACCCGATTGAAAGTTCCGGGTCACGATTGAATTTGAATCGAAAGTGCCTAGTTTATTTGACGTCACGATTATTCCACGCGATAAATTTCGAGGGTGTCGGTAACGTGTGCGGTTCATGCCCATTTCGCATAAGCTTTTCTGCCAAATCTATATTTTGGAACATATATAGAGGTTATTCTGGTAATGTGGCCTCCCAGATTATTTCCAGGCAAAAAAAAACCTTGTGCCATTAAAATTCAATTAAAAACTCGTCATGGTTCCTGTTTTTTATTGACTATGGATATTAAACAGCCGATTTAATGAAATCTAAATAGAATTCAGATCAAACATTTACTTTCGGGAACGATTCGAGAAGGCTTCATGAGACAATACCTTGAAAATGTGCTCCCCCTGTGCCTGACACCAAAGCGAGTAAGCGTTACATTTAAACTTGGTATTGAATCACCGTATTATAATTACTATCGAGAAACAATCGATTAATAGGAACTCTCGAAGACACGCCATGAACTTTAATACGCAACCCACTCTCTCCCTCATCCAGGGTCGAAGTACCTATATACTAAGATACTAGCCTTAAAGTAGTGCGACCAACTTGAATAGCTTCCGAGACACCATGACGCTCAAAGAGTGTCACCATCTAAATCGGGCTCGTTTTCGCTCCTCTGAATATTTCATTTGGATAAAAACTAATAGTTCCCAGGGCTGGCGACGTTAGAAGCGAAATTACAGGAAAAAAGATCAACAATATTGTCACTCGAGTGGCAAGTCACGGTCGTGGGAGTGTTTTATTTTGGCAGCTAGCACTGGCACATACGCAACAAAAAATCTTGACGTCACGTTTTGCTAGTAAATTGAATTGAACACTGCCGTGGAAATTGTCAGAGCCTTTTCCTCCACGTCAATGTATATTCGCCTGGAATACATAAATCATTTGGTCCTTAAATGTCGTAAACGATTGGCCACGTTTAAATATGATGTATTTTTGTAAATATACGCGTGACTTGTATAAATTTATATTTCGTACATAAGGACAAGGTATATAGAAATATGTACAGCTTTATATGTGCTTGATAGTATATTAGAACGTTCGCACTGGGTGCTATTAAAAGTTTCGCAACCGGATGACCCCGTGTCTCGTAGCGTTTGCTCTTCGCACAAGTTATTATCTTGCCTCGGTGCCGGGGATGGTGCAAGACAAGAGCACAGGAAGGCACGAGCCAAGAGTATGTATCCTCTTGGCTCTCATCATCTCGGTGCTTCGGACTATTTTTATCTTTGCTAAACGGAATATATTTGCTGGATTAACGCTTATATCTTCGGCCCCAAGAAACCTTTCGGCTCTTATCGCAATATTATTATTACTTTTATCAGCTTACGGTGAGTTTTTATTTCAGTCTCTTTATTCACTGAATATTTTGAAACAATCATAACTTTATATTTTTCTGTAATGAAATCACGCACGTTATAAGTGAAGTTTGTGAACCCAAAAAAAAACCATAAATTTCTTCGGTTCAGCAGCCGTGTTTCCTTCCTTTCCTTTTTCCTCTCTCTTACCCTCGCCCCTTGTCCGTGGCGAGGGGGTAGTTATCACAACCACGTCCAATTTTTTCTCCCCCTCGTCTTTCTATCGTTTTGCTTCTTATTTTCCAAGCTCCAGGGTCTGTTTAACGAAAAGCCTTATACGACAAATGAAGTTCTTGGTTTTTTCTTACGATCCTACTCCACAGAAGAATATATATCGACCATGTGTTCCCATATGCGACAATACAGACATAAATGTAAGAAGATCCTATGGTGTATCATTTCCCGCTGAGGAGAGAAGAGACAGAAGGAGAGAGACGAAAATACCGATTAAAGGAGATATTTTCACCCTCGGAAAAACGAAACTGCGTGTGGAGTTGTGTCGACTGATTCGGAAGTACATATATACATCTGGACTAGTGATTCAGTTCAAAAGGGACGTTTGAACATCAGGGTGGATTATGGTGCATACGTCCCTCTGGCTTCAAGCCATAGCTATAGTCCGTAAATTTCATGGGTACACGAATCTCTATTATAGAATTCGGAAGACCTTTCGCCGCAGGGGGGTTGAAGACACCCCGCGGCTTTTCTTCTCTCCTCTCTGCTTTTTCTCCCTCTTTCTCGCTTGCATTGAAACGTCACCGGATTTTCTTCTTTCTGCGGCTGCTGCATAAATCTACGTTCAGTCTTGATACGGAGAGCGAGCGAGAGAGAGAGAGAGAGAGAGAGGATGACAGTACGATGAAAACAGGGTGCAGCGAGGGAAAGAACGGAAAAAGCACAAAGGGAGCTAAAGAGGAATGTCTATATACGCGGATAGCGTGTCGTGCGTCGCTTCGCCACATTGAATTCGCGCGTCGAGTAATTCATGCTTTTGCTCTTTCTCTCTCTCTCTCTCTCTCTCTCTCTCTTTGGCGTCCTTTTTCGTTCTCTCTCTCTTGCGACAAACGTTTTGTCCCAGAAGCCCTCAAGGATTTATGTCCCGGGTGAGAATTTTATCGAGGGGATGAGTCGACAGGGAAGAATGGAATTCACAATTCTGAATTGCTTATTTGAATGGGAATAAAATTTTGTAAAATTAAGCGAATAATACGAATATATAAATGCATTTATATGAAAAAAGTATGATGAAAAGGCGCGACATGATATTTAAGGGATGAAAAGAGGGTAGCGATGAAGTGAACCTGATGAAGAGAAAAAATAAAATTGATTACCAGTTACCCATCTTCAATTGGATGTTCCCCTCGTAGACCTTAACGGCCAACGTAGTCATGGTTGACAGAGTAACTACAGCCCCAGTTTTATTATTGTAAATGGAAGATAAATATCACATAATAAGCATTATGAGTCCGCACTGGAGGATCTTATGCGCTCAGTTGTAATAAATGTGTGGTATATGAAGAATTTGATCAGATTGCTCAATCGTTTCAATTATTCAAGAAACTTTGAGCGGCTCATTTTACTTTCGATTCGGAGATTATTTCCGTATCTAAATGAACACAAACTACATTATCGTAATGATGTTTTTATACAGAAGATTCTTGTTGATTATTCCGATTAAGGCCTTAGAAATTTCAGGGTCATCTCAGCTCGTTCGTAATTATGGGCAATCGATATATTAAGGATGTTGAGTCCCAAATCGGAATTGATAAGAAAATTCTGAAAATTTGGTATGTTTTTGTGTGAAGTATTTAAGAGATTGTGTAAAAATTTCACGACAATTACGAAGCTCTTTATTGAACAATTAACGTTGATAAATTAAATGTATAGTCAAATGTAGTCTTATGGAAACTGGTATAACTTTGCAACAAGTTTTTTTTGACCTCTCAATTTTTGAATATCTACAATATACTGAAAGCAACGAAAACAAAACAAAGTTTATTGATAAATATTTTTTGTATTTGTTTAAAAGATTATTTTTAACGAAATGTAAATTTTTTAATACCGAGCTTCCTAATCGTCGTGAAATTTTTACACGACCTCTTAGATACTTCATACAAAAACATACTAAATTTTCAGAATTTTCTTATCATTTTTTATTTCAACTCTTAAGGTGGTTAAAGTAATGATGATAGAATTATTCAAATTTGGTATGTTTTGACATGAAATGTTCACGAGGTCGTGTACAAATTTTACGACGATTAAGAAGCTATTTGTTGAACAATTAACATTAACAAATTTCATAGGTATTCAACATCCTTAATATACGAATTCGCAATGGTCCAAATGAAATGTAAATACATCGGGAAGAATCTGCAATGGTGTGTGTGTATCTGAAAGAAAAAATGAATTCATTGTCAATGACGTCACGCTCGAAAAAGCGACATGAGTCAGTATCAACTTATGAATTGCACATGAAAAGTCTCTCACCCTAAAATGGAGGATCCCGTGAAAAAAATGACGAAAGGCCCAACCATGGTTGAGTACCTCCACAAATGTACTCAACCGTTGGCCTATTATCGGAAAGAGTGCTGGATTTACATTGGGTAAGAGTCGAAATGATAACTTCGGTCCAACGGTGGCTTTCAACGTTGGCCCAGAGTTTCATTCAACACTCGCCCAGTATCGCCCCCAATGGCAAGCACCGATTAATTATTTAATTGTATTTTTATTAAATAATCATTATTTCTCCGTAAAATAAGATTATTTATTGTAAAAATATTGCAGCATATTAGGAAAATAAAAAAAAAACAGATTTAACAATTCATTAGAGATTAATATTTTCTGCCGGAGGAGGGATTCGAACTGCCTACCTATGACTTTCCTACCTAACACCTAACTTACTAACCCGGGACGCTAACCACTACACTACGAACTACGTTGTAACTTCAAGATTGAATTCTTCATATAAGCTGCATAATGCCGAGCACGAAAATGAAATAGTTCATTGCGATACAAACGTGTATCATATTATTTCTATGTATATACATAATTTTAATACACAATAAATAATAATAAATTGATAATAATAATAAATTATTAATAATAAATAATTTGTACATACAAAATTTGATCACGCAATCTAAAATTATTTTATCATTAATTAATCTTATTAATTATTAAAATTGTGTATATACATGAAAATAATATGATACAAATTTTTATCGCAATGGACGTTTTTATTTAATTTATTTTCGTGCTCGGTATTCTGCAACCTATACAAAGAACCTTGAAGTTACAATGTGGTTGGCAGTGTATAGTGGTTAGCGGCCCAGGGCAGTGCATTTGAGGAATAAAAATTGCGATTTCAGTATAACGTTTAAAAATTCTGAATTTTGTCAAGACTTGAGATATTTGTAAAAAAATATCGTAAGTCCGAGACCGGGTGAGCGTCGGTTGGAAGGCCGAATGCCAACGGTCACCTGTTTACGAGTTACCAACACTGGCATAAGATTGGCAATGATTGGCGTGCCCATAGTGCATCTGAGCATAGGCTCAGCACAGGCAAACAGCATCGGCTCGGCGTCTGGGCCAACGCTGATCACCAATCGTTGGTTGCCGTTCATCGGCCAAAGCTGAGCTGATCGTCGGATGCCAACGCGATGTGGGCATCGGCTGACGATCGGCGAATATGTTGGCCCAAGATCGGGCTTAGGAATGGGTTCGAACCGTCGTTTGCTATTACCGCGCCGAGCTTCGGCCGTATAGTGAGCATCGGCTATTTTTTCACGGGATACTGCTCATAATTTATGTGGTTCAACGTTCCAGGAAACTGACACATATAAATAACGATATGACAACTTTTTTTTGTTCTCTCCATCTCTGCGCAGCGTACACCCGCGACGCGACCCTCTTCTCTCCGTGTCATAGTCGTGATTACTTACATTTTATCTATGTGCACGAAACGAATGCGTATCGATATTTTTGGCGCAAATGTCGAATGATTGCGCGACGTCGGATATTGGCCTGATTCATCGCAGAATCTAGTGAACTTCGAGGTACAAAGGAAACTGTTTTCTTTTATTTTATTCTCATCGTACAATTTCCCCGTGACGAAAGGGGCACTGTATGTCCTTCTTTATATTCGTATCCATTATTCTACAGATATATTTATCGGAATTGTGCGATCGTTTTACAAATAGCAGCAATTTCATCTATGCATTGAATTTGCTCGACTATCGTTTCAGTGCGTCAGGGAAGGTTCGCTGTATCTCTATAACGACGAGATCGAGATTGAAATTCATTCGATCACGTCGCCCGCGTTATCGTGCTCAATTGTTTACGCTGAAAGTTTCAAAAGCTCGATATATACTCGTACATTTAAATGTATAAATTTTATTCGAAAACTTATTGAACGTATTGCAACCAATAATGAATTTTCCGAGAGTCATTGTTTTATTCGGTGAAATTGACCCAATTTATGATGTAAATTTATTTTTTAGGTTGCAGCGGTAATTACCTAACTATGGTAACGGAAAATTTTCTATAAACATTCGGGTTTGCCGCGAGCTAAAATGAGAATTCTGTTTGATGGCAACTGCGCAAGCTCCATCATCGGGAAATTGTTGCATCCCTATGTATACACTAGTGTGTTGGAGGACCTACCATTATTGCAAAGGGTGTCAGAGGTCAACCATCATCGAGCCAACCCTCGCCAACGATGAGGAAATTTTCAAGGGTTTATTCGTTTGGGGTGGTTTCCAACGAGTGATTTTTTCCAATTTGGTAAACGCTTCATAAATAACGAGACGAATGTGAACGGGGGAACCCTTAGAGTCTGCGTGAAATATATACTGAATCGTCTTGGTGAATTGCTTACTCGAGAGGACCCTCTCGTGTCAATAATGAGATTGAGCTTTCACTGGTAATCTGATCACTTGCCCATAGTCTCTCTTTCTCTTTCTCCCTCGCTTTCTCGCGGACGGTCTTATCCTTTTCTCGACCCCTTCCTACTTTTTCCTAACATTTTCCTTCCAGATGGCTAAATTTTGTCGGTATTGTTTACCGTCCAATTTTACTCGCAACGAAGCGTTTTACGTGAATTGAGGAAAAAAAGAACGTTCTTTTTATAAAACTACTTCGGACAACGTGAACGCAGACTATGCGTGAAGCTTGTGATAAATTTTGAGGCAACAAAAATTTCGCGTCACTTTGAATCACAGATGAGTGAAATAGTCGCGCACGAGCTGAGCCATGAATGATCAATGAGCTTGAATGATCACATTTTCAAAATATTCGTATTTCCATCTGCGGTTTCATGGTTTCTGCAAATAGTTCGTAAAAACATTTTTACTAAACGCCGTCAATGTTCATTGCTTTTTTACCACAGTGGGCTATGGCACACAGAGAAATACTATAAACACAATCCGTCATCAGTACAGACGCGGATGATCCCTCCGTGTCTTCTAAGCTGACACGTTTTTCTTTTACTGTTTATATCTTTCCATAAACCATGTCATCCCATACTAATGCTGTTCACTGACAATAATTTTTTACTCACGTAAAACATCGGGGAAGCAAGCATTTTCGTCAGATTATTGTTTCATTTTATCATGCTCGGTGTACAGCAAAGTTACTACACGATGTTATTTGTGGTGATAACAGGAAGCATGCGATGGTATATTGAAGTTTGCGATAATTTTCCAAATTTTCGTTACCCTCGGAATAATTTCACTAATGATTGTCACTCGATTAATGAATTTGGGGAAAATCTATACGAAATGTATTAAATGCTTTTAACCCTTTGAGTGCGTGCTGGGTCGCCCAACAATTGTCGGTCACCGATTCTTTGGCATTTAATAGCAACGAATGATTTGGCATTCAATTTTCGTTATCGTCAAAAAAAAACAGCTATAGTCATAAAATATAGATTATTGACTACAAAAAACGTCTCTACAAAAAAAAAACATTGGATATTTATTGAAATAAACGATTTGAAAAATGCCTTGGGTCAGATTGACCCAATGTGCACTTATAGGAGGTGTGCACTCGAAGGGTTAGAGCTGTAGTGAAAGCAGTTTCTCCTCAAACCAGAGGACATTCAGCTGAACAGCTAAGTTGGATAATTACGATATTAGTGTCACTTTAACGAAACGTCGAGTGGTTTTCGTTTAAGAATATTCTAGAAGCGATCAGAGATACGTTTGCTCTCCAGGGATGGAACGATGACTTTGAAGGAGCAGTCTTGAACGCCCAATCTAAATGCTAAAGATTTCTGCAACCACTAGGAAAATCTCAAAGCCACTTACACCATTATGAGAATGTCCAATGCGCACGTATTGTACTTGGTGGTTATACATTTGACGCGTTCTATACTTTCCACACACCTTCGGTTAGGTAGTAGATACGTATGTAGTTGTTATCATTATTGTATGGTGTTTTCTGGTGTATATATATTGTTTGCAGAGCACCGCAAGAACCGCTGGTAACCACCAAGTCGCTCTGGACCGTACTCTGACCCACGGGAAATTACGAGTATATACAATTTTCTCTTCCATTGCTCCCAACTGTCCCACGTCATTCCGAGTAGTATGAACGAACATTGTCATGGGATACGGGATGCCGCATTACAAAGCTGCTGGTCACCTCACACTCGATAGCACCGGGACTTGGTACAGTTGAACGGGGATTCGAGATATTCACAATGGATCCTAACTTTCCAAAAAAATTTTTGCGAAACGTCACAAGTGGGGCGGCGTTTCGTCCAGCACTGACGATAGATCGAGTGAGTAACAAGAATCATTATTGGTACGCTCTGAATTTTCTACTATTTGTTACTTTCATTCAACGAATTAAATTTTGATTCAAAATTTCTTGATGTCTTTCGTGAGCGTCACAGATCTTTGGCTGGCTCATAGTGCTCGAGGAAAACAAACCTCCTTCGTTCAACGTCCGGCTATCGAGTAGTCAGAAAATGAAGTAATTTTTATCTCAATTCTCCCTTTCTTTCTCGCCGCTTTCGACATCGTTTTTTTTTCCCTCTCGCCACCTCACGATTCCGTTTTATTTTTCTCCATTCTCGCCGACAACGAGTTTTCTCGCTGTGAAAGAAATAAGTGGGGGACAGCAGAGAAGCAAAGGACAGCAAAGCTTTTGCAGAATTTTATCTGCAAAAGTGTAGAGCGCGTTTTTAAATTGGACCCAGATTACCGGCCGTGACTCTGCGGAGCGAGGCGAAGTGAACGAGGCAATGAGAGAGAAAGATAAAGGAAGCGTTTGGGCAACCTGTAGTTCGGTTTCGAGCGTGAACTTGGTTTAAAAAATAGAATCATCCACCAAAGTTGATGACCCTGAAGTTCGCAACGTTGGGCCCCAACGAAAAATACGTTTTTCTATCAAGTGTTGGCTCAATTTTAAAAACCAGGACAATTTTCGTATCGATTATGTCTTTAGACCCCAAAAAGAGATCGTTTTATTGTCTTGACCAAATATTCAATGAGAATCTTGAGATTTTCCCCAAAAAAAAGGGACTTTCGTTGCATTCCAACGATGGAAACTTCAACATCGTTAAAGTTGTCTGATCCTAAGCCTGAAAAAGTATCACTAGGTAATTTCGAATGTAATCGAGATTAAAGTTTGTGAAATATTTTGAACGTGCATTCTCGAGCTCCAATGTTCAAATTTACATTCGCACCAGTGCTGCTCATTTTGTTTCCCTTGAACAGGAGGAAATACTTCGTCTCGTTAAGCTCAATCCACCGGATACGGCCATAAGTCTTCATATATGCCCGGAGTACCCCGATTTCATATCACAAGAGTGAACGACCTCGAAGTCAAGGAACGAATCTAGACAGAAGCTTACTCCTTATGAATTTCCATTGTGCATTAATGTACGAGAGTTGAGTGCTGTTCGAAGCGATGGTGCATTCGCATAAGAAGTTTTTTGCTCCTGACTCTTGCACCGAGCGGCGGGAGTTAGGGGATGAGGAGCTATATATACAGGAGAATGTGCCGTGTGCAAGCCTCTCTTATCCCATTCTACCACTGCCAACCTCGTGGGGAGAACGGCACACCCTCGCTTCTGAAGCATCGAGATCTATAGAGCGTTTTGGACTTAGCAAGGAGAGAGGATCATTTTGCTGGATGAGAGCCAAATACCGAGTACCATTGTTCGTCAGCTCGCACAGATAAAGGAGAGAGAACTTTTGTGGAAATGGTACGAACAACCACCAAGATCTCATGTTTTTCAGTGAGAACGAGAGACGAAGAGGACTTTAGACGAGCCTCTCCAGCGGTCATTCGAAACACCAACTGACACTATTTATAGCGCACTATAATGAAAAATCATTCATATTTGAATTCTGGAGTTTCCTGTGGGGTGAGGTAAGTCCCTGAGACTTACTAACGCAAAGGAAAACCTCGTCCCTCATATCCACGAGCAGCAGATGTTTGTTAGTCGTAAAATTTCACGTATTATGCCAAAACTTGACTCTAAAATACGTTTGAACGCTATTGAAATAATGCCAAAACCACAAGACCCTTTGCTCCGGGCACTTCGTCATGCGGGCTTTCTCTATAAATCCAACAGTTGACAGTGCCGTAATTTGACTTTTTATGAGATAACATATCACGCGGAGAAACCATTTTTACGAATGCTTCCACGAATGTCAGTTCTTCCAGGCGCGAGACATTTAACTTGTTAATGTTAATTGATCAATAAATAGCTTCTTAATCGTTGTGAAATTTGTACACGACCTCCTGAATACTTTATGTAAAAACATACCAAATTTTAACCACCTTAAGGATTGAAATAAAAAATGATAAGAAAATTCCGAAAATTAAGTATGTTTTTGTATGAAGTATTTAAGAGGTCGTGTAAAAAATTCACGATGATTAGGAAGCTCGTTAATAAAAAATTAACATTTTGTTAAAAATAATTTTTTAAACAAATACAAAAAAATATAAATCAATGAACTTCGTTTTGTTTCCGTTGGTTTCAGCATATTGTAGATATGAAAAAATTGAGAGGTAAAAAAAAAAACTTATCGCAAAGTTCTGCCAGTTTCCCTAAAACTAATTTTGACTACATTTAATTTATTAATGTTAATTGTTCAACAACGAGCTTCCTAATGGTCGTGAAATTTTTACACGATCTCTTAAATACTTTGTACAAAAATATACCAAATTTTCAGAATTTTCTATCACTTGCAACTGGGGACTCAACATTCTTAATCGAGATTTAGTCAAGTATTGATTTTCTCATGTTTCAAGTTTAAATCGCCCCAACAGGTGAGACAATTGGCGCATGCTTGGTCGACTTTTTAGTGGGCCGTAAACATGTTTAGTACCAAATAATCAATTCAACCAACCTCCCGATGTCATAGACTGCATGTATGCCTGACAGTTTGTATGAAGCTTGTCGGATTTATTGGATATGAGAAGTACGACATTTTAGCAGGAGAAAGAAAAACAAATTGGGCTGATTGAATTAGTGTCGACATAGATGGCACCAGAAAAGGAGTCAGTAGACAGCAGCTGTTTTGCTTTGCCAGGGTGTTTTACCGCAGTGCCGAATATAGGTAGGTAAAGTCGAGATTCGTGTAGGGGTAACTGGGTTGCCGCATAGTGACGTCACAATCACAGTAACCTACTTCAGGCAAATAGGGAGAGAGGACAAGGAGGAACAGACCAGGGTCGAAAGAGTAGAATGGGAAGGACAAGAGAGAAAGAGAGAAACATATACATATGCATAAAGATGCGAGGAAAGGCTCTCGCCCAACCAGACAAGTAAAAAGCTCCACTCCTCGTTTGGTATTCCACGAACATCGCCAAGGAAATTACGTGTCCTTCCACGACCCTGGCACGTATCCTACGACCTCTTTCTCTTTCACCACACCTCAAACCGCTCGTTCAGCAAATTTATATCTCTTTCCACTCGCGTACCATGTTACGAAACTAACTCACCTTGCCCTTTACAGAATGACCGAGAAATTAGGGCCCGATTAAATTTTTTACTGCCATCATTTTCATCCCTCTGAAATAGAATAAAGTTGAACTCGTTCCAATCTATGAACAAAGTACATTCACAGCACTTTGTCTCTCTAGGCATTTATCATTTTCTTCCGCTAGAATTATTTCGCGAGAAAAACTGTCTACAAGGTTATTGAGGCTCGGCTAACAATAGTGCATTGTCAATTATGTAAAAACATTTTTTAAAGAAACTTTCCTCCTGTCCGAGAATATTAGAAATTGATTGAATATTTTTTTCCAAACAAACACGAGCTCATTGTAAAAAAAAATTGAGTTCAATGGGAAAAAGTAAATTATTATTATTTTTTTTTTTTTCATATAAATCGTGACGTTGGCGACAATTTCTCAGTTTTTTGTGCTTACATCGTAACAGCCGATTGCTTGGTTCACCGATAATGCTACAGTTATTACTTCATGATAAATCACAATGTAATATGCTAACTATGCAAATTGTGGCATTTGGAGGATAAAGTTTCACGATTACTTCGAGACACTTGGAGCATGCGGAACAACTCCATCGACCGGTATGAAGATATGCATAACAGCGTCATGACGCCGACCTAAATTCTATATCGAACAGGGAAGCCCGCAACGTATGGCGACCTTACGTGTTCAGATCCACTGCTGCTCGAGTATCTGGCGACTTAGGAAACCTTGTCGATACAAACATGCATCCGCATCCGCAGAATTTTCGTTACGTAGCCGCAATGTCTGCGAAAAATTTCTTTGAATAAACGCAAATGCTGTAGATGATTTTTTATCAAAATTTGTTCTGTTATAATGTATCACGATTAAACTTTGACGATTCGAGTTCTGAGCCTCGAAAGAAATCATTATTGAAAAAAATACAAAATTTATACATTTAACGTCCCATGCAGTAATTCATAAGAAATGTTTGACCATTACACGACAGTCGAGCTGACACGATCAAACCAGAAGTTTTCAACAATTTTTGCAATCAGTTGAAAAAAATGTATTTTCAAAAAGTCACTTCTAATTTGATTTATTTCGAAGGAACCCTGTAAATTTTTGGCCATAAAAAATTGGTTTTTTGTTTCTTAAGATATTAACTTTTTAGATCCTTCTGAATTAACGAGGCATGTTCTTTTTCGTTATGCAAGATTGCGCAAGCTTCTCACGCTGAAGAAAGAATTTGGTAAATTGAATTTGCCGGTAACAGGCCTGGAGCCAACATTGGAATGGGACCGAGGAGCAGGACAACGAAGACGACAACGACGACGATAAAAAGACATGCAATGTACACCTACGTACAGCTCTTTCGATGGAAAAAGTTGTAACTAGTTGGACAAAAGACTGTAAGTTAGAACTTACAGTGCTGATCGGCAGGAAGTTAAGATGCGCTATGAAAAGGCGAAGACGAGACTGTTCAACGTAATACAAAGTCTGCGTTATGGAATCGATGGTCGTTTCGTCCCCTCACCTACTTAAAGGAACCAGAATATGAGTTTTGGTCGCCTTTTCAACATTCTCTTCTTCATTTTTTCAATTTTCGCTTGCTCACCTTTTAGCGTTCACCACTTTGAGAAGCAAGCCGTATTCATGACTTTGAGCTCATATATTTTTTTCCACGCGATAAACTGCTTCGATGTAAAAATAATAGTAAAAAAAAAAATCGACACAATTTTTTTCCACAGCATTTTCATTCCGAGGACTGTGTGATTCCTTTTCATCGAAATCGGAGTCAATGCAGTTTTCGAAAAATTACCAATGTCAGGATTCCTGTAATGCCAACCAGAAGAGCCTCACCATCTCTTCCAGACCTTCCCAGACTTATAGCAGCACCGAAAGCAGATTCACTCAACAATTTACATGTTTTCAATCACATGGATATCGTCCGACTAATATGGAAAATTCTCAACGGTCACATTTTCAACGAAAAACACTTTTGGTCTTATGAATTCAATTTTTTCTATCGATTGGGCATTTTTGGAGGACGAAGCTGGTTAAAAGTTTGAAAAGAAAATCGTCCAGAGAGTTATTGAAATGTGAAACCGTAACCAACCAGAAAACAGTATTCCACGAATTATTGCATCTCAATAGTGTAATTAACAAAGATAAATGAACAAAAGTGGTTAAGAATAATCGATTTCACTGTTCGAAACAATGTACAGAGCGACGATATCGATAAAGTTCATCAAGAATTTGATGTTGACTCAGCAGTGATCTCAAGCCTCTAGCGAACAAAGTCTGAGTCATTGGACTCGAATGCAGGATGAGACAATTAAGTGGAATGAATGGCACGTATACTGAGAGGTCTCGGCACGAAAAGGGTCTTGGAGTTGATGGTTACTAACGAGTGGATACGTCAGACCTGTTGAATCGAGAGCTCCGAGACGCTTTACGACAATTTGTCTTCTGACAGCGTGACAGACATCGCGCTATTTTCGTTGACTCAATAAAATTTTTACGACGTCGTAGTAAAACGGATCGTAATAGTTTTACGGGTTTAATTAATTATTTCTCACGAAAAATCAATTCGTTTTTTTTCATGATCGTTTATTACAATTCAATCAGTTATAAACATTGAGGCACGAGTGGAATTAATCTTCACTTCTGCCGAGGATATGTATCAAAAAGCTTCAAAATGTCCATTATCTCGAGTGATGTTTTTCGCCAAATTTTCAACCCCACCATTAGAATCCTTCACGAGCTTTACCAGGTGCGCTCGCTTCTGTCCAACTAGCCCTTTCGCCTCATTGTATTTAGAACAATAGCTTAATTACTGCAAAAGACGAAGGAACAAATAAAATACATAAAAATTCTAATTAGTTCGAGGAGAATGATTTTTTGACTTAGATCGCAGAGCGCAGCATTTTCATCTGTTGCGCAGAAAACCTCTGGGCATCCATTACAAACAGTTTCGACTGACTAAAATTTACACACGACATTAGAATTTTTATCATACTTGTTTTTTGCTTACGCGGAAGTTAAGTGAGCTTTTTTAAAACAAGTCGAGTGACGGGTAAAAAATTCGTAAACTATTTTTACATGAATCCAACTTTATGCTTCGAAGTATCAATCGCTACTAGGAACTCAAATATTTCACTTTCAAGTTTATAATACACGCTGCAATTTAACTTTCCAAAGAATTGGAAAAGTTCAACTTTTTTTTTCTCTCTATTTTCGGAATAAAATCGTTTGTATTTCACAAATACCGAATCGTCTGATGGACGGACACTCGTATTGATCTGTCTATGCATATAATCAACTTACTTTTGCGGAAGAACCGGTCAGTGCGATGAGCGCGAGAAATATGATCGTAGCGATTTTCATTGCAGCAAGGTGTTCGATTCGAGTCGTGAGGTGAGGCGTCACACACAACAGACACTAATTTGCAATGATGGAGTGATCACACCGTGTCGGACATTTATATGTAACGGCGACCGAGCGAAATGAGGCACGGAGAAGAGAGTGGGATATTTGGAAAATTCGTCAAACAAAATGACTTTTTAATGGGCCGGTATCTAAGCGGGACGTTATCGTACTTATTTTTGTTGGTGTGCTCGCGTGTAATCACAGCACTTGTATATCGATTTCTTTAGGATTTTCAGCCACTTATTTTTTATTAGGTCTCGAAATCGAAAAAAAAAAAAATTACGAAATGTTTATTAATTTTTCCTCTAATATTTCAAAATTAATTACGTAATGAAGAAACTACATCATTTCGTAGTTTTACCAGAGACAACGTCCAGCCCCTTTAAAACAGAGACTCCTGCTCGGGCCTGTCCATATACGCAGAAATAACGCGAAGGCGCTATCGTTGGAGGCTTGAAAAATCTCCATCGTTGCTTTTTAGTTGATAAAAACTATATTTTGTATAATTTTGACGGAAAAGGAATTTTGACGGAGAGGAAACAGGAGGAGGACGATGTCGGGTGTGGACGTGTCAAAAAGGTTGGGGTCGTCAAGGTCATCGACGGAGCGCAGATTTCACATCGAGCAAGGGTCGCTGCTCGAAGTTTCCACCAAACTCGAAATCATTATCGTGATTAGCGTGCAAAGGTTCGAGAATCAACGGAGTCCCGTGAGTAGGCGAAGAGTGGGGAGGTTACGACCCTTCGTCCGAGAAACTTGTTTTTCGAAATTGTTCGCGGACTTTCGTCCGCTTTCGTGTTAGACGGCAACGAGGACAGACGTTTTTTTTCTCTCGCCACAGCTAAACTGATCAAGGATACGACGTCACTGAATTTCCGAGAAGACTTCCCTACGGTATTTTCTGAGTCTCGTTCCACGCCAACCAAAGAGGTGAGCCGTCGTCGCACTTTCCATTTTTCTCCAGTATTTTGGGAAATTATTAGTCATTCCGACGAATTTTCATAACGATAATTATTAAAAAGCTCAGTTGATTAGAGAGCAACGACGTTTTCGAGTACGTTTGTTATTGCCGAAAGAAATTTTGGTTTTCTTTCTTTCGAACGGAAGTCATTGGGTGAAGTTATTCGTCTATCATTTCGAGTCTCTAAGATTCTGTTGTAATATTGTGTATTAAGCTAAAATAAAATCGTTACCGAAACAGTTGAACGTCGAATATTCACCATTTTCCTGGAAATAATCTGATTATTCTATTTTCGAATCTCCTGTTTGCTTCCTTCGACGGTGACCCACTTCGGTGCGAAATCGACTAGCAGAGGTAATAACCGGATTATTGTGCAAAAACCGTCAAAATATGGATTTTTTTTCTCATAAATCTACATCCTCAGAGTAACTTCTAAATGTCATACTGGTTTTTAATTAATCTATAAATTCGCAGAGATGAGGATGTGTTAAAATAAATTAGTAATTGACTTTCCAATCGAGATGGATGGCCATAAATGGTTTGACTATGATGGACACTATGAATCATTTCCATTAAAAAAGCTGCAGCAAAAATTAAAAGGCGTATGACTAAATTTGAATGTAAATAAATTTTCAAGAATATCAGGAAACTTTTGAACACGTAAATACGAATTGAGTTATAATTAACTGGGAGTATATTTGAACGATGGGAAACTGTTCATGTGAATGTCGAATATATCGTATCAATAAATTCCAATTAATGCAATAATTCCTTAAGAAATTCAATGCATCCATGCACGATGCTGAAATTTGGATCGTTGGAAACCAACGAAAAATATATTTTTTATTTATTATCTTGATGACTAATCGGATCGTTCAAATTTTTCCAGTAAATTTGTTCATTATCGTTGACAAATATCGTATGAAAATTTTAGACTCTCTGCTATGAAAAATAATCAGTTTTCGTTGCATTCCTACGATGCGAATTTCAACATCGTATCTATGCACACCATGATGATTATTTTTCTATGATATAGGAATCTAGTTGCAATGTTCAATCCTAGGATGTCAAATCAATCAGAAGAGGAGCTTGATGTTCCAACAACTGTTTCATGGCTGGATGTAAATGAATTTTCAGGGATGAGCAAACAATGATGACGGAATAAGGATCACAAAGCATTGAGTGGTTCTTCGATGCATTCATTTTTCCAGATTTATTTCTTCAATGTCTCTCACGTAAATCGCAGCATTCCAAAGCCGCAGCCAGCCTACGCAAGTGGAAGTTATGCTTGGAGGGCAGAGAGGCTCGGAAAATAAATAAATTCAATTTCAATCGATTGGTCCCAGGAGCAGGATCGAGACTGACAAGGAATTCGAAAACTAGGAACTGATCCTCGACTCTAATTCTACGATGTTGAAGTTTGCATTGTTTTAATACAACGAAATTCTGTCCTTTTTTCAATACAACTCATAATTATTATTCAATATTTGGTCTGGACGATAAAACGATCCTCTCTTGCGACCTCAAAAATTAATCGACACGAAAAATTGTCATGATTTTCAAAATTCAATAAATAATAAATATACAAAATATTTTTCGTTGAATGTCAACATTGCAAACTTCAGAGTCATCGAATTCTCTATTCACGATGTATGAACTAAAGAAACCTGCTTTAACGATTTTTTACGGAATCCGGATTCCACACGTACATACACCAGTTTGCGAGTAAGTTATTATTAGACGGAGGCCAATGCCACACACGTTTCCAATGCTCGTGCCGGGGCATATTTCAGAGGATAAATCTACAAGGCAACTTTGAAAGAACAATTCGCTAGCGGCTGGTTTTGAAAAATGGACGCAAGAGTGTAGTAGGTATGCCGAGAGCAAAATAAAAGCGTAAAACGTGGTGGTCTTGTGCGACAAAGGGGCCGATGCACTAGTGTAAAAGCTCACCGCAGGGCTTTGACAAGGGGAGCAATAAGCGAGAAGGTAAGAAGTGCAAAAAAGCCCGAATGTCAGGAATTAAAAAGAAAGGGAGCAGACGAAGAGAGAAAAAAGGATTCGGGCGGACAAATGAGCACATAGCTCGGAGCGAATCCCCGTCATTTTAGAATAGTTGCCTGTAATAGCAATGAGGAATGCTGCAGTTACAAACTTCCAGCGGATGATAACCCGAGGTTTCTGCTCCTCCACAAATCGTAAAGGCACTTCTCTTTTGTTCTCTTCAACAATTCAGAAATCCGAAAACAAAAGAACTAGAATCTGGTTGATCGCCGTTTAAAAGCTCGTTGAATTCAAATCCAAAAATTGGAATAAGAACGAATGGAAAATATTCCGAATCGCTGGAAACCTGGTAGTCCCTCGTTCACGACTAGTCGATGTACAAGGGAAATGCTCAATCGATTGATTACGTCACAGGAGAGTTCTCGGGCTCCAATTTGTCCAAGGGACTTGTGGAACTGGAGCTGAATTCAAATTTGCTTGCGGTAATTAGCCATTTGAAGACAGATGCAGAGCCCGAATACAGAAACAAAGGGGACTGGATCGTAAAGCTGTAGTGTATTCCGGGACTTCTCCAATAATTGGAGAGAACGGACGAACCAGAGATAACCAGTTGGTCCTATAACGGAAAGGTTTGTTTTTTCGGCATTTGAAATACTGCCTGGATGAACGAGTTAGCTTCCGGACACCATGGACACTCTCAGCGCAAGAGCTTTCGCTTCAACAACTGTACGTATGAACGACCTTCAACCGATCCAGTAACGACGAGAACTCATAATTACTCCATAGTTTGTTCGTGGCGTTTCACCAGCTCCGTATCGAATTCTCCTTTATATCTTGGCCTTTATATTTCGCATTACGTGTCTAGAAATTTGGTCCAACCTTTGTGTCATCCAGGCGACGATAATACATTCTCCTCGTTTATGTACATACCGCTCTTTCTACTGGTGTTTCTTATTGTACATAGGCTATGTATAGCTAGCGAAAAAAGATGCGTGCAATCTAGGAATTTATGCATATTGTACGTGCATTATGCATTCAAGCGGATACTCCATCAACGTGTTTATAATTTTAAGCTGCCATTTAGCTCCACCTGAATAATTTTATAGTCAATTTCTCCTACGCACGAGGGACCTTGTCTCGTGACACCGGCTTTACATCCGCTGCTGCCATGAAAAATCTCCGGAAACTTCTAAAAATTTGTTCATTATGGAAAAAAAAAAAAAAAAAAAAAAAAACAGATTTATGGGAATCCGGAGGCAATTCGAAATTAAATTCCTGCATTTCAGAAAGAATAATCCAATCGATTTATTCGAACTTTGCAGTATTGCAGGGGGCGGCGAAATGTATTGTATAGAATCTTCCGAAAGGAGGCAATCGTGGTCAGAGATATTTTTCGACGGCATGACTTTTATAGGAACCGCGAGTTTCGATGGGAATAACCTCAAACCCGGAACGGAATATAGAATGTTAGGTTAGAATTTTCAGATTGAATAAGTGAATGGAACGAAGTTAAATTCACAAAAATGATCAAACGCTTCTGAATCAATTTGACTGTTTTTAGTATGTAATACGATAAGCAGAAAACTATGTGGAGCAATAGGATTGAACGTGGCCGGTTGTTAACGTCCAATCTTGTAACGAGCCTTGAAGCCAACGACGCCATTAGAGATTGGATAAATGGACGTTGGAAGTCGACGAGTGATCAATGTCTCTGCCATGCACTCTGATTCGCAGATAATCAATAGTCGCGATTGGCCTCTTTCAATTTGTAAAAGTGACCAATCATCTCGCCATTGGATCTTGAGGCTCGAGTCATTCAACGGACTTGATATTGTTCACAAATTAAAACGAAATCTTAAAATCTTTCGCAATTAGCTGGATTGTTGAGAACGGCGAGTGTCATCAGAAATTAGGGAGCCAACCTAGGCTCGCCAGGTGTCGGATTCAAACGAAGAGTCGAGTTTCTTTTCCGATATTCCATGGACACATCCAAAGGAAAGAAAGTTCCGTATCATAATCCTAAAAATCGTTTTTGGGTCGGATGAGTATTATTATTGTCATTATCCTCAATGCGCAACGCTCCGCAGCAAGCAAAGTAAACCTGCGGATGGTATGTTTAGTAATTGATTGGTCCAGAAGTCTTGATTCTACGTTTTGATCATTTTAACAATACATTGAATCTTAAGGACGGCGACGGTCAAAGCTAAATTTTTGTTTACAATTTTTCTTACATACAAAATGATCTGCGAGCCCAAGTTCATGAAAAAAAAGGTGTTACAAATTGACTAAAGAACAACATACTCTAAATTCAAGATTGTCCGAGGTAATCTGTACTTGTTATATAATAAACAAAATTTCGAAAAAAATTTACGACCGATTTTTTTGAAAAACCAAATAAAGCTTCTTCGATATGAAAGTGTATGCAAAGTTTCGAGAGACTTTACCATTTAGAAATCGAGATATTTAATGTTGAAAATAGCAACTTTTAACACACGCTCTTATGAGAAACAACTGAAAATTGTGATTTTAATAAATAAATTTCTCGACTTCTACATGGTGGAACCTCTTGAAATTGCGCGAGCTATTAGATATCACTATACCCTTTGTGTGGTGTAAATTTAAAGGAATTCTGTCGATAGAAAATTTTGCATACAAGGTCCTTACAGAAAATTTATTCACGAAATATTGTGTAAATGTAAGGAACGTTGAACTGAAAAATGTCTTGCAAAAATATTTATTACGATCGACTATTGAGATGGAAATATTCAGTACAGTAATGGAGTAATATGGTGTTCTGAAGGGAAAACACATGGTCGAAAAGCTGCGTGATGCAAATATGGATAAAGGCTCATTTATGGGCATACATCTCTCGAATACTCGTTGTGTCTATAGACGCAGGATGAGCATGGAAACACAATCATCCGTATGTGACAAAAGCGGAAGCAAACAGATGTGCGTGTTATTGTGGCTCCATTGGGCGGGCCAAGCACGCACTTGCGTGCGAAATGGCCGGTGCAAAGGTGGAGCACCTTGCAAAGTGAACAACGATACACGTGCGGACGGATCGATCGGTGCGTACAAGTTAAAGGCATAAAAGCTGGTGAAGGGCGAAGCTTTAACAGCCAGTGTTTCTGCGCCAACCTCGATCGATCACAATCTTTCCCGGATTGCGAGTTCATTACGGGCGCACCATTTGTGTTTTATCATGTTTCTACGATCTCACAACTACGATACAATATACCATCAGGAGAGAGGTAGCCATGACCTTGAACTTTAGGAACAATGAGCAATCGTTCTCGTTGTGTGAAAGTCTCATTCTTCGTCTAGTTGCGATGGGAATCAGTAACGTCTTGCCTCAATATTTTATCGTCCGAATTTCGTTAATGTCCGACGTAATGTCTACGTTCTTCGGGTCTTTTCATAACCCTTCGCTAACGATATTTTTCAAGTTCGGCAATCTTGAAGTTTGGATAGAGCTCGTGCCTCGGTGTAGACAACGGGTGTTAACTGCGAACACCAGATACTTTTGTTACACACAACTCCCGTGGGAGCACTGAATTATTTAGGAAAACTTTCAACTCCTGTTTTTAAAACTGCTCTGTATACTTTGAATCGCTATGAATAGCGATGTTTGATAGCTTTTCATATACACAACATGACATTTTCTGATTGCGTTACAACCCCACGTCAAAACCAGTATCAAACTCGAACGCGAGCTCTTGAACTTGTTCAGGGCTCACGGTCTCCAACATTTTGTTCAGTGCTTTTTTATATCATCAAACCCCATTTTTCAACAAGAACCACTGAATTATTTGCTTTAAAATGGCCTCGGAAATATTAATCCACCCAAAAAACATACAAGCCCTGATTATTTGTTAATTGCATTAATAACATATGCAAAAAAGCAGTTAGATAATTTTTCGAAAAACTCAGATTTTTGTAAAATTCGAAAAATCATAAAATTTAAACTGTTCAAACGATATTTTCCAAATTCAATACCAACCTTCCTATTGTGATACTCTATTTATAAAAAAAAAAAATTAGTAATAAATCTTAAAATCTGCGGAAGCTAGAGCGGTGACACACTTTTTTGAAAATTTCAAAATACCGTAAAATTCGTTCTTTTCTAGCAATTCCAACAAAATTCTTGGAGAATGGAGAGCTTGTATAGATTAACATCTGTGCGAAACGGGAGCTCTGTAGCTCAAATCGTTCTCGAGTTATAAAACGTTTGAATGTTACAGTGCCAGAACATGAACACACACACACACACATTCGGACGTTTTTATAGATATGATTTTTCGACATTTTGGGACATTTTAAGCTCATTGACGAAGAAAACTGGAAAAAACATTTTTCACTGTCACAAAGCTTCCGCTATGAGGAAGCAAAAAATGGTCGAATTTCGTACTTTTTCATAAAAAATCGGTTCCTCCTTAACTGGTATAAACAATTTTGCTCGCATTTTTGCGTTCAGTCAGTTTCGTTCGAAAAAATTAAAAGAAGTTTCATTAGGAATGTTTGAATGACTGACTCGAAGAATGCAATTTCAAGCTCTCTTAAATTATTTCAGTTTTCGCTCGATAGTTAATCACTGGCGTTGTCCTGCACTAGGCAGGAATGTTCCAACGGTACAAAGACGAAAAAGACATATTGACATTTCATTGTCCGTTTTATATTGGAATATTGGGAGAACGGACAAATAGTTAGACGTTGCTGTTGGGTGGTAATCCTTTAGCATGTCTGTTCTGTCGAAGCAGCCTACGAAGCGAGGCTCATTATTCGCCCTAGAGGAAACCGGATGCTCGTAAACGAAACCGCGCACTGCAGGGTTTCCAGACCTCCCTCGCATATTTTCTCGCCCTCGTACTCTTCAACAACTCGCAACCTTTACCTCATAGCCTGGTCCTTTTCTCCGGGCGACGTACACGATCGTTGCAAGAGATCGAGACAGTCGATTAATATTTCATGACCAAGTATTGTACATATTCTCGTGTCTACTCGGCGAAACGGAGACCGGGTTTACGGCAACTTCCGTACGGTATACATATCCCTACCAGAGAATATGTTCTCGTACTTTGGAAGCATCATTTTTCATCTGTGTTCCTGCATGTTGGCTTCCGTTTGCCTTTGAAGTCTTGCGTTCGATCGTTCCTTCCGTTGACACTTCCGGCTCCGTGTCGTCAGTAAAGTAAAGTTGAAATTGATTCGTGCGGCATTGTTACAAACGATCCCAACTCACCGAATGGAAGACGTGCGGATCCCTGAACTTGCATGGGGAAGGTGACATTATCACAAATTTGTATAGAATATTTTTAATTACAAAAAAGTCAAGTGGGAGTCGGGTTATCGTTAACGACTTGTTATTTTTTTTTCAACTTGCGGGAGCAATATTTCAGTCACGTAAACGTTTTCTAGTAAAGTGTCGCGTCGCAGGGAGTAAAAAAGGAACCAAAAATGAAAAACACGATGAAACCAAGTCGGATACAGTTTTTAATGAAAAAATTCAATGTAAATAGAGTCGCGGTAGCGCGGAGTAGAAAAAACTGATACGAATAGATAAATAAATATACGGGGAGTGGGAAAGGAAGTAGAAGAGCGAGGGGAAGATAGAAAGATGTAGGTGGCAAGCAGTGAAAAATTCGCGACGACACTTTAGCCACGTCGACCCGAGCTGTTGCAGCAGCCCTTGGTTATGTTTAACAAAACGTTTCGTGGTAGATATAGAGATCCTGCGAAGGCGAGGACTCGCGGGGAACAGTGGAGAGGAACGAGCGGAAGATTCAGAGGAAAAATGTAAATTTATCGCGAGAGTAGAAAATAAAAAGAAGTTGGTCCTCTCTTTTATTCTTTTACAGAGTAGCCGAGAAAAAGGCCGAGCTTTCTAGCGTAAAAGTATATATACAAGCAACGAAAGACGTGAGAGCTTATCGTGGAAAGGGCCGCTGATGGAGAATTTTAACCCCCCGTAGACGCCAAGTACTGACCAAACGGGTTGGAAATTGTAGAAGCTCGCCACAGAACGGTGTGAGTTAATGCCTGAATGTTAATTATACCGCGCCCAGCCGGTCTCCGAAACTTTATTTTATTTTTTCATCCTCTTTGATGCACTCCTTCATCTTCTTCTCCATAGTTTAATGTCAACGACGACCAAGTTTTGTCGATGTGTTGTGTTTTTTTTTTATCATTCAACGTTGTCATCAATTCTCTTATTTTTTTTCCTTCCAATGTTCATCTAATTTGATCCTACGTTTTCTCGGTCGACACATACATCCGGCATACAGTTTCTACACCTACAAAAGTCTGTTCAATCGTAGATTAAAAGCGTTTAATTTTCAAGCACGATAAAGCAGAGTTTCCCCAATGTTTAAGCGGTTCATGTACACTCTGGATTTTAGCAACTTTCGGGATAATGGTGTACACTTTGCGTAATTCTGGTGGCCCATGGGCTGGAACCTTTTGTCTCGGGACAAAGGTTCCCTGCTCCCTGATTCTATATGCTTTGGCCCTATATGGAGAAGAGAAAAGATACCAACCACGATCTACAGTCGACGAATACTTTCAGGTGAAAGTTTCGAAACATGCCAGAGTAATGGCAAAGCTACTTGTTTCCCAAATTTAACCAGTGGCATCGTATCGAACACCTGCTACAGTCAACGAGGCATGAAATTACCCATTATAGTCTTCACAGTGGATAAAACGCGCAATGCGGTTGAATGACAAGATTTTCGATGGACTTCCACAACTTCCGGTACATTATAGTGTTGCAAATAATTCTATTATGAGATATTCGCATCAAACGGGTATGATGCAAATGAAAATGACAAGTGCGAAGAAGAAACTTGATTGGAATCAACATCTGATTGAGTTCATAAATTCTCGATTGACTAAAGAACTGAATTGACTGAATTGACTAAAGAACAACATACTCCAAATCCAAGATTCTCCGAGGTAATCGGTATTTGTTATATAAAGAACAAAATTTCGATAAAATTTGACGACCGATTTTTTTGAAAAACTAAATAAAGCTTCTTCGATGTTACATAAAAGTGTATGCAAAGTTTTAAGAGGCTTCACCATTTAGAAATCGAAATATTTAATGTTGAAAATTGCAACTTTTAATACACGCTCTTGTGATTTTTATAAATAAATATCTCGACTTCTACATGGTGAAACATCTTAAAATTGTACGAGCTATTAGACATCACTATTCTCTATGTGTAGTGCAAATTTAAAGGAATTCTATCGATAGGAATTTTTGCATACAACGTCCTTAAATGAAAAAGCATGAGTATCAAGAACCATCGGCATTTCCATGATTATTTTCCTGTGCATTGTTTTTCGTCTGCGCATCATGAATAAAATGAAAAACCAGATGATTGTGTACTTTTGAGAATAACGGCGTAAATTCAGGAATCACAAATTCAGGCGATGGTTTTTGCGCACAGTGTGTGTTACGCAACATGTACAGTAAAAATCGTAACTACGCGGTATATAGTTGTTGAAACGAATGATTCCATTTTCAAGTCATAGCTGTATTGAACTATTTCTCTTCTCTTTTCGACCATTCCGGCGTGTACGCAGTTCGTGCAACGTGTGAACACTCCGGCATCGTTTGTTCAGTTCCAGCAAAGCGGTGATGGGGTTGACGGTAGTGGCGGGGGGCGAGAGTGGGGATTATATTTCCTGGCGTATTCGCGCCCATGGTTGCCGACATGAGCTATTTTTATTTTACCGCTGGACCGTGACGACCTTCGGCTCCGTGCCAACGGAAACGAGCTGTGAATTTTTCATTTTGTTTTACTTTTTTTTTTGCTTCCAGAATGCTCGACTATTCCGCTATGAATTTTGCGAGCGATGCAAAAAATGAGGGTGAAAAAAAAACAGAATGAAAATTCTCTGCGCTTTTGACCACGGGATATAAAAAGAGAAAACGGCCGCTTGAATAACATTTGTCTTTTTAAGGATGCGTTGGATTAATGGGTCAAAGATTCTTGTCCTCTTGTCGCCTTGGAATATCATTGTAAACGTATAGGCAGTCGAAACAGTTCGAAAAATTCGGTAGACATTTCTCCTTGGCCAAGGCAACGCGTTATTAACAAACATGAAGCTTTCTTAACGAGCTTTAATCATTTTAATTGACCGGAATTACCAAAGTCACCGCGATCTTCATCTTTGTCTTTTTATCTCTCTTTCCTCCGCACTTTCAAATTGTAATGGATACTTGGTGCATCGGGCCTAGCCTCTCTTGTCTTCTCCATTGTTCATTTCAATTGAACACATCCTACGGTATTGTAAAGCTACTGGAATGAGAATACAAGTATGTGCCAGCATCCGTCGTAATGCTGTCGAAAATTAAAGATTCGTTAACGATACTACGCGTTCTTAAGGACGTTGCGTGCAAAATATCCTATCGATAGAATTCCTTTAAATTTTCACCACACAAACAGAATAGTGATATCTAATAGCTCGCGCAATTTTAAGAGGTTTCGCCATGTAGAAGTAGAGATATTTATTTATAAAAATCACAATTTTCAGTAGTTTCTCATAAGAGCGCGTGTTAAAAGTTTCAATTTTCAACATTAAATATTTCGATTTTTAAATGGTGAAGTTTCTTGAAACTTTGATTACACTTTTATGCAACATCGAAGAAGCTTTATTTAGTTTTTCAAAAAAATCGGTCTTAAATTTTTTCGAAATCTTCTTTATTATATAACAAATATGCAGATTACCTCGGACAATCCTAGATTTAGAGTATGTTGTTCTTTAGTCAATTTGTAAAAACTTTTTTCAATGAACTTGGGCTCGCAAACCATTTTGTATGTAAGAAAAAATGAAAACGAAAATTTTAATTTGACCGTCGCCATACAACGTCCTTGATGCTTACATTCGGTTTTAAACGAAAATATACAACCTGACGATGGAGAATCCTACAAATGAATGCGAGAAGAGTTGATCTCCACTATCCAACATTATTTAACGCTGTAGACGCTTACCTGGAACAGAAACAAGTTTGCAATGATTATTCACCGAGTATATGGAATAACTACGATTACAGCAGGAATTACGGTTGACGACGAACGTTAGGATTAATGCTGGAAAATAATGTAATAATAAAACAGAGAATTCTGGTCTTGAGAATGCTCGACAATTGTGTACATTGGAGATACGCGCGGATCTTCATGTTTGCATTTGTCAGTACAGAAGTGTAACGAAGGACGTTCGGGTTTTCGGAATTACACAAGCGGATTAAGCGCCAGAAGCGCGGCGGAAACTACAGACAATGGAAGATACGGGTCGGAAGTCTTCATCACCTGCACATGGAAATTAAAACAAGCTGTTGGCCGGCAGGGTTTAATAAACAGACATGAGTTTGAATAGCGGAAGATCGCTTTGCAAGAGTTGAGAGGATTTTGGCTACGGGGTTAAATTAACACCCGCGTAAACACTTCAGTGTCGGTTCTGCGTCAAGTTCATTTTATGTCTCAGATGATACGTGTAGTAAATTCTTATAGAAAAATTTCTAAAATTTCAAAGTTATTAGCGATCGTTGTTACTTTTATGACACTGAAGTTCGCAGCGTTGGGTTCCAACGAAAAATACTTTTTGTATTCATTGTTTGTCAATTTTAAAAAACAATCATAATTTTCGTATCGATTTTGTGTTTGGATCCTGAAAAAAGATCGTTCTGTTGTCCTGATTAAATATTGGATCACGAGCTCTTTTCAAGAAAAAACAGAACCTCGTTGCATTCCAACGAAGCGAACTTCAACATCGTGCTACTTTTTGGGGCTCGAGGTAAAAAAGAAATAGCGAGTGACGAGAGAGCCTTTTTGGAAGAGAAAGACGAAAGTAATTGTAGTGAATTATCCAATGTCACATCATCCTTGATGAGGTTGAGTACATAGCCACGGTGTGTGCTCAGCTATCCCAAAAGGGCTTGCGTAAAAATTGAAACCTGTTTGAACATTCCGTGTATCCAAAATTCGAATAAACGAGCAACGACAAGAGTATAAAAGTTTTTGAATTTCCTCTTCAATGATTCAGATTTGAAATGACTAATTTCCTGGTGAGGTTGTGCAAACGTACGCTACGTATTGTATTATTCACTGCACGAGTTTACGCTCCGTACGAAGGAAGCATAGGGAGAGGTACGAGCTTCCAGCTTCGCTGGGAAAACCTGATGCTGATGGTATATGGAGGAGAATGTGTAGAAGGAAATATTGAGAGAACAGAGTGAATTGCCTCATACTCGAACGATTACTATATATCCACGGAAAGCTCATAGAGTCCATAGTAGACTTTTGTGAAGCCGACACGAACGCGGGCAATGGAGTTCAAACAAATACCGTAAATTTGGCAAATCCAACTTAGTATATACTCTCCAGTGAGCCCTTCATTCTCACTTGTCTTGCATGCCCAACGAACGACATTCCTTAAGGTTTATATAATTTCCCATTGTAAAATCAACTCGGTATGATCGAATGGATTACTTTGCAATTCCTTTTTAGAGGAGTTTCGATAGTTCGTGACGATAACGATGCTATTGAATTGTGCCCGACGAATTTCCATTTCTCGCTTTATATGGGCGTGGTTCCATCCGTTTACTGATTCGCATGCAAAGAGTTTCTTATCAACCTTCCGCTGAAGAAATTTGTAAAGAATACACAATCTTCGGTGGACCGGATGGAGCAACATAACTATGTCCAGCAAAAATATCAGGTAATTACGTTTGAAGATCATTTAACGATCATTCATTGCAATATTGACGCTCTGGTGTCAAGTCTGGTGGCAAGAAAAAAAACTAACCAACTTTCATGGTAGTCGAATTCATTGCATGAACGAACGTCACTCGCTGTCTCAATGTCGTCCCTCGTATTGCTTATCGATTCGTCGATTTTTTATGGGGAATACAAATTGAAAAAACTTCGGACTCCGAAGAAACAATATTCTTTGTTCGATATTTTTTGTTGATTACGAGAAATCTATCTTTCTAAATGTATCAGTGAAATTAAATTGTCTGAGATATTTGTGATCAAATAATGTCGGCTCGGACTGTACATGGAATATTCGTGCATCTCGTGCGCGAGAAAAAAAATTCTTCTCTATCAAAAGTGTCAACGTCGTCAATGTCGCTCGATGTATTACTTTTACCCCATACCACCGGAACGAATAGGATGGAGTATTTGTCGCGAACAGTGTGTCATTTGCCCCGGGGGGAAAAAGAGCCACATGTGGCGATATTTAGATTCTTCATTATGGCTTACCACATGGTATATAAATGTATATATAAAGCGGGGATCCATGAGGAAGCATGGCAAGCGTTCGCGTTTGTTGAATCGAACGATGACGCTGGATTCAACCCGTAAAACGAAATACTCGACGCAGTTCCTTTCTCAAACCTTTCCTTTGTGTACATAGTACACGAATGTATACATACAACGAGGGGATCAAATTTTAAAACCTCGACGCCCTAAATCCTGGACTAAACGACGGACCAACGGGGACTTTTCTTTCTCGCCCCCTCTTCCTCTCCCTGATCCTCTTTTTCGTTCTTTCTGCTGGGAAGAAATAGCAGAATTTACTGAATTGTGACACCGAAATTATTCTTGAATTTTCACCATTTTTTTTTGCGATCGTTGAATAACCCCCATTTGAGTAAAAAAATGAAAAGATTAGATAATTCAGCGTTGGGGTAATTGGAACTCGCGAACGGCAGCAAAAACCGGAAATGAATCGTTGGACACGGTCGAAAAAGATAACCAACCCTTTCGATGTATATTACAATGACGTGTTTGGGGATCGTAATCAAACCGTTGTGACACACTTCAGATCACAGTGGCCACTTTTGTGTGTTATTTCTTCAGTGGTGCATTACACAATCTCTCTTTCTATCTCTCGAAACTTGTCCCCGCGTCTACCCTGCTATGGCAACCCCTCTAGAAATCTCGTTATCCCTGTTTACTTCACCTCTGTCATGCAAATGAGCCTTTCAACGATCGGGTTCCCTTTTAAATGCGGTTTACCAACATTGAGACACCAAGCTAACCGACCGTGCACTACTGCGCAAGATTTTCTACACAATCGTCTGCTCGTACAATATATACATGTATATTCGGCGCCAACGGTATAATGCTCGGGGCGGTGACGATCCGACTAAGAGTTGCCATGAATACCGCCCTTTCCGCTGCCCCTCCCGTTTTTTCATTTTTTTTTTTTTTTTTTTGTATACATTGAACATTTCACCTCGGCAAAAAAAAGGAACGACACGAAGACAGAGACGCAACGTCATACGTGCACAAGTGGGAAGTTCTCGTCATTTGCTCTTGGGACATCAAAGATTTTCGTGGATTTTTCGAACAAGTTCTGATCTAGTCTTGAAAAATATCACTGGCAGCATGATCTGAACGAGAAAAAAAGGTTTTCGGAGGCTATTAGTAGCTGGTCGGTGGGCAAACGAGAAGTTTGGGCATGAATAGATTGAATAAGTCGCGTTTACACAGGATCCTAGAAACTCACGGAGTCGAGAAACTATTGAAGGAAATAGAATGAATTTGAAACTTGAACGCAAAGATAAGATAAGGGTGCGTGTTTTCGAGGTCACTATAACTGAGTGAAATTTTCTGCAGTCAAGATTGAGCACCAACAAGTTTTTCTCTCTTGCAACTGTATTCAAAGGATTGCCTTTTGTCTTTCACAGAAATGGGCTCTTTTCGTTATAATTATAATGGCTTGCACTTACGAAGAAATATATAAAGGGTTATCCAAAGCAAAGAAGGACCAAGACAGTTAAACTATCAGCCTGAAAACTCGAGTTGTCGAGAAGGAAGCAGGCAGAGAAGCAGGAACAGCCTCTCGATCTTCGTTCACCTCCAATCCCGTCAGCGACACGTCTTGCAAGAAACGCTTCGAAGCACTTCACTCTTCTCTGCGCAGCCCCGGGACTCGCTGCGAGATCCTGTTCTCTCGTTTTTCCTTTAACTTTCCTCGGAACCCAATTCTCTCACACTTCTCGCTATCACAGAACCAACGCTTATTCACTCACTCCCCATTCTCGCTGCCTCCTTCTCTCTCCGTCTTTTTTGCTGAACTCTTCCATCTTCCTCAGCTTTTCCAACCAATCAAGTCGCCTGCTTGCCATACCGGACCAATGGACGTCATCGTGTTTGTCGCTCATATAGTTCCTCCATCTTTCTCTGTTTTATTTGTGTTATTTTTCAACTACTCGTGCCTGTCACCGAACGTTGCGATGATTTCCGCGAGTGGGTCTTCTCGCGACCGGAAGCGGACGTTGCAGAAAAATAGACAAAAGGAGGGAAGCAACGGGGAAAGAGTGAATGTCCACGAGGGTGGAAATTGAAGAAAGAGGAGGAATGCAGCAGGAAACCAGAAGTTTTTCTTCGTTGGTCAACTGAACGAGAGGAACACCGAGAGTGAACGGACCGGTGACTATACCCTGCACTCCGATGCATGCTTGCTCTTATCAACCTTTTACAAATCGCAGAAACGCTCGTTGCAGTCTTCCGCACGTATATACTCTCATTTTCTCCCTAACTCGTCCAGCAGCTTTGCCTCGAAGTCCGATGTATCAATTTTTCGAACTTTTTATACTTTTTTGTAGCACAACGCGTCAAATGTTGATGACAATGGAAAAATCGGAAACATTAAGGACGTTGTATGGCGACGTTAAATCCAAATTTTTGTTTTCAATTTTTCTTACACACGAAACCGTTTGCGAGTCCGAGTTCATTAAAAAAAGTTGTTACAAATTGACCGAAGAACAACATACCCTAAATTCAAGATTGTCCCAGGTAATCCGTATTTGTTATAAAGTAAAAAAATTTCAAAAAAAATCTTACGACCGATTTTATTGAAAAAACTAAATAAAGATTCTTCGATGTTACATAAAAGTTTTAAGAGGCTTCACCATTTAGAAATCGAAATATTTAATATTGAAAATTGCAACTTTTAACACACGCTCTTATGAGAAATTACTGAAAATTGTGATTTTTATAAATAAATATCTCGACTTCTACATGGTGAAACGTCTGAAAATTGCGCGAGCTACTAGATGTCACTATTCTCTTGGTGTGGTACAAATTTAAAGGAATTCTATCGATAGAATATTTTGCATACAACGTCCTTGATGGTGAAGACCCTACGATGAATCTCTATGTAATCGTATACAATTGTAAACAGTAGCACAAGATTCTGAATGACTCTGAAGTTTGCAACGTTGTGATTCAACGAAAAATACATTGTATATTCATTATTTATTGAATTTTGAAAATCATGGCAATTTTCCGTGTCGATTGAGTTTTTGGGTCGCGAGAGAGGATCGTTTTATTGTCTGGACGAAATATTAAATAAATAATTATGAGCTCTGCTGAAGAAAGAACAGAATTTCGTTGCATTCCAACGATGCAAACTCCAACATCATGATTCTGATAACTTGAGAAAGACAAAACCATAATAAATTCAACGCGTGAATCGAGAGCTTCCTACAATGTTCATGAAATGACACTCTCGAAATTTCAACAGTTGACTGGATCACTATTCGAATACGCTCCTGTCGATCTGACTTCCGCCGACTCACGGTCCATTAACATTTCATTGAGCATTTCATGAACACCGACTCGTCGTAGAATAAAATTTCTTTCAATTCATTGTGCAATGATGAAAAATATAGTAGCAGCCAAGTCTGCAAATCTCAAGTGTATTGTACCTGGGCGAATCTACGCGACGCTATCGGAATATCAATGATACGTTGGTGTTGCGTTTTCCTCTTTATTCAACGCAGTAACGCGTAATGAAAGAGATATCGTGCGTGCATAGTAAGAGACGTGTGCTGTCCTGGGATTTGATCGTCTATCTCGCATGCGTGGCTCCGAACACGTCTGACTCTTCATGACGCACCGGGTACGTCGATCTTTGCACCCCCTCTGGCGCCTATTCAAGCTTGCGCTCGGCTGTATAAGATCGACGTGAGCATCACCGAGGTGACGGTTTAATGCGGCTTTTATGGGACGAATGCAACGTATAAAGTTGCCCCGAGAAAGGTAAATAGCTGCTTCAATGTATAGCTCACATATTTCCTCGTATCATCCATCTTCCTGCATAATTCATCCAACCGAGATATGCACGGGTGAGGCATTCGTATAGCAAATATACGAGGATTCATGCAATATGGAGTATCAACTTTTTTAAACGTCTGTACAAACTTGGATCGATTAATCGTCAATAATTCGTGGTCCTCTGTGATGCAGCAGGATGTTTTCTCAACATTTACAGCAAGTCAGTGATTTATGGACGAGGTGTCCATTTTTATTGCTGCTTTTAGATCCGATGTATATTCACAAGCAATGAATAAAGAAGCTCAGGAAGCCGCCCAAAAAAGTGCAAGTATGATCTTTCAATTCATTGATTGTGTAGGTGATAATACAAATGAGGGGGTAAATGCTAGGGGAGCTTTAATGCAAAAAAAGGAGTCTCGATAAAATTTTTTTTTTTTTGATCGAAGAAAAAAGAAGTGAAGAGCGAATCAATAGATTCGGAGTTGGAACAGGAAAGGGAGTAGACGTATTAAGAGTACTTGCTTGTATTTTGATATAAAATAAATACGATTTCTATCGCCAATGATCTGGCCTGATTTAATACTCCGATTTATACAATTGAGATATTTCGCTTGGTTGCTAACCATTGGCTCACAGTTCGATAAAGCAAACTCTCAGAGCACGTGCCATAAAAGATAGGGAGACTTATTGGAGGATTGAGTGAGCTTTTAGCCACAAATTACGTGCTCGTTATAATTAAGGAAAACGAGACACGTAAATCACAAACGTTATAATCAGTCTCAGCATGCTAAAAGTACGAGGTTGTGCAAGAATGCAAAACCGAATATAGTGTGGTAGTACGGTGTTCACTGTTTTGGTAAACAAAAGAGGAAGGCTTGCCGCAAATTACGCGAGGGAGGAAAACTTGGTGGCTTGAGAGTTGGACCACCAAGGCACAGTAAGCAACAACACTAGCAACAGTGGCAAGCCTAAGTGGCTCGTTAGCGCTAGGTACAGCTTACGTGTCAAGTCTTCGTCGAGCGTGGCTATATAGGCAGGAATAAGATAACAAGAACACAAGATGGCGCTCGGTCTTATTCATCCCCTTAGTGCAGGTTTGCTTCTTCCGTCTCTGACTCATTCTTTCCTCAACAAACACATCGTGCGATATTGCGTTTCCGAGAAATGGTTTTCCATCTTTTCCCGAAACAAAAAATCTCGAATCATTCCACCGTGAACTTCTCCAGAGGGATTTTGTTGTATAAACTGTGACACGAGCAGCTAGAGGATGTGGCTTGGGTGCGCGCTCATTTCGAGTCTCGTAAGCTGATCGCAGGGGTGATTTTCCACCAGAGACCGAAATAGCAGGACGCCCCAAGCAGATCATTCGTCGCTTCACGGCTTTTGGTTAAACGCGTGCCCTACAAATACGTCCATGGCTAACGCGGTACACATACACCATATATACACCCGCGCAGAAAAAATTGGTCTTGGCAAGATTTTTTGCAAAAGTCTTGGCAAGAGTCTTGGCAAGAGTCTCGGCAATGTTTCGAATAGGCACGTTTCCAAGACTTTCGCCAGACTCTCGCCAAGACTCTTGGAAAAAGTCTTGCAAAAAGTCTTACTGAGACTCATTGCAAGGTTTTTCCATTTTTATTAAAATCAATTATAATTAAAATACAATTGAAAAACGAACGACAGGAATAAAAATAAATAAAGAATATACAACAAGAAACGACATATGCTGTATTGAAAGGTACTTTTATTTGGTGATATCACTGAACCAGCCAAGAACTTGTCATGACAAATCTGATAGGACAAAATTACAACGACAGAAGCGTAAAAAAAATCCCGTATAATAATTTTTTAAGTGTACAATTCCGATGGTTTTGGGGGGAACGGTCACTCGAATTCCATGCAGTTAACTCGCTCGATTAAATATTCATTGGGAATATCTTCAATTTTAATGTGAAAGCACACGGATTTGATTTGAAAAACATTCACGAGAACCTCGTCATTTTCCACATCTACTAGATGATGCAAATTTGAAAGAGGAGCACTCACAATCCGTGATAAAAATCCATTTTCTACTATGCACGGTTGTATTATAGCATAATTGCCGGTTAAGCACTGGCATAAATTTGGACATGTACAATTTGTTGTTCGTACAAACGAATTTATTCGTCCAAATTTGGAAGAGCCATCGTGTGCCGAATAAACGGCGAAAGAGTTGTCAGTCTTTGCCCCCTGGAGATACTCCGTGGAAGAAAACAACATTTTGTTTTTCAACAATCTCTGGAAAGTAAAACATCTCGTGATATTGATGTTTTCTCGCTCAAAAACTTCTAGGACACGAGGGGGGAGGTCAATGATCTCGGTGCATACGCCAACAATACAAATTCCATCGGCGATAGGGAAACGCTTAATTCTGGCGAATTTCGAGCTCAAACTTTCGCAAAATTTCTCGGCCAATCCACCCACTTGCAAATATTTATTTTTCATTGTTGTCAAATTAATAAATTTTGATGTTCCTTCGTATATTTGCAACGGCGCAGAATTACTTCCGTGCACGAGATTTTTTAATTTACCGTTGAGATCTTCTAGTGGAAAACACGATGTTGTCCACAGAGGGCCAAATCTTCGAACAATCTCCGGTAAGTGTAGTAGTTGATGGAGATTGTTGGACATGTATCGCCGACCATACAATTCATCAAATCTTCTTACATACTCATTAAGCGCACGAGAAGCGAGGTCCAGAGCGATAAAGGATACAGCCGTTTGCGAAAGCAATGAGATACTAAGCACAAGGAGAAGGTGGTGTTCGAAATATTCTTCGTTCAATATACCGAAGAGACAAGGGACAGAGTAAACGAACAACCACAACTTATTTTCGTGTCCTTTCCAAAATTTCAAATGTTTTTGAATTGACCGGGGGGTTCTCTGCACAAAGGACGGCGGTTTAATAGAAGCCAGCCTTTTATCAACCAGCGTTATGTCGTTGCATATCGACGCTGGATGGTCGGAAAAATCTTTATCGAACCAAATGTCGAAGAGATTCGGTACGATTCCTTCCATTACACAATGCATGGCATCCACGGCCAACCCGCGCATATATTGGTGCATAATATATTTCATGGCCGTTGGTCCTTTTACTCCGCAGACTGCCAATTTAGCGTTGAAAGCTTGTTGGGCATGCAAATCGGTTCCCTCATCTGTTCGCAGCTGCAAGTTTTTATAGGGATACACGCGGACCCGCTTATTCCCTCTAAACAACTCCCCCTTTTGCGTGCATATTTGGCAACCGAATTTACCGTTATACTGTTTCATATTGTACATTAGAGCTTTCGCTGGGAGATCCGCAGTGAAACATACGATGATTCCTTTTACAATGAAAGAATTTCCGAGTGCACCTCGAACTTCAATTCCTTCGCGCAGTTCTCTTGCACTGTCCATTAAAGGCTTCAAGAATAAATTCGGGAGTGGCTTCTCTTCGGCGGACCATAAGGCAACGAGCACGACATTTTCTTGTCGAAACCTCTGTGAAAAGGGCAATTCATTGATCACCAGATAGATGGGCCAAATTTCATTTTTCGACGATCGAAAAATGGATATCCCATCGGTGTACATCATGAACGAAATATTTGCCTCAGTATTCAAAAACTCATGAGCTTGGCTTAAATTTTTGTATACTGCACCATCGTAAATATCAGTGTATTCCTCGTTATTTCGGAACCTTCTATCAAAATTCTGTTCCAGCGAATCAAGAAAACCGGGCCGACTGTAGAGCGTTTGCAATTGCGAAGTTATTGACGCTTCTAAAAAATAATTTTTCTTAGACGCATTTTCGCACGTGGGACAAACTATCCCAGCACCTTCGACGGTTTGGCAGCACGAAGTGCAATAATAATGTCGCGTCAACGGAATTTTCGAAGTTTCTAATCCTTTGTTGAATTTATATAGCGTGGTCTTGCACTTGTTTGGTGTTGAGCAGTGCAATTCCACGAGCTTCAAAAGATCCTCCTGCGCTTCAAGAGTCAGCCGATGTCGTGCAATCATTGACATAATTGTAATATTGCTTTCCGCAACAGTTAACCGCGAGCCTGGATATAGAGGTTCATTATTCCTTATGTATGCCTCGTTAATATCGGCAGGACAATCATCATCGGAATCTTCCGAAATATTATTAAGTATGGTTTCATTGTGATCCACATTTGAAACACCATCTGAAGCATTATCCTCTCGGAGAAATTCACTTTCGTCGGATGAGGACTCAGATGAGCTGTTCTCTTGTGATTCATTCCCAGATCTTGAACTACTTTGTTCATCGTGAAGATAATTAGCCCCATCGCTATAATCGTTGAGGTCGCTATCAATGATTGTATCGGAGAGACTTTCACTACTTGAAGCAAGAGAACATCTCTTCTTCAATCTTCTAAAATAATTCGACGAAAATTCTCGGCACCTCTTTCCCTTGCGAGGCATTTTTTAAGTGTACAGATGATCCGATATAATCTGTTGGGCAATATGAGATGATTTTCGTTATATGATTGATAACATAAATGTTTGAGTTAATTTTTATCGTTATTCATTAACCTCCCTGAGCAAGATGTGAAATACGAAACACAAGAATGCCCATAGAGCCAAAAGAGAAAAAAGTTCGTTACGTACGTAGAAGCTTTAAAACGAAAAATCTAGAATACATTTTTTCACGCTTTTATATTTAATTTTTTTATTATTTTTATGAAAACTCATCGTGCTTCATCTTCAGCAGTAAATTTCTCATTAAAAAAAACCTGTTAAAGAGCCCAAATGCAAGAAAAAATTGTTTGATTCGGTTTGGCCAATGCATGAGGCCTTGAAAAATTAAAGAAAGTCGATGGCTGAGTATAAAAATTCACTAAAAATCGAAAAACCATTCGATTTTTATTTTTCTCGACGCATTTTTGAGAGTAACTGAACGCGAAAAGAATAAGTGCAGATATCAGTCGTTATTTCTTCAGAAAAAATAGTTACAGAATTTCGAATGGATCCTATTCAGCAGGGAATTTGTCAAAAAAATATCCTGTACGAAAGCCCAAGAGGAGAAAAAAAATTTCGACTATTTCTATAATTCTGAAGTTCGCAACGTTGGACTCCAACGAAAAATATTTTTTCTATTCGGCGTTTGTCGAATTTTAAAAAACGTGACAATTTTTCGTGTCGATTTTATTTTTGGATCGCAAAAATGCATCGTTTCACTATCTTGACGAAATATTGGACGAGAACGATGAGATTTGCGTAAGAAAAAAGCGCATTTCGTTGCGTTCCAACGATGCAAACTTCAGCATCGTCTTTTTCTGGCCAATGCATTGAAATAGAAAATTCACTCACTCTTTTACAGCTGCCTCGTTAATATTTTTAGTCCTCGTGAACCACCAAATGTCACTTATTTTAATGCGTTCTTATTTTCTTTTGTCAAGCGAAGTTATTCATATCGAAGCATGCGTGTTTGCATTAGTACGGACAGCTTCACTGCGCTTGACAAAAGAAAAGTACGAAAGAACTGTCAAGATAAAAGAAACGTCAGACACGAAAAAAAAAACTTTAACAAATTCTGAAACGAACTAATTTTTATACACGAAGACAGAATACGTTAACGCGGCAGCTGTAAAAAAGGGTAAGTAAATTGACTTTGTTTGCAAAAAATAATGTAGAAATCTCTCACATGAAATCGAGATTTTCTCACGTGAAATCGAGATTTTCTCACGTGAAATCTGGATTTTCTCACGTGACATCTGGATTTTCTCACGTGACATCTGGATTTTCGAAAAAAATTGCCAGATATTTCGAAAATCATACTCATAATATGAATTTTCTTTAAATTGATTTTATTCCAAATATATACAGGAACGAAAATATGTACGTTCTAATATATTGGACGAAGCATAACAGCACGAACGTGTTGGACGCTTCACTATTGCGTGAAGGGACTCAATTGAATGAGGTTTTAAGAGTTCCTTATAATGGCAAGCGATATCTTGGAAAAGTTTTAAGATTTAGCGGTAAGTAAAATTTTAAGTATGTTTTATCGTGAATATTTGAAGCAACGAAACGTACATTGAAAAATATTTACACCTCGAGTAAATTTCAATACTTTCCTAAGGAAATCGTTTCGTTAGTGAACTATCTTAAATAAATACATTTTTAAAAATAATGCCAGAAAAAAACCTAATAAAATTTGTAAATTGTATTTGTTGAAATACAGGACGAGATGTGCGCTAAGTTCTGAAGGGATTAAGAATTGCAATATTGTATATACGAAAAATATATTTTTTTTTATACTAATATTTAAAAATTTAATACAGAAGATGAAGAGTACCTCGAATCTCTGGACGTGCTTGAAGGTGGGATAATCAACGAAAAAAAAAACAATAAGCCTAAGAAAAAGGCAACCAAAAAATCAAACAAAAAAAAGCAGGTCATAGAAGAGCTCGAGAGTGGGCTTATACGAAAAAATAATGAAAATCATCAACCACAGGTGAAGGCATATTGCATAACTGTAGATTTTTAAAAATAACAAACTCACCGTGCCCATAACAAGAAATATCGTTGCCAATTCAACTGTTAAGAAGAAATGTTCTTATTTTTCTAGAATACATGCATCTAAAGAATCATTATATAAAATATTAATATAAAAATATTATATAAAAAAAACTTTGACCTTCTTGGGCCACGAGTAAACGTTGTCGGATCGGGCTTGCTGAACTTTGCACACATTTTTTGTGATTGGGAAATTTCGGAATTTTTATGTGATGGTGAAATTTTTTTTTCCAGTTTTCAATGTCAATGTGCTTAAAATGTCTCAAAAAGTCGATAAATCATATCTAGAAAAAATGTCCGGATGTGTATGTGTATGTGTGTATGATCCGACACTGTAAAATTCAAACGATTTTATAATCGTTCGAGAACGGGTTGAGTTACAGGGCTCAAGAGGAAGCCAAAATTGAAAATATAGCTTCCTCATAAAGGAAGATTCAAAGCCAAAAATAAAAAAATATTTTCCTCATAGAGGAAGATTTGAGCATCACACTAATAATTCCATTTATAGATTCTCGATGACCTAGCATCGCAGCGCGATCATCTAGATCCGTCCTCACCGGCAAGGCATGATTCTCGACGCCTTGTAACACCGTGCGATCGTTCCCGATCGCACTCACCGTTAACTCACGGTCGTCGACGCCCTGCATCCCCACATGATCATCAGGATTTGCGCGTACCGACAACACACGGTCCTCGACGCCCTGTATTCCCACACGACCGTACAACTTTGCGCTCACTGGCAACGCGCGATCGTCAACGTCCTGCATCACCCCGCGATTGTCCAGCTTTGCGCTCACCAGCGACGCACGATCGTCGACGCTCTGCGTCGCCGTGTGGCCGTTCCCAATCGCGCTCACTGACAACGCATGATTCTCGACGCTCAGCGTCGCCGTGTGACCGTTCCCGATCGCGCTCACCGGTAACGCACAATTCTCGACGCTCAGCATCGCCGTGTGACCGTTCCCGATCGCGCTCACCGGTAACGCACGATTCTCGACGTTCAGCATCGCCGTGTGACCGTTCCCGATCGCGCTCACCGGTAACACAGAATCGTCGATGCCCTGCATCACCACACGATTGTCAGAATTCACGCGTATCGACAGCGCACGTGCCTCGACGCCTTGCATTCCCACACGACCGTACAGCTTCGCGCTCGCTGGCAACGCGCGATCGTCAACGTCCTGCATTGTCGTGTAACCATTCCCGATCGCGCTCACCGGTAACCCACGATTCTCGACGCTCTGCGTCGCCGTGTGATCGTTCTCGATCGCCCTCACCGGCAATACACGATCGTCGACACCCTGCATCCTCCAACGATCATCAGGATTCGCACGTTCCAATGCACGATTCTCGACGCCCTGCATTTTCACGCGAACATCAGGGTTCGCGCGTTCCGACAACGCAGGATCCTCGACGACGCCTTGCATTTTCACGCGAACGTCAGGGTTCGCGCGTTCCGACAACGCACGATCCTCGACGCCCGGCATCGCAAAACCTTCCGTTGGCAGGCAATCATCCACGTTCTGCATCGCCACAAAATAGACAACGAGGACAAGTAAAATTACACACGGATTTTTTTTATTTTTATATGCTTTTTATTCATTAAATATGGCTGTTGTAGTTGGCATTGTATGTCATTCCTGCATTTATCCTGACTCGCCGTATTATTTAAATCTTACGTGCCTCTTGCATTTTCCTTTTCCAGATAGAATTCGAACACAGTGGCGAATTTATCGACTGGGCCGAACTAAAATATATAAAAATTCGTTTTTATAAAAGGCCAGCGGAAATGGTACGTCGTTTGCTCATTGAATTTATTGGAACTGATGAATTAAAAACGATGACGGCAAGAGGTAAAACCCAAAAACCCGGTATTCCGAAACACATTTTCGATGCCGTGTTTCGTAAGTATCGTCTCTTGTCCCATATATACTTTGACTTGCTTTGCATTTCGCTGTATAAATAATTTATTTTATTTTATCATGTGTCAACAAAACCACGTTGGTGTTGATGATGATTTTCAAATTTTCTATATTAAGGGGGGGGGGGGGGTTCTATATTATTTACCTTTCGATCAATTTATTGCTTTTTTTCTCATTCGTGGCGAAATTAACCATGGTTCAATTCCTCTCATATATAGATTACGTCAACCGGAAATCAATTCACAAGTTGACGGAACCGGAATATGTACGGATTATAAATCTCCAAATTAGCACTCTTCGGCATCCAAAATCCTAGTAGAAATCCAACGCTTCCATCAATACAATTATGTGCATCTCAATTTTCATTACGAGGTTCTAATTAATACATTAATACTGTTTTGTTAATCTGTTTCTGTCAAGGGTTCGGCTGAACTGGATTATTAATATCGTTAAATAAAAATATCTTGCAATACAGCATACGTCTTTAGTTGTGCATTTTTTATTTATTTTTATTCCTGTTATTCTTTTTTGTATTCCGTTCTTTTTATCGGTCCCACTTTCTATATAATTCTATAAGTGCGAACTTATATAAAATCTCTTGAAAAATCTCGTTACCAGTCTCAATGTTTCAGCAAGAGTCTCAGCAAGAGTCGTGGCAAGAGTCTAGGCAAGAGTCTAGGCAAGAGTCTTGGCGAGAGTCTGGGTAAGAGTCTGGCGGAAGTCTTGGAAACGTGCCTATTCGAGACATTGCCGAGACTCTTGCGAAAACTCTTGCCAAGACTCTTGCAAAAAATCTTGCCAATACCATTTTTTTCTGCGCGGGCATGTATTGTGTATAAAAGACGTTACCTCAACATGGGGAAGGTGAGAGACATCGTTTGTCTGGATCTCGGCACATATCGGTTAGACGGAAACACAATTTATTAGTCATTACGGATCGAGTGCGGGGGAGTAAGGAAACGCGTAAAAGTGGAAATGAAACGACGATGTATTGCTCGTATACGTACGATCACTGTTACATGTATCTATAGAAACAAACGTGGAGCTGAAAATAGAGCGAGGCTTTTCACGTGTTCCCTCTCGGATCAGGGAGAACGACGAGTGTGAAGGAATAGGCGAGAGAGAATTGGCGATAGTGATCGATAGTCGAAAGACTTATGAGCCTGTCCCATCGTTCTTGTCAGGCTTCCCTGACACCGAAATACATTAGTGAAGCTTTTGCCAGTGTGTTTGGGTAGGCAAGAGTGCTAAGCGTGCCGCAACAACCTTACGTTCTCTCAGCATCCTCCTAACAACGCATCTCCAGGTTACAACATATTTTATCCCATCAATACGCAACTCCCATCATCCAAGTTCTGCGTGAGGAACGCTCTGTATCCTCATAAGTCGTAAAATTTGGTTGTATGATGAGCAAGAAATTCAACGTCACGATGAAATGACAAGAAAATCTATAAATAAATGGACAAGATGGGACATGGATCGAATAGTGTTTTTCAAGGGAAGCATCGCAGGGGCAGTTTTTATCCAAAAATACCCTCTTCGCATCCCAGTGTTTTCCAATCTATGTAAAAAATAACTAGCTAATTCGATACGAAAAATAATCTCAAATGCCATTTGAGAGGTTATCACTTTTTCAGAAAACGCTCACTCGGCTCATGATTAAAGGTTCCGATTAATTAAAACATCGTTGGGACGACGATGGTACCTGCGGGAGAATGCGAACAAGCATCATACCGCTGGGAAAGAGGAGAGAACGATAAATTTGATTGCTATTCGATTTTTCAAGTGACTGAATTCTCGTTGAATGGAAACAGCGGAATAATCTCAAAGCATCGGATAAAGCAGACATGAAGTGATAAGCGATAACGTTGATACCGGGGTGTGGAAGACCTATACAATGGGATGAAAAGCATGCTAGTTTGGAGCGGGGAATCCGCTGGAAAGGATTCATCAAGCTGTAGTGTATTTCAGTCGTCTGGACGGAATGAGAGCGACAACAAGAGGAGAGAGAGAGAGAGAGAGAGAGAGAGAGAGAGAGAGAGAGAGAGAGAGAGAGAGAGAGAGAGAGAGAGAGAGAACATAGGTGCGATAGTATTGTCTACAATTGAAGCAAGAGAGGGAGATTGTTGGCGTTCCGATACCATATACAATCCGTGTATTTCAGCAGTAGAACATAGGATACTTGCATATAGACCCGACGCTATCAGTACGGCCTGATTAATGTTCTGGCTTGTCGAGAGGGTCTAATGGCGTTTGACGTTGTAACATCGGACATTCTCACTTCACGATGATACAGGCAGAGCTAGAAGCCCTGTGAACCTTGATCATGCGATCGGTTGAAGCTTAGAAAGCCACAACATATACATATGTATGTTTACATACATACCCGAAGACATATACACCTCGGCTGTATGAATATATATATACTTATGTGTGAATACGTCGTTCAAGTTTGTACGAAGGGTCGCGCATGGACTAGTGATCAATATACTATCTGCTCTAATGAGATCGAAGGAGACTCCGATAACCAGAGAGTTTGCACCTCCTTCAGCTCCGATCAATTCTCAGAGGTCTTTTGCACAGTTTCGTGGAATCCCTGCGACCGTAAATGCTCAAATACCTTTTGGAATAGCTCGATATCCCGTGGATTAGTTCACCACATCCACAGCGTGTCTTTCTCATAACGATATTATATATATATCAACGATAAATTGTTGATTACACGTTCTTGTACGAAGCTCGAGTTTCATAATTATTTGATTATTGATTGGTACACTAATGATGGGATGAATTCAGCCAGTCGATCGTCTTCTCACTCTAATCAAAGCTTCCAATTGAGGCTGCTACAACGGAGACTAGTTGGCAGAGCGTAATGCATGGCATTTCTACTCCAATGGCTATACGATTTTCACGTGTTATTTTCGTTGCGTTTAAAGGCCAACAGATCCAGATGAAAATTGTGGAGTGGAGCAGTACGGACCATGACAATTTGTCGCAAGACGCTTTCGACCCTCTGAGGCAGCATAATCTTGGTGATTATTCTTAATTGTAAGGCACTCTTGTCGAAATATCAAGGCGTCCAACGAACTGTGAGAACATTTCATCCGGTCTTACAGTCAAGCTATTCAAGAATATCAGTCCTCATAGCGATCCCCACGATAATTCATGGTACTTTCGTAACAGTATGCTTCGTTGTCTCTGTACGACTCGGACAGATTCGATGTTCCTCAGTATACATTTTTTTTCTTCCAGTTCTTTCGGCGGCATACGCAGCTTCATGTACATTATAAAATAAACATGTTTACGATGGCAGCATGCACAGTGGTAATGTCAACATACACGTTTATTTGATGCGTTGCTTCGTGCCACATGGCGGCTTTCCCAAAGTTCCTCAAGTTAAACGACCCGTCTAATGGAGCCGCCCACCTTAGTCCAAATATGCGTTTACACCCGCGTGTGTATTTGTATGACTCATATGAGCGTACGCACACGCTAGCAAACCCAACAGTCCTATATGGTCATGACACTTGTGTTTGCATCCAAGTAGTGCAAACTTTGCATCGCCCTATATTAAACCCTACTAGCTTCATTATTTTATTTACATTCTTGTTTTTCCGATTTGAAAATATTGCATTTTATGGAACTATCTTTTATGTGATTTTCCGGTTTTCATTTTTGTTACCAAGTAACGAAAAATAATGCATAGAGTCATCAATTGAGAAAACTCATGAAGGAAACATCGATGGACGGAGACTGAAAAAATAATTTATTCACGAGCGGAATTCCACCATCACTTTTCGAAAAAAAAAACAATCAACTCCTTTAATGTCTAATTGTAATCCTGCAATTGACGGCATGGATTAGGGTAGTTGTGAAGGCTGCATTATAGGATTTAGGAAACATTATCTCTGTTGACTTTGCATTGTTTCTAGTTGATATTTAATGCATTTGGCAGATTTAGTTGTTTAATATCTATTAAGAAACTCATCTGTACGTTGTGAATTAAGTCGACTCTAACGATGGCATGACAACTGTGATATTCACTCGTGGATTCCTCGAGCTTTTGCACAAGGATAATCACACTAATTATGCAATTCTGTTGGAGAAATTCCTACTTTTAGGGTATATTAATCTTATGCGAATTGAGCATAGCCACGATTGTACTCAATTCGTCCAATAGCATTAACGGTGATAAGAAGGGCGTGTGGAATTACATATAGTCGTGGGTGAAGCACGCGGTGGGCGCGCGCGACCACCGTTGCAACGTTGAGTCACGAAGATTGCATGAATCAGCAAGCTTGTTTGCCACGATGAGGCAGAGGGTGTTCTTGCCAACGCCGCTTTTATCCTGCTTGCGTATATACTTTTGATATATTATGTATAAACAAATCCGAATGCATAAATGGGGTGGGTCGGTCTGGCCGGCAAAGCTTGCCACCGCATATTTCCCTGGACATAGGCTTATCCGAGTTTTTGTTATTGACGACAAATGACATTTCTCTCCACTCGAAGTTATCGATCGCGGAAAATGATTTCGGAACCCAATAATAAATTAAAAAATTTCCAGATAGTCAACTTCAAAAATAGTGAATTTTCAAACTATTTCGACAGGCCTCCTCTAAGAATTTTCTCCAATTTCAATATCTTCCACGATATTTTTAAAGGATTTAGAAATCTTGAGTTTTTCGTGATTCCTTCTGTAAACTCGCGTTTACAAAAATCGTCTGCATCGCGTATCAGTGCAGTTGAAAGTCAACGAGATTACCGACGACAGACTAAAGGATTAAAGCTGATAAAAAAGGTTTTGAAGTTCGAACTTATTCCATGAGGAATTACACGGTTCAGAGGTTGTTCGTTCGAATCGAAACACCTTGTGTGTGAGTGCTGAACGACTTGAGCCGCATTTTCCAGAGCCCAAGCATCGACCATGAAGCTTTCGCCAGGGCACCTCGCCCTCTGATTCGTACTGCAGCGGTGCATTGGCACGCTACCACCAAAGTGATGCTTCTTGCCCACAAACACTAAGTACAGAAAAACACATATCCAAACACACATATGCGCCGTACAGTCATATATATATTGTTCTCCGGCCTCCCCCGCTCTGCTAGTTACGTAGACGCATGTATATACGGTTCGTAAGAGCGATCGTAAATTTCATTCTTTCTCTGGTGCGCGATATCGGCTTTCCACTGCGGCGCGACGGTGGCCTATGTTACGAAATAAATTAAAGGGGAACGAGCGACGAGGGAACAGCCCGTTACGCATAACCCTCTGGCGCATCCGCAATGCCAGATGGCGTTGAGGTTACGTAATGTGATTCTAGGCAAGAAAAAAAAACAAACCTGTTTTTTTTTTCAACTCTTCACTGTCGTAACTGTTTATGCGTATTCTTTGTTCTACGAACCCCAAGATTAATCCGGTACAATTTCCCCGTGTGATTCTCGTTTGAGGTACGGGAAGCATGTATATACACGGTGAAATGTACAAATTGGCATGTTTGCCGTCCTCAAGGACAAAACAAATGTGCTAAAAAATTGGAGAACAAAAATCACGTGAAATTCGTTGAAAAGGTAACTTGAAAGGTAAAAAACGTCCTGAACATATAATTAGAAATGAAAATACGAGCCGGGATCGTGATCAGTACTCTCGCGATAACTTTAGAGATTAACGAAGAAAATGAACGGTCAATTCATAAATCTAAATTCATTCGCAAATCGAGGAATCTAATCGAGGATAAGCGACTTGCTCCGAGCATATACTTATAAATTAACTTGCCAAAATCGACGTGATATCGTATCGCCAAGTTACAGTTATGTAGTTCTGGATCGGCGGGAAAAAGAAGATGAATAATGCGTTCGGATCACGGCATCGAATGAAGTTGAATGGAATATGGGATAGCCGGGCTTACGATCGACTGTCAAGGGGCGAAATTACCAGGACGATCGTGGTAACGAATGTTGGCGATTTCCTGCCTCTTCGATCAGGCTTCAACGATCCAACGTCACGCAAGATTCTTCTTCCGTATCTATCAACGCTGTATATACTTACGCCCGAAGCCTTCGGATTTCGTCGTAGTTGATAGAATAAGTTTCATCAATAATGCACATCGGTCACATGATTCCAAATTCAGTTTCCTTCCTTCCCCATTTCCGTACCGAATAGATAAGTTTTTTTTTTTTTTTTTTTTTTTTTTAACTCCAATAGATGTCCTTGGCTTTTTTTAGTTTAAATTCATGCCCTAAATGAAAATTCATAAAACTCACTCGACGCGCATTCCGAGAGTACGACAAAGTGTGAATCTTTTATGTTTTTTGTAAAATTCTTTTCCCACGTCGGTTCGAAACGCCCTTTTCGAATTGGCGAATATTCAACTGGGTATAACCGAACGAGAATCACGGAGACACAGAGTCCGAGAGAGGAATCCACGTTACGAAAGACACAAAAGTTTCGTCCTAGTGGAATAATATACGTCCGCCACATTAAAGAAATTTAAAGGCACCGAGAGGCAGACCAGTGGATATGAGAGACTCGATTTATAGGTGGTGCTAAATTATAGCCCTCCTAGTAAAACCCACATATAGAGAGAGTTGGCTGTAAAGAGGGTTCAAAGTATAGAAGCACCACTTTCCAACTGAAGAACTATGTCATCAGAACTGAAATGGGAATATATATCGCACTCTAGCTATAAATTGACAATTTTTCAAAGTCATACGTAGATTTATATTGGCCAAGTGGAATTCGATAAATTATTACAATTCATCAAATTACACTGATATGCAATGAATCAGTAAATTACTGTCGAAAGATTAACAATTCCGCAAAGTTCTTGAGTGTGGCAAAGTCATTGCGAGATTATAATGTTTCTACTTCATTTGTTCCTTTCAGAGGAAATTTTCGCACAATTCACCGCATTACTCGAAGTGCTATAATAACTTTCAAGAAAAACAAATACGAGTATCACTAAAAATGTCTGTCACAACGACAACGTAACAACACCGTTCTGTTTTTTTCGACAAGACTCATTCTAGAGAAACCATCTGGTTTGAAATAGTCTCAAGTTAGACAGAAAAGCTTCAAAGAATAATGAAGTTTCGAAAGAAGTAATCGGAAAGGAGATGAACGAAAAAAAAAAGTTTTGAACTTTGTTTTCTCGATATTTCTCACGTCATTGTATAGACGAAGCTTCAGTAATCGCAAATTCGTGTTAGTAGCAATTGCCATATTTTTCTGAACCGCTTGGATCTCAATGCGAGGTTGTTCGTTTTTTCTCGAAACGAACACGAAGTCTTTTCAGTGGAGAGTCAACAATTAGCTCAGCATCAGGAAAAGAGCAAGTGTACCAGAGAAAGAGTACCGCGTCTATTCATTCTTTGTTTTCACGTCTGATGAATGTCGCGAGAGGAAAATGGCCTGACGGGGAACGATGTCAAAGAACACTGCCGAATGAGGTGATAGATAAAGGAGGAAAGAGTGAGAGATATAAAGAGACTGAGAAAAGGTTGTCCTCTTATCAATTTCGTCTCGTCTATTTCTGTGCAATTTCTCACAATACGAATCCTGTGGTGGTGCTTTCTTCGAAGCAGGATAAGATATATACGGTTCATTAGTTTCAAGTTTCGAATCCATCTGTTCCATTCAACCGACCCAAATACCTATGTATATCAACGTATATTTCTTCGATCCTCTTTTTATAGGTCTCATCCTCATCGGCCCTTATCCTTTCATTCTACCGACCGATACCCTTTTCCTCAATCCTCATTTCTTTTACTGCTCTTCGTTTCATTTCCTTGTCCCGTACTTCCGACGAACCCCTTTCGCTCCCGTTCCTCCTCCTTCTTCATTCTCCTGGTTTCCTCTTTTTCTCTTCTAACTCAGTTGAAACTTCCTTTTGCTTGGTGGAATTCAGGATTAAACGAGACCCCGAAACTCGTTCTTCCATTGGCTGATTAGCCCCCGACGTAATCACAGAAAACCAAGAAATCGTAGGTTCCTCTGCTGCAACAAAAACAGCATCGGAAAACACGATTCGAAGCTGAGCATCTCAGGGGGCATATTTTTTTCTTCGCTTTACTTTCCAACCTATCCGTTGCACTTATTCATTCGGGAGAAATCCATGAAATGGAAACTACTTTCTCGTAATCATTGTGAAGCACGTGACCTTGAAATTTTTTTTCTATGGAATGGTTAATCAACGATTTACGAAATATCTCGGTGGACCTTTAGCAAAAGATTTGCTTTAGTTCCACACGGAAATTTTGTTTTATAACATTCATCATTTTGTTAACCGAACAATAGTGCAATTTGATTCAATATAATTTGGTTCAATTAACTAAAATTTTATCAACTGAATATATTTATTTGAATTGACAAAAATCTTTTTTCCGTGCAATAGTTACATTAACTAGCCTGTACTTTGAGGGTGCAGAAAGCAATGCGTATACTTCTTGAATAGCAAAAAATCTCTGTTGGGCTTGGACCACCAGAAATAACTAGCCTGCTGCCATTCCCATTCTTGTAAAATGAGAAAGAAAGAGGAATGGGAACAAGTTCATAGATACATGTATACGAATCTACATATACCAGTATAAATCTATTTATATGCGTATAGTTATCTGTAGAGGGTAGTCCTCTAGTTACACACCAGACCTGGCTAGAATGAGAGGAAGGGTAGCTACTCGTTACCCGACCGTAATTACCGCCACTCGCAGACCTCTGACTCTCTTTCCTTCCTGCCTTTCGCGCAACGCTTTTCCCTCGCAAAGACTTCCTCTCTTACACTAATTCCCTGACCCAAGTCTTACAACTGCTTCGCTCTTGCCTCTTCTTTCCGCTTTGAGCTTCGTCTTTTCCTATCCTCTCGACCTACTCTTGATGCAGTATTCCGAATGAATTTTCGACATCCCTCCACCGAATGAGTCAGCCACGTTGAAGTTACTGTTCCATTGAATTTCACGAAAGAGTTATGTCGCCATTTTTTGTAAGTTTAAGTCCACCGTTATAAAATTCTGTGACGATTAAGAGAATTTTTTTTCTCACGTTATCTCTCGTGCTTGAAAACTATCAAGTGTCACTTTCTTCCGTTCTCATGCATTCTACATGGATGCAAGTTCGAGATGCATGGAACTTGATCAACATTTAATCGTAAGATCGCCATGACTCTGAAGCTTGCAACGTTGAGATTCAATGAAAAGTATTTAGTATATTCATTATTTATTGAATTTTGAAAATCATGGCAATTTTTCGTGTTGATCGAGTTGTTAGGTCGCAAGAGAGGATCGTTTTGTTGTCCAGACCAAATATCGAATAATAATTATGAGCGCTACTGAAAAAAGAACAGAATTTCGTTGCATACAACGATGCAAACTTCAACATCTTAGATCGCCGGATGTATATTCCACGGTGTGAAATAACGAATTTAGTCATGCCGTCATATCGCTGGCTCAAGGAAAAACATTTACCTCGACATCTGGCTCCCTTCCTTCTACCTTCATCGATATATACGCAGACAAAAAACCCACACGGATATCTGAGCGAACACACTTTCATATCCAGTCTAGCCACGATGTAGTCCCATAACGTACAATAAGAAACTCTCTTCGATCGTTCTTTTACTTTGTCCCGGGGTGATGCTCATGAATGTTTACGAATAACAGTTGCGTTCTAAGCTTGACAGGATTCATGCGTACATTTCGTGTTCATATCACGTGTGTTCTTGCAACGAGGGAAAGGGGGAGAAATACGCGAAGAAGGGGAATTGGAAGAGAAATGGTACAGGACAACACTAGAAGTTTGGGAAAATTAACGAGGTATATTTCCTCCACAATACTGTCGAGGGTGACTGAGAGGATTAAGAGTTGAAGTTGTTGGAGGGGTGGATTAAGTGAAATTGAGACGAGCGTGTAATTTTTGTTAGATCGTGTGGGCTACGTTCGAGATCGGTAAATCGGATTAAACGTTGCAAATCGAGCGAATGCACGTGAGCAATTTGGGCTTTGCTGAAAACTTGTCCGAGCAGTGTGTTTTTTCTTCGTTCGCTTCACCCTGCAACGACCCTCCAATTAGTCCAACTCTTCTGGGTTACGCTCGGAGCCATTCTATTTTTATACAGGCTCCTTACCTCCGATTCTTTCCTATTAGAAATCAAATGGAATTTAATCCAATGCTCAGATATTGATAATTATTGGAATGTGAAAAAGCTGTCTGAACTTCGAATAACGATTCTTTGTGCAACGGATGCCTCAAGCCTTGCAGAAACTGCAGTATTTGTTGTGAAAAATAATAAGATAAAGCTTGAAGATTAAAAGCAATTTCTCGGATTGATGGCAATGGACAATTGCGAATACTATGGGAAAATGTAATTTGCATGTGCATTGAAAATTTGATCAATCGAACAGAATTAATTAACTGAATCAAAAACATCTTTTCATTCAACGGAACTGTAAACACATTTTTTTTCATTGGTCAAGTTACCACCTGGAAATCATGTTTCTGTAGAAATTAATTCGTCAGCTGTCGCGCTGCTTACACCGCAATCGTTGGTCGTGTAATAACAGATTTTCTCACACACATAAACTTTTTAGTGGCTAATTTGATGAATGGGGGTTTGAAATGAACTTCGTCACAGTAATTACGAATTTCAAACGTACCTACTCCTTGTTATCCACGAAAAAAAAACATGGAAATATTAGAAATCATTTTTACACTTGTCTCCCAGCGTATGGAAATGCCAAAATACGAAGACGACAGAAAAAATTAAAAATTCCTTCTGCCAGTTTCCAGCAACTATTGGTTTACCAGTTGAAACTTACAATCAATTCGTTATTATTGAAGGAAATTTGTTGGAGATACGTTCAAGCATAACAAGGTGCTAGTTAATTATTCGTTTCTTATGGAGGTCAATCAATAACGGAGCTCATTTGACGTGTATATTCGTAACAATCCACCAACGTCCACCAACTAAAATAAAGTTTGCCCCAAAGCTTCTATTGACCGGTATACCAAACACAGTTCGTGCGGTGCTTCGTCCTTTACGATTAGAGGGTTCGTGAAGACGAGGTCCCTTTTAATGGAATAGTCGAAACGTTTGTTTGCTCAGCCCCTCGTACATACGAATGCAATGGCACCCACCACGCATTAAATTTATTGCTCGAAGTACAGAGAGTTAATTACGAGTCATAGTGCATTGCGAGAATGTTGTAACTCGGAGGCTCGGTGACATTCACTACATCCGAAATCTATAAAACCTTCTGACTAACGATAATTACTGATACAAGGTGATCCTTACAGTATATTTGCTGAGATTCTAACATGGAATATTAGCTGAATGTTGATGCGAAACAGCAACGGCCATTTCTCATGAAAACTACGTGTCCATTGCGAGAAGGTTCATTCAACCCTTTGAGCTATGAACTTACCTTGGCTGTCCTAGTTTTTCTAGTTTTTGGATGGGCAACTGATATTTCAAGAAATAATAGTGAAATCTGGTTTCATCTAGTTTTTTAGAATGTTCGTTTATCGTTGACAAGAATGAAGGGTTATGACACATTTTTTTTATTATGAAACCGCTGCAACAAAAATAATCGAATTTCCATTTTTTTTTTTTTTTCTTATTGAGAAAATGCAAATTTCACTGGACTGCAACAAAAATTGAACGAAATTTGTTGCACTGCGGTTTTCATCCAATAATAAAGTGGAGAAATAATTAAATCTTGACTTAAAAATTTGTGGTGCAAATGTGCGAGAAGCGACCGTAAAAACCCTGGGTATCAGAGTTAAAAAAGTCTGAGAATGTACGTGAGAAAACTTGATTGAAGAAACTACTTAAAAAGAGACACGAGGTTAATTAGTATTGCAAAAATCCCGATGAGTAAATAATTGCAGACTCACAAAGTCCGGACATGACTTTTACCGATCAAAAATGTTGTGACAAATGTTGATTTTTGTTTTTTGAACGGTTCAATTTGGACAGTTTGGAAGAAAAATTGTAGGCGTGTGAATTCGGTATATGGATGAGATTTATGAACTTCGTCGTGACAACGTTACCCCTATGAGAACCAGCAATTTGTTGTTGTTTTTTTTTTTTTTTTTTTCCCACCACTTCAGGAAAAGAATGACACTCGATATTTCATGCGAACAACACCTACGAATGTCGCTCGTATTACAACGGAAAACTACAAGGTACAAACGCAGATTCTCTTCGGTGCATTGCACCCGAGTGTGCTTCACCACTCTCGCGTGATGGAGAACCCAGTTAACCTGACGAATTCGCAGTCCTGGTGATATCTACGAGGAAATCGTACCGGTGTATAAGCCATTTTTTATTCTCGGTCGGGTTCTACATCACCGAGGCTCTCACGGGTTGTAAAATCGTCAGAATCTTCCTCGCGGAAATCCATTTTTATTCTCGACATTTAGAATACGAATCCTTCATTTGTTCCTCTCGTATCTTATTCTAAAACCATTATTTTTTACGACGTTCAAGTTTCCATCGTTGGAATGCAACGAAATTCCCTTTCTTCTTGGGCGAATCTCAAGATTTTCATTGAATATTTCGTCAGGACAATAAAACGATCTGTTTTTAGGGTTCAAAGACAAAATCGGTACGAAAATTGTCCTGGTTTTTAAAATTGAACAGATAATTTATAGAAAAACGTATTTTTCGTTGGGGCCCAACGCTGCGAACTTCAAGGTCATTATTTTTTTTTTTAGATGTCCTATTTTCTTCAAGATTGCCGTTTTCCTGAGTTTTTGTCCGGGTAATACTGATTTTTACGGGATTGTGAGAAAATTACTTGTAGTTATATATACAAGTAAAGATTTAAAGATCGGAATTGCGATAAGAGAGATTGAAACCGAAACAGAGATCGAAGTGAAACAAAAAGAGAATGAAAGTAGGAGCTAAAAAAAAGGAATGAACAAAATGTGTTAAAGGAAGAGGGATTGAAAATTGGTCGCCGCCGCACAAAGAATGGACGATAAATTTCTCATTAAACACCCTCTACGCCGGACTTCCGGCGGCTATTCGATTGGAGAGCCCGGGAGGGACAGATTGAGCGAGACCGAAGGAGATAGCACGCGGTAGGCACTGATGCACATAGCACGAACGTTAAGGGCGGTATATCGTTAATGGGGAAAAACGGCCGTAGGGGAACGAGAAATAATCAGGTGGTGGAGGGTGAAGTGCGGACCGTGTGGTTCGCCTGAGTGGGCACGTGAAAAATTACTTTTTTTCATCGCTATAATTGCACATCTTGTGACGCGGAGAGTATGTTTCGTGCGACTACCTCTCAAGCTCTCTTATATCTTTATTTTCCTTTACAATATATATTCCTTGTATCCCAAAAGAATAATGACACGTGAACCGTGTTCCTTTGATTTGAAGAATGATTTTATCAGGCGCCATACAAAAAGTCCTATTCTCCGTTTTTTCATTCACTGTATAATATGTAAACAAAACTTGCATTTTTTTTCCATGACACTGAGCTTTCCGCAAAATCCACCAAAATACCGAATTTGCTAAAAAGAAAAAAAAACTATCACAATACAATAAACAATGTGATAAAAAAAATTTGATGCATTTTAACAATCGATGCTTTAACGTTCTAGTAAAAAATGCATGACCCTGAAGTTCGCAACGTTGGGCCCCAACGAAAAATACGTTTTTCTATAAATTGTTTGTTCAATTTTAAAACCCAGAACAATTTTCGTACCGATATTGTCTTTGAACCCTGAAAAAAGATCGTTCAATTGTCCTGACTAAATATTGAATGAGAATCTTGAGATTTGCCCTAGAAAAAAGGGAATTTCGTTTCATTCCAACGATGGAAACTTCAACATCGTAAAAATTTCCTTCCCCTTGCTGAACTATTTCGCCACCTCGCCAATTTAACCAAATAAAAAGTACATAATATCTCGTGACGTAACATTCTAGGGTGGCTAATATGTGAGTGTACGAAAGGAGCGAAGCGCATCCTCGGGCAAATTGGACCGTCTTCGTAGGGCATGCAACAATATAACAAGAATGTTCGGAGAGACGCCGGCGCACGTCAGCAGGCTCTTGGCTCTACAGCTTTCATTTACAGGTAAGAAGAAGGTAGAAAGAGAAAGAGAAAGAGAGAGAGAGAGAGAGCATCGACCTAGTGCAATGGGGATGAGGAGAACCGCACCTTCTTGACTTTGATGAATTTGTCTTACGGAGTATATCAAGTTGAGTAATATAACCGACAAAGACTTGGTACACGTTTCAGGAAGAGCTGGAAATGGAGGTTGAACGTTTTCCAAGAATCTCCTGTACACGCTCGTTAACATAGTAACGTAAAACTGCTTTCGATACTCAAAAGGGCACGAGTCTAACTTTCTAGTACGTTATTCCAGTGAGCCCGAGTCCTTTTACCTTGAGCTAGATTATCCAGCCAGACATATATATTAATACACACATATACATTGGAAGAGAGGTGCACACGTCGAAAGTGCATCTGCAGCTCCAAAATTGGATGGTGTTTATCTTTCCCAAGGTGTTTTCGGAAAATGGCATAGAAAACTGAGGCGAATGCGGAGATGATTACTTGGTTTGGAGTGCGCTAAGGAATAACGTGGATTTACAGGATCGAGGGATCGTTTCTCACAGATAGAATTGCTCACGAGTTCCTTATAGAAATTGTGTTACGTAAGAGTGTAGAGAAGTTTGCATTCGAGCTGCTGGAAAGCTAAGCAAAGAACTGAACCAAATTTTGCTAAACTTGGAAATTTAGAGTCGTTAAGTATTTCGTATCCCGTAAATTTCTGACAAAAATTACACGCCCCAGTTTCCGATGAAGTCGTGTCCTACTTGCCAAACTCGTTGCCACAAAATCGTTAGAATTATTGAGTCTCTCGCACACGGTCAAATTCCCGAGCTCGTGAATATTAAGAGCCTTCTATAACAATCTCGAAGAAAAGTGTCGAATTGAATTTTTCGAAATTTTTCCATCATTCATTCTGTACGATATTTCGAAGTTTCCGCTATATGGACGTTCAATTGAATCAGGATTAATTTAACTAATTAAATTTATTCAATTAGGATTAATTTGAAGTTCTCACTGACTAAAACGGATTAGTGAGTGTTACACAAAATGTAATAATAATAGAGCGATTCGGTTATTACCAGCCTCATGCCTTCTGGAAATGCCTATAAATACTATTTCATTCAACAGAATACTGTGGCTCCGTTATTGCGGTTGTACGGACGCCAAAAAGGTGAACTCAACAATTAATAATGTACCTCCAAAATACAGATGCGAAAAAAAAATGGAAATGATGGGAATTCAAACTCGTGGGAAATAGCGAAAAAATATACGTTATTGAAGTTTGCATCGTTGGAGTGCAACGAAAATTATTCTATCCTTTCCCCATTGTTTTTCATTTTCGGAATCCCCTTAATTTTTCTTTGTCATCCAGTTATTGATTTGCAAAAAATTTCATAGACGACTGCTGCATTTTTATTTTTGGCTCTGCTTTCAAAATCTAGATTAAAATAATGAAATCCGCATAATAAAAATGTCTAAGAGGAGAAGCGAGCCTGCTGCCCAGACTGTTATGGCAAATTTCCAAAATGATTAAGCAGAACTAAGGGTGAAAAAAAAGTATTCGGTGATTAAATTTTGCCTTTTTGTACAAATTTTGGAGTCAATTGAATTCACCATGACTTTAGAATAGAAACCGGCCTCTCCATGAGGGGATTCGCATCGGATTCTGGGTTACGTTATTTACTTTCTGAATAATGTACATACGCTGCTTGGTTCAACGAATCGACACATCTATTTTCCATAGAAATTAAACCACCGATAAACGGAGAAGCACGAGAGCGATACACCGCAACTAATGTAGAGGGAACCGGTTCCATATATATTTTCATGAACAACAGAACTGACGCTAACAGATACTTAATTAAAATTGAAGCCAGTGCATTGTCCTCTAATTTATAAATCGATTATCTGAGCTATATACGAAAGTCGAATTTTGATATATTTTTGCTGTTCAAAGTTGGAAGCCTTCGGATCTGATCATGATTTATTTCCACCCCATCGAAATTTAGCCCCAAAGCTGATTCGGCGAGGATAAAGTTTTCTTCGGGGGTTTCGTCGCGTGCGTTCATGAGAATGAGTAGGATTTCGTGCAAAAAAAAAAGGACGAAAAAAAACGAAGCCAGGGAAAAAGAAAAGGGTGAGTCAACGACAAGAACATCGTGACGAGTCACAGTCACGCGAAAATCTCAATCATTGGCATTAAATATATACGAAAAGGTACCGCAAAATGGCTACACGGAGGGTTCAACATTTTCTCATTATTTCACTCGAGTAACGGAGGATCGTTGTTCGAAATAATGGAACGATACATCCCGTTATCATTTGTGATGTCGTGCACTCTTCTACACAAATAATCATAGCGACCCGAATTTATTTAGATTACAGCAACTACGAAAACTATTGAGTTTTTTTTTCTTATTAAAGCAAAGTTTGACCTAATTACTTCAGAGTTGTAACAGGAGATTCATTTCTCATGAAAATCGATAAAGATCCTTATAAAGATAAAGATATTAATAAATAATCGTAATAAATATTATATAATTTATTAATTATAATAAATATTAATATCTTATTAGATAAAGATAAAAATCCTTGACGCGAAGGGGCAGCAGTACGATCGTTAAAATTCAGAGTGCATCGTTTGCGTGTGCAGATTAAATTTTCGGTCCACTTTGAAGGCAATACTGTAGATACAAAGCAGAGACCACAACTCGAGGATCCAAATGAGTTATTAATGCTAATGAAATATCGATAAAGTAAAAAATTCAAAAATCGGAGCAAAAAACAAACAAGACGGAATTACTAAAATGAAAGAATTTTAATAATTGTAAAATATTCATTTTTCTTTCAATTTGGAGTGGAAATAGAGACAAAAATACGTTAGAGCAAGGAACGGGGGTTGCTGTCTTAAGGATCCTCCAGGGGAAGACCTTGGTTATAAAATCGGAAGGAGGTAAATTTGCGTGTTCAAGTTCGCGTGTCACGAGCAATCTTCGTGTTGGTCTGTCTGCACAGATGCATGAGTTTCGAAATAGGAATGTGTGTATATAGATATACCTGGATGCTGAATCTCCACCACGCTATTTATTCAGGTTTCCTACGTGAATCTCACTGCATCAATCGTAAAAGAGACCAAGCAAAAAAAGAAGAAAAAAAAAAACTCGAGTTCACGCGTTTCTTGGAAAAGGTGACTTTCCTTATGCGAGCCCTGAATCCAAGTCCGCAAAGATCCTGAGTTAGTACGGAAAAATCTAGTTTACTCATGAAACAATTGATTACTGCGAATCTACAAGCAATGTCTTCGAGGCATCAAGAAATGATAACACAGAATAGAGAGAGCATGCAGCTGACATTTCATGGGGTTTATGTACGAATATGGTGCACCCAGCGGACGAGAGAACGATTCGCGAAAACAAACGATCGTCTTTCGAGTGAAATACAAATGGATTTCCATTGGAAGAATTGAAAACTGGTTACGTAAACAGTTCCAGAAGCGGAATGAGACAATGAAATCACAATCTCGCGTTTATCATAACGATCGAATGTCCTCCCCAATTTCCTCGTTCTCTAGCGATTATTTTTTGAACATCAGAGATCAAAAAATCTCAATCGGCTTATAATAAGGTGCTTGCAACTTTGAAATCGTCGTATTGTGTGGATGTTTTCCGTTTGAGGAAATCTTGGTCACACACTCATTATTCGATCGAACTAACGAATCATTCGTTTTCGTGGAAAATTGATCAATATTTGGAGAAAATCACTTTGCAATCTACAAATGGAAGCCTCGAAACTACGAAAAACATTTTCTAGCAATTTCCGGAAGCATTCGCATTGAACGTTTGCAACAAAACAACGGGAACAGCGGAGCTGACGCGAAACTCTTTTTTTTTCTTTTTTTTTTTTCATACGGAAAACTCATCCTTATCGAGAGGTTTTGTATGGATCAGATATTCTCAAGGGACGAACAGAGTGGTATTTGTGTGCCACTGGTTCACCAAGATCTAGAGCAAAAGAAAAAGCTAGAGAGAGAGAAAGAGAGAGCAATGTTATTTCTCGACTGGATTCACAACGTCAGCGCGTACATTTGTTCTTGCCGCATACGAGACACACGTTAAGGAGCAACGTGTCTCACGAGTCTCATTCAATTTTCTTTGTTGCCGGGTTCATGGTCTCGTCGTCGTTCAAGTTTCGCCAACCCTGTGAGGATACCTTACCCAGAGCATGTTAATAGCCAATGGGTATGCTAACCACGTAGCAAGGGTAAAGCGAAGGTGGAAAGTATGAGCACTAATACCCTGGACCGGGTTGTTCTCTTAGACATTGCAGACGCCAAATAGTTTCTACTTAATGTTTATCACTGTATACAGTGTGTGCCGATGTATTTAGAAATTTCTATATATCTATACGTCCATGCGTTAAGTTTGTATCTTTATGCAATTTCGTCTAATCGTTAACGCCGCGTTAGTAGCTCATTAGACCACGAAATACCACGATCCTGCGGTTCGGCATCAACAATTCGATCAATCCCGATTAATTTTGAAATATTGAAGATAGTCGTGTGTCCCGAATATTCGTTCTCAGCTTTTCCTCGGTTCGATTTTTCATCGGTACGCAATACAGAGATTTCGTGAAACTATATAAATAATTCGAAAAATTATAATAATTTTTTCACATTTTTGTAAAATTTATCACTCGGAAGTTTGCAACGTTGTTATTGAACGAAAAATATTTTTTCTATTAATTGTTTATTGAATTTTAAAAACCATGACAATTTTCCGTGCCGATTCGTTTTATCTAATCGTTTTATTTTCCAGACCAAATGTTAAATAATAATTATGAGCTCTGCTAAAGAAAGGACAGAATTTCGTTGCATTCCAACGATGCAAACTTCATGATTCAAATTTTTTTAAATTTGACTGTACTTTCGACAATTTCCTCATTTGACCGAGAATCCTGGTTAATGTATTCACAATGCTCGGATCTTGAATCATATGTGGTTTTTTGCCTAAATGTTTTGCTAATACGCTGCGAGGAAGGCTAGGTCGACTCACTGACGTGTATGAATTCTAAATGCGCGTAACTCCTGCACTTCAACGCATTATAAATGAGAAACCCACAGAACAGAGGTTTGGTTTACAAACTCTCCGGTAGTGACTATGAATAGACGACGAGTTTAATGCTATACCAACGATCGTCGTACCAAAAGATCGTTTCTCGCTTCTCTCACGATCTCCTGTTCATTCTATTCGTCTCTCTCTCTCTTTGGGTTTCGTATTACATGCAAGATGTCGAGAGTTTAGCGAAGAGCTTGCATATGAAGAAGGTGCGGTCCATGCAGTGAGGAGGCGCGCACGTGAAACAAGCACCTTTACGTCGAATTTACACGTCGAATATATCACATGCAGTATAGACCAATGGCAAACTGCGCCTCCCAGCACCGACACCGAATCAAGACAAAGATCCTGTGGATTCTCGCCACCGAAGCGCATACGCGCGGTTTTTCTTTTAGCGGGTCTTAGCCACCCTCATAACATGAGACTATGTAGCAACTTGATCTGTACTATTTTGTAACCGCTTGATATTTACATTCTTGGGATACAAGGCGGTCGTGTCTCAAGCAGGGATGCCAGGAGCTTCCCCTTCTGAAGGTATTGGGATGACTCTGAAGTTTGCAACGTTGAGATTCAACAAAAAATATTCTGTATATTCATTATTTATTGAATTTTGAAAATCATGGCAATTTTTCGTGTCGATTGAGTTTTTAGGTCCCAAGAGAAGATCGTTTTATTGTTCGGACCAAATATTGAATAATAATTCTCTGCTGAAGAAAGAATAGAATTTCGTTGCATTCCAACGATGCAAACTTGAACATCGTGGGTATTAGGACCGAGTTGACTTTTACGTATAGTATATTTCTTTTTTTAATCCGTAATTCCTGGATCATTTGCTACAACCGAGCTAGATTGATGTCTTGTTAAGGATTATAATTGTCATTTGGAAGTTTCTTTATTGTTTCCTCTCTTTCCAAATATGTGTTCAATTTGAAAAAAAAAATGTATTTTTTATTTCGACTGTAGCAAGATGTCATCTCGGTTTATCATTTTCCCGACTTTGTTAATCGTAAATAATGTTGCAGTATGATTTGTAATCTTATTGCATTGTCTGAAAAAAATTTAGAATATTGTTGCTCATCGCGAAATACCGGAGGAAAATGAAACGGTGAGGCGACGACGACGTTGAATCGTCGAAATATAATGGAAAATAATTTTATTAGAGTGGCCAACGTGGGAAGAGGACAAGATAGAAAGAAAGAGGGAGGATTGCGTTTGCAACCACTTGCCTGAAGTGAGAGGGAGGCCAAGCGTACTCTTCTTTGTATCCCGCTTAGAGCCATATACGAAGCGATGTTTTTCCAACTTTTTACGAGGACACTTTAAGACCACCGCGAACGGATCCGTAGAAAACTGGTGGCCCGTGGAATATAATAAGAAAAGAGTGGAGTACACCTCAATGTCGCTTCAAGCTGTCAGGGCAAAAGCTATTTCGTAAACGGGGAAGGCAAAGTGCTGAACCAGATAGAAAAATTCAGTGAACGCAGACGTGAATCAGACCAAGACCTTATGAACAATGTTCTCAAACTCTATACACGGAAGAAAATTATAATTGCATACACTATAGTTGATAAAATATACAACTGGGAATGAATAATTCATTTTATGGAAAATATAAAAAACCACAAGAGCGTCTTCGTGGACAGTCATTGATCATCAGGAATTTTTAAAAATAACATAAGCTTCGAAATTTAATTTCCGCAATCATTAATTAAACAATCACAGATACAGAATAACATTTTTTTTATTCCATCCTTGCCACGGCTGAACGCGTTTTATTTCGAACCATTTTATTTATTTTTTGAGAACTCGGAACCTTCGACCTTTTTCCATTCCAAACTCACGTCTGACCGTCTGCCTGACTAATTACGGCCGACACTACTTGCCGAGAGTTCTCGCGTACACTCGACGCTCTCTCCTGCCGATCCTGTACAAACTGTTTGGGTCTTGCTGCCTCCTACTCACTCTCTCTTTACGTCGCTCATTCTCTCACTTACTGACTCGTCTTCCGGTTCGTACACCAGTGTATAGTAGAGTTGTATATCGCACGAAACTTTTTGCGAGTAATCAGGGATAAAAAAGCAACTTGGAGAGAGAGCAGCTAGATTTTCTTGCGACCGTTTCATCGGGAGCGAGTCGAGAATGAAATCAAGACTGTGCTCAAGTTTCACGGAGATTCTCAATCGCGATAAACAGGCACAGTTACTAAAAAATTCACAATCAGAAGCTAGAAGAGCAATTGAGCCTGGTCTGATTATTCTTTTAACCATCGAGCAAGGAAAATTGGCATTTCGATGATTAATCGAGGGCATTATTAAAGCTCGATAATCTCTATATATAAAAATACTACAAAATTGTGTTTGTGCCCGTTCCACGAAAAAATAATCGATAACTGATTTTCTTTGGGAATCCGAACCAAAAAATCAAATTTTTCGATATATTTCCCACTTTGAAAGTTCACAAGCAACTAAAAAATGATAATAAATAAAAATTCATTATTACCAATTGAAAGATAATTCGAAAGCAAAGATAACGAGTGGTTACTCGAGTGCCAGTTTGTAAAAAAAAAAAGTTATAGCGATTTTCGTAAAATCACAGTACGAAGATTTTGAAAAAAAAAGTTCAACTTTTCATATATTAAGCTAGCTGTACCCTGTAGCGCCAACTAGGTATCCAGTTCTCAATACATCTCTAAGCAATTAGAAACAACAACAAATTCGAAACGATGGAAATTTTAATTCGGACGAATTGCCAACAATTTTCTAAGATAAGAATCCAATGGATTATAGAAACCCATTCACAAAGATGCAAAAAAGTTTTGAGTGATTTAATTCTGTCTAATCGTACAAATTTCGGAGTCAATTGAATTTACAATTATATTCTGAGGTAAAAACTACATTATTTACTTTCGTTAAGGTAAATAAGTAAATAACGTTCGTTATTTACTTTTTGAATCGTATATACGCATATCGGTCCAGCAAATCGACGAAGAGTTCAGAACTATCAATTTCCATAGAAATGAACCCAGCGATAAACGTAGAAGCACGAGCGATACACTGCACGTAGTTTGCGCTTACATTTTGCTGGAAAATTAAATTTTCCCATTGCAGTATTACGTAAGAGTGAAAAAGAGGACGAGGGTGAGAGGGAGAGAGAGAGAAAGAATGAGAGGAGAGAAAGGAGCGACGTCGCTTATGCACGTGGGCCATCGCTCCATGCAGAATTTTCATTAAGCGAGAATCGTGACCAGTTCGAGTTGGTTGGGGGGGCCCATCCCTTGGAGAGCTCAAAACGAGAATTACATTGCCGTTAATTCACTGATTCTAATTGGTAGCTGCGAACCAATTTTATTTTGAGCGGAACATTTTTTTTTATTTTCGTCCCACTACCTCTACAGCGTTGAAAGAGTTTCAATATGCTCGACAGTGTCTGAACACCCATTAGGGAAATATATTACCCCGTTTTCAGGGGATAGAATTATTGATAATCGAAAAAGATTCAGTGCAAAATCCAGCGTAAATTATAATTCCACTTTACTCTTATTTTTAATAAATTAACAAATAAAAATTAATTCATTGCAAAGCATGTTTTTACCAACAACAAATGAATAATTTTTTCTATACCTGATACATAATAATATATATATATATATATATATAAAAAATCAAAAGCTGTAAGTAGCTCTTTTCGGAGTGTTTAAAAGAAAAACAAATGAAAAATTGTTCCAAATGATTCAATCAATCGATAACTTTAATAAATTTTGGCAAGCGAAATATTCATTAACGAGTCGCTTGTTTTCCTTCATGCAATAATGTATAAGGCCCGCGGGACTGCATGCTGAATAAATCGACGTCCGGTTCACCATGGTGAGTAATTACATCTCACCTTCTCGCAACTATTTTTTATTTTTTTCACCTTATTTCCCGTGAATAAATAAATTCTCGTCGACATGGGCTCGATCGATCGCTGAGATCGCACACTAATGGCTTGCATCTCGACGCGATGCTTGCTAGAGCGCAAATAAAATGTGTTCAGCCTCCCCATGCCTCTTCCCGACGTTCCAACTGGCAAGTTGGTAGTCGACGTATCGACACGACTAGCTGTCTATCTCATCCTCGTTTCTGCTTTTATTCGATTTATCTTTTTTTTTCTTTCCTCCCGTTTTTACGTTGACGTCGATGACACACTTTCAAGTTTATCGGAAGAGTCTCGAAGCATGAGTTTAAATCTCGACTGGGGCATATTTTCTTGCTTCTCTCTTTCTCCCATAATTCTCCACGGGACAAGCAACCACGACGGCCCTCTTCAGCCACATTATGCACAAGAGTATGTAAACACGATCCTCCATTTTTTACTTCTTTATTCTTCTTCAAAAACTGTCTATCAAAGAGTTTGTACGAAAATGTTGGAAAATGATCCATTTATTTTTGAGTACCTCGAGTTGTCGTATAGACGATAAAAAAATGAGCCATTACAGATTTTCACGTCTCTGCATGTCAGTTGTGTGAAGTCAATTATTCTGAAAATCCTTATCAATCGATATTTCTAATCTCAGAAATTCATTCGAACAATATCAAATTGGATTTCAGTTGAAATAATAGTAACTGAACCTTCAGCTCGAAGTACGAATCATATCAATTTGATTAGCGCACAAGGAAGTCATCTCTTGCGAGATATAATTTCGGGAAAAAATCAGTCTTCCAAGTCCCAGAAAAGCAGAGAAATTTCGTTGAAAATGGAAATATTTAAGAAGCATTAGGAAATTTCAACGATCCATCTAATTTTCAAATATTTATTCAATCTGTTCAACCATGTTCGTTGGAGATTACAAACAAGAAATAATTGGAACGAATTTAAGTGGATTTCAAGAGGTGTCATAACCCTTTGGGCGCGCGGATATAACGTCACAGTACGGGGAGTTGAGTTCTCGGTACAATATTACTGCTGCAATCATTCATAAATAGCGTGTATATCATGTAGAAGGAAGTTGCAATTGTCTATGCGCTCTATACGCGCGAAATATATTCATGATTTACTCTTGGTCATAGACCCACTCGCGATGCAACAAAAGGATTTCTCTATCCCTCGAGCAAGAAATTTTAATTCGTTAACTTTGTATGGCTGAAGCGTTCTCCAGCAAAATATCAACAATTTTTTCCAGGAATCATTCAGGTCACAACTATGAAGCTATACACGTGTAAAATTTCGACAAGATCAACCATCTCGTATTCGGGATATTCATGGATATGAAGGATTGCACAATTTTACACGCTTTCCTGTGAAATAAAGTATAAAAATTCTGACCTAAGACTCACCGACCATTACGATTGAAATTTTGTTAATTAATTTTGAAACTGAAAAATGTTTCCATTCAGTGTTTGGACTATGAATATTTGTACCGTTTCTCTACAAACTCAGCCATGGAAAAATTAGTGCGGACATTTCTCTGCTGCATGGTTTGCCATGGAAAAAGGTCGAGGCGAGGGACAAGTCGAGGATGCGGAAATACCACGAAACAACGGAAATATCAAGTGAAATGCGTGTCAGCAAACTGTGCTCATTTTCAGTATATGCTCATAATAGCACATATGAAACGAGGCAGTGTAGGCTTTTCCAGCTAATTTTCAGCAATCAAGCTCACCATTGTGAGACTAGAGTCCTCGCGTCAGTTTGCCTCGCGTATTATTCCTCCCCGAGAGTTCTAAGCATTACACTATCCTTATAATGCATACAACCGTAAATATAGATGCACACAAATGTATACACCCAAAGCCACGTGTTCATGCCCATGAGCCCACATGTTCTATTTATCAGGGATGTGTTGTTCTTGAGCATTGTGGTGAGAATCATTCTAGCATGAATTCGCGATTTAATGAGCACGTTCTTATTTCCCTCGTCTTGCTGATTCGTCATTTTCATTTTTCCAATGTCTGGCAAGGTCGTGCCGAATGCCGAATGGTGGCCGAGTGTAAATGATTTGGTGGTCGAAAGTGTAAGAGAAAATAAGGAAAGTTGAATAGTGAGAAATCAATACGAGTGAAAACTTGAATTTTCGTGAACTGTAAGGCGAAAATTGGATTCGTGGTCGTTCCTTTAAAAAAATTTCTTTCGGGAAGGCAATTTTTTTTTATTGAGTAACTAGTAGAACGCCAAAGAGCAAAATCACTTTTGAGAGAGTCAGTTCGAACGTCCGGGAATATAGCTTGATTCGTGAAAACATAAGTTCGTCCACATATTTTATTTTTTTCCACGTAAGGTTTTTCGGACAAAGGAGAGAGCAAAGAAACAGAGAAGCGACGAATTGAATGAAAAAACTTGACGCTCCCATCTGTTCGACGGTAACAATATATTTCTTCGTCACATTTCCCATCCACATGCCGTCCATCGTATCATTTCTAAATGTCTTTGGTGTATTTTTCCTTTTCATCCAGACGAGACTCTTGTTCATTTTGACGCGACAGTCAGAAATTTTACGGGACATAACGAACGCTTCAAACATTTTTACCAAGATTGTACGTCATGTGGCGTGTGAGCCATAAAACAAATACGAATTCGGCTTTTGCGTACAAAAAGTAACGATTTAAAATATGTCACAATACGAATAATGGAAATAATAATTAGTCAACGAAACATTGGATAAAAGTTATTTCCATATTCAAAGATTTACTCCCTTCAACACACAGCATTTAATAATAAAGAACACGCTAGCAAAGCTGTGAAGGAATATGTCACTGGATAATGACGAAAGTCATTATAATTATTGAAATGGCGGAATGGAAAAAAATTGTTACGAAATGTGTTGGATTATGAATATAAACTCACTCAATTGCGGTGTTCGTTCAGATTAAACAAAAGCTCTGAATCAGAGTCAGATTCGTGACGAAAATGAACTTCAAGATGCAATCACATACCTGCAACATAAAAGGAACAAGACGTCAAGGGTTGTAGGCAGGCGAAAAACTTGTAGGTAAGTGATGGAAGTCATGGTACAAGTAGACGAACTATAACGCGCTGTTACGAGCCTAGACAACGTCGCCAGACGTAATAAAATGTTGTGTAAGGTTCCTCGGTACATAGAAACTCACCGAAGCGATGCACCGTATATTTAATACCTATAAGATTACCATAGTGGTGAATAAGTCAAACGAAGACAGCGCAATATTTTCCTATGATTTTTCATCGTAAAAATAAATTCGTTGTTCAAATCGAACGAATTACGAGAATTTTTTATTTTCAACGTGATAATATTCCATTCGGACCACGAATTAAAAGGATTTTGCAAAACCGCCCACTCGCTTTCTCATAGCGACATGACAAAAAAATTGAATTACAAAATGTCACTACGTTTTTTTTTTGTTTTTTAATTATTCTCCCCTCGGGTCCCCCATTCTATGAGAGACGCGGAGACTTTTCGTCTCAGGGGTTTATGGTGGATAGGCTGGGAAATAGTCCGTCCAGCTTTTCGTTACTTCGTCCGAGTTAAGAGACTTGGAGTAACCGGATAAAATGCAGACGATGGCCACACGGTAGAGATATATTTCTATCTAAAGGAAAAGCTTTCTCCCGTGTCTATCGACGATTAAAACGAATTAAGTGACGACCTTTGTTCATGAGGACCAAGTTTTACGAAAAAAAAAAAAAAAAAAAAAAAAAAACAGCAACGTACGCGCGAACGAAGGGACAATATAGAGCTTGAGCCGCCGTGTCATGCCTCTTGGGAAATTGGCTCTCGAGAGTAAAAATTAGCGGAGTACAGAAACGACGAGAACGAGGTCAACGAGCAAGGTGGCAATATAAAAAGAATAGAAAGCAAGAGAGGAAATTTTTTTGGAAATAGTAAAAATCGGTAGATCCTAATGATGTCATTAGCGAATTGAGGAAATATTTTATTTCATTTTCTATCGAATATCACGTCAATACCACGATCGATATCAATTAGTTTCGATTAAACATTTTGTGCAACGTTCCAATACGATTTGAGGAACAACGAAATGGAGTTTGCAATGAAAAAAAAAACGTTTATGAATAAATGCCAAGAGAGAATGGAATTAAAGACCCGGAAATTCGAAACACCGTTAACATTGTTCGTCAGTCGCATTCAGATATTACTGCCAATTCTATAAGCGCCGGTAATACCGATCGCGGTTGGTGAGAATGAAAATATGGAAATAGTTACGACGAAAAGACGAACGCGTTGTCGTTAGCTCGAGGATTTTAATGAAGTCTTGTGGCTTAAGGACGTTGTATGCAAAATTTTCTATGGATAAAATTCCTTTAAATTTGCAGTATACAAAGAGAATAGTGATATCTAATAGCTCGTGCAATTTTAAGAGGTTTCACCATGTAGAAGTCGAGATATTTATTTATAAAAATCACAAGAGCGTGTATTAAAAGTTGCAATTTTCAACATTAAATATTTCGATTTCTAAATGGTGAAGCCTCTTAAAACTTTGCATACACTTTTGTGTAACATAGAAGAAGCTTTATTTAGTTTTTTCAAAAAAATCGATCCTAAAATTTTTTCGAAATGTTGTTTATTTTGTATGTAAAATAAAACTGAAAACAAAAATTTAGATTTGGCCGTCGCCATACAACGTCTTTACCTGGCGTCTCTGCCAACGGGAGGAAAAATAGTGACATACACATCAAGAACACGGAAACGAATATTTATTGGTTTTCTAAGCCCATTGGTTGAAAGCTTGCTTTATTATTGATCGCGACATATATGGAAATAAGGGAGATACAAAGGACGTATACGAACCCTCAGCAACGATTTCGGAAAGCGCTGGGTCGGTCGCTCGTCAGTTTACCCTCATCGTGGCATTACAAGGCTATTCATGGATCCCAGCATAGCCACAATTTTGCTTTTGCAAAGAGATAACACGAGGCGAAACATGAGTCGCATACACGTGTTTAAATTAGTAAGAGCTTTGCGGTACATCCCTCTCTTGTATCATCGATTCTCGCCGGAGTCTCAAAATTCGAAACAATTTAAATTACGAAATTGATGTTTGCGAAGATACACGAATACTCTACCGCGCAACAAAAATAAGCAAAATGTACACAAGAGTGTAGTAAACACAAACAAAGTTGACGCTGGCAAAAAAGCTTGACATTTTCATCATCGCCGCAACGGTATTTATGTTCGGCACCTGCTTTTGTTTTATTCTCAGTGTCAAGCCTCTGCGATCCAACTACCGCCCTCGCCTCACGATCCTATATGACGGCCCGTTGAAGAAATTACGTTCGAATGGTCATGCTCGTTATCCGGCCCCTCTTTTCCACATCCTTATACAAATTTAAATAAAGCAAGAAATTTCATGAAAAGGCAACCCGCTCGAGTCATCAGTTCGAATGTTAATTCTGTTTTGAGATGCATCTCCATGCGTGAAAACGCGTACGTTGAAAGGGCGATGTGGCCTTCGGACCATATCGGATGATAGTCGTGTTATTCGAGCACAAATATTATCATGGAAAGTTTCCGCAATAACTCAACCGATCGGGAAAAGTATGACCGCACTGACATCAATGCGGTGCCATGGTCGAGAACAATCGGATCGTCCGGAGAAATGACAAATCACGTGTGATTGTGGCACCCACGGAAATAGAATTTGTTCGAGAGAACAGGGAAAAGGTGAAAATGTAAGAGAAAGTGAGAAAGATAGAGAGCAGAAGAAACGCTAGGAAATGCTGGTATTTCGAGATAGCCTTGTTGGAGAAATCAAAGCGAGCAGAATTGGCGACGTGTATCTACAACTCTCGGAGGTTTCGCATCTCTGCTACGGACTTGAGCTCAGTGTAGCGTTCACCCGGAGCTCGGACTCGGCGGACTGGAATCACGAGGGAAGGAAGATCCTGGCAGTTGTACGTACAAAAACGGGGAAGAGGATGGCTGAAACAAGCGGGCCTAGGAAAAGTGGATGTAACAGCGAGAGAAATAGAGCGAGAAAGGAGTGCATGGAATTGAGAAGGACACAGCAAGACGGAAAATTCCTTTTATACACGTTTCCGCCAAGCCTCCAGCTGAGATAAGGAGTTTTGTGGATAGCTCTCTCCCAACTGGCAAGCTGAGAAAGACAGTAAACCGATGACACGTGCGACAGGTATAAAATAGTAGAGAGCAAAGGAGAGAGAGAGAGAGAGAGAGAGAGAAAGAGAGAAAATGAAGCAGAAGGAATCGTGTACACGTTGTGCACGTTACCTTCCGTTGAATAGCAGCTTCGGTTCAGCTTCTGTACCATCTAAATTCGCTTCTCGTCTCTTGCAAAATCTTCAACTGTACTAGCTCTGCACTAGTATTATATCGCATACCCGTCACTCACAGTCACGCTATTGCGGTTCCGAATCGCAAATCCTTGCCGCACTTTTCCCTTGAAAGATTGTATAACTGACAGACCAAAATTTAACGGCCTTGCAAAGAAAACGATTTTTCGTTGAAATTTTTTTTTTATTTTCACGTGTGTACAGACGATGGATCTCTTCGCCAATTTTATCTTCGCACAGCAACGATTGTTACTAGTATTTACGTAAAAAGTTTTCCAAATGGTATTTATGGTGCAAGATCGACAAATATAAAACGTTCAGCTTTTTGGTCGTTTATTTGTAACTTTGAATAATTAATAGAAAAAAAAAACAAATACCAAATTGTACAGTAAATTCATTGGCAATGCATTTTTCGAGTCCCAGAGTATAAATAAAAAAGATATCGACAGTTGAATGTACAGAAACCGATCATAATTGCACGACGACATTTTTTCCAAAAGTCCAAGGATCAAAATAGCTCGTGAAAATGCGGATAAAAGTCATTCGAACACGAGTATTCCGGAGAGCATGGCGGATGACGTGGGAATAATGAAATACGAATTTGTGCTCAACTTGCAGGAGGAGAAAGAAAATAAATTTTCAGCCAATATTCAGTGTTGGGTTCAGGCATGATTCTCATGACTCCATTGCCAATAAAATGGAAGTCGGTTGCCGTGCGGGCTCTGTACTAGAGTTTGGAGTTTTTCATGAAGGAAGGGCTGGTTGCTATCGGGCTTACGTTTCCACAAACCTCGCGTGCACTTTCGAAAAAAAAACTTGTGTGAGTGTGTGACACGAACGATGCACAGAGAGCCCCAAAGAAATGACGTTTTTCTCTCACTTGCTGATGGAGGTAACAGAGCACGTTGCTTATGAGGGTTGATTTATCAGTGGAAAGGAAAAAGAGTGTAAAAAGAGTCAGCGGTAAGAAAAACAAGTTGATAAAGCACCAGGGAAAGCGGAGGAAGAAAAAGAAGTTGAGAGTGAAGGAAAAAAGCAGCCTATGCTCGACTATTTGCCAAGAACGAGTGTACGTCAGAGAGGGAAAGAAAACACAAGCGTAAATGTCGCACATTTGACAAAAAATGCAGCGTCAACTTGCGGGGAATCCACACGATGGCAACTCCATCGAGTTTCTCAGCGTCATACGATGTCCACCAGTTTTTAATTCAAGTTTTTCAAAAGTTGAGAGCTTTCCGCCAGCAAATTGAAGAAGAAATCGAACCGGAAAAAAAGTCTATACGACTCGATCGATCGAATTCTAATAATTCTGAATCTATTTTTTTTTATTTTGCTCATTTTTTTGAGCAATTTTTTTCGTCTACGGAGTTCAAAGAAAAAACAGTGTCCGTCGACATTTTTTTTTCCAATGACATTATTCAAATAACTGTACGTGTAAATTTTAAATTACACGTCAAAAAATCTTTGCACATCATTTAAGGGTCAAGTGGATATATAACCTTGAGCGTGTCTCTTCGAAGACAATGTGGATGTATCAATATATAGTAAGTATATATCGAGAGGAAGGATAGTAAAAAGCTGAAGAACATCCTGACTGTTTGGTCGATTCTTCGAGGAGGTAAAAGGCTCGAAAGGGCTCGAGACTTGTCGAAGAGACGTCTTTTTCGTAACTCGGCATTGCGATTCTCAAGAGTCTTTCCTTTTTTCCGTCTCCTTCTTTTTCTTTCTTGTAGGTCTCGATTATTTTACTTTATTTTTATCGCTGTGTGTGCTGCTACGGTAGCAATCAAAAAGCGGGACGTTCGCCAAGCCCTAGACTTAAGAGGAGAGATGGAGAGATCCTCTTCTCGAATACGAATGGTGCCCTGTCCACGCTCTCAATGTTGGAGTAAGAGGAAACGACAAATTAGGCTTGGCTTTGACGGGCGAGCAACGATTTGAGGACACTTCTTTTCCGCCGGGGTGCATTGCGTGACCATGCGGAAAACCGTTTCCGCATCCTATCCTTTTCCCGCTCTCCTTCACGCTCTTTCGACATTTCATCCTTTTCACCCCTTTATATAGCCTGCCTTGGCGTATATCGATTTTGAAACTCTTAACGACTAGAAACTGTCGAGCAATGTAGAACACTGTCAATAAAACGATGATGGACCGAAATTGAATTTTTTTCTAACAAAGCTGATCAGCCTGGGAGTAATCCATATTTTTGTATTTACTTTATTGTCAACGACAATCGCGACGGTGAAAAAGATAAAAATCTGCATAAATTGCATAACTTTTCCATAAATATTAAAGTAGTCGATTGATTATTGAAGCGAATTTGACGAAAAACAAAAGCTTTTCAATTATTCTCAAGCGAATATATCGCACCATCTTGGGGAATGACGTGAAAATTAGTATCTAACCCTCCTCAGCCCAGATTGTGAAACTAGAGTCTTGTACAAGTACGTGACAGCCCACGCGATGAGATGATGGTTCATGTAACCGCTGGTGGCCCTTTCAGAACAAGAACACCCGAGACAAGTTCTCTCTCTCTCTCTCTCTCTTTCTCCCTCTTTTTCCCCACGTACACTGTTGCATAAGACATTTATGATAATTTCATAGATCCACGCGAGCCGTTTTTTTCCCCGAGACCGAAGTAAAATCTTGCTCACGATTTTTATAATAGTGACTATTATTTTCTCAAAGGTTTCAAGTCTCTGTCATGAAAAGTTTTTTTCAAGCAAGACTAGAATGTTGAAAAAATATGAAAAGAAAAAAAGGGTTGTGCGATACAAAGCCAAAGCGTTATCACAACACCACCTGGATTGACTCATAATATATTCACGAGGCACAAGCTTATACATCGCACAAATATATCCCATCATTGAGTAATTCTATGGAAATTAAAGTCGTGACGCCACATTATGTATGAAGAAAATTTTACGAATCGAGTCAATACCTCAAATAACGAGAACCTCGTGACAAAAACACACGCGCTGCATGTTATGCACTCATTTTTTTTATCCCTTCCGACCCTTTTTTTATTTCTCCCTAAAATCAGCAAACATTACGCGTGACACTTTTACCGACAGGTGCGGAGATAATAATGAAGAAAAAAAGGGAAATTTTTTTTTGTCCTTCCGACTGTTATCGTTTTATACGTTCATTTGTCATGAATAATTCGCTCGTGCCTAAGTAAAATGTTGTAAATTTTGTTTTTACGTATTAAGTTCGGCGTTCGTGTGAGAACGCACCAATGAATTTATGCCTGTGTATGTAAATGTACGGGATACCGGAAATATACGGCCGACCGGCTGTATACATCGAAACGTCGTACGGAGGTAAGCTCGAGCAAAAGAGATAAAATGTGGATATTTACGGAAGACGACGATTTGAAAATCCGATCCATTTGATATCGAGCTCCATAGGGGCCATGGAGCAAGAAAAATTAAGTCGCAAACGCAACTGCTGAACTGCATACATAGTTGTTGACTCATTGGCGGAGTTTTAATTTGACTTGAAGTGCAACACGCGACGCGTGCACCGCTCAACGTCATTATACGAACGATTCAGCCTGTCGCGCGGAAAAGCGCGATGACAGTCACTGACGATATATGATTCACGCGTTAGAACGACGCTTTTGCTTTATGAACGTAAGCAGGGACCAAATATAGGATCGCGGATCCATAAATATTGCGATACAATAGGCAAATGCGTTTTAAATACGTTTCGGTAATGTAGCACGACATAGCGGTATTGGTAAACCACTTCAAGTTTCGTGGATGCATCGGAGCCGATCAATGGATATTCGAGCAGTGCGAGAAACACCAACCGAACTCTGTAGGGACCGCGAGTACGCGTCAGTGGCTCACCAGCGTGTTATAAAACGTGAGGTTAAATCGTGGAGAGCCACGCGAGGATACTCTGGTCGAGGCAAATCTAGTTTATACGTGGTTACGCGTGTTTAATAGCTTTGCCTGTAGTTTGTAGCTTTGCATACAAGCAAAGGAATATGGAAATGTGTATGTGGATTCGCAATGAGGAGAATAACGAGCGAGGCTTCTCTTGTTCACCACTCACGATGAAATATACGCGTGTGATCATCGCGGAATCGGGCTACACTATTTTACGGTTCATCGAACTGATCCACGACTTCATCGCTAGTAATTTCGTCAAATACTCTCGGACTTGGAGAATGTAAAAAAAAACCCCATGGTCATTATGCTGAAGTTTGCATCGTTGGAATGCAACGGAATTCATTGTTTTAATCTAGATTTTGAAAGCAGAGCCAAAAATTTAAAAATGCAGTAGACGTCGATAAAAATTTTTGCAAATCAAAAACTGAATGGCAAAGAAAAGTCGACGCGATTCCGAAAATGAAACACAATGGGGAATGGATAGAATATTTTTCGTTGCACTCCAACGCGATGCAAACTTCAATATCGTCCATGGCCTTGGGATTATAATTGAACATGCAGACACCAGTCTGAAAAATGCTTCAAGTGTCAATTCGATACTCTAAGATAATTTCGGGTCTGATAATTTTTTTCCATATTCTCTGAAGTTTACAGATCGAAGGAAAAAAAAAAAACTGTAACAATAAATTCAATTCTTAGCAATTAATAGCTCGCACTCTGCTGTTCCCAAAAACAACGAAATTCTGACAGTTTTGAAAAAGTTCAAACACCCCGATTGAGATTTAGAATTTTACGACAAGTCTCAGGAAAATAATAAATAAATGCGCAGTCTGCGGGGCACGAAATGGCCTGGAATGCTCTTTATACATTTATATACAAATGTATACGTATATACTTTATCATGCGTCGCATTGTCCCTTCTCTACCTCACGTTCTCTCCGCATAGAGTCCTCTGCCACACGCCAAATAATAACGCGTGATTTATCGATTTGCGGTGATTTATAGCTCGGTTCGCTCGTTTTACCGAGAGAAAAGGACAAACGGGGGTTGCATTCTCTCCCTCAATTCAGCGTTATTGTGACAGAATTTCTATCGACTCTCGCACAATCCGGAAGTGCAAACGGAACTCCCCGCTCGCACTGGTGCACCTTGATTCTTGACGTTGCCAAGTTTGATAACACGTTGAGGAACGGAAATAAAAAAAAAAATAGTAATACATCATTCGAGATTATTGAGGATGACACGATTCCTCGAGGGAAATGGAACACCATCGATCATTGACACAAATCTATTTCATACGTACGACGTTAATTGATATTTTTAAAACTTATCCAACAGCAGTTTGACTTCAAAACATTTTGATTGCCATCGACAGTTCGATTGGAAAAGCGAAAGCAAAACTGCACGTGTCAGTTTCATTTTTTGTCAAGTCTGCATCAAAAATTTATCGTTTACGTTTGAAATTTTGGAAATCAACGAAGCAATAAAAATGAATGAGTTATATACTTTACACTGATGGCAACTTTGAAACCGCAATGCACGACTGTTACAAGGATCAAGTTTCAACTTGAGAATCGATACCCTTCACGAATCAGTTATGAGGAGATGAGGCCGATGAAGTTTGTCTAAACTTTAGAAAGTATATGGCTTTACTAGCATGCACGTTTCAAAGTGCTGATGAAGCGATTGACGACATGAAGTCGTTTTATCCGTGGCCAAATTATGGCGCAAAAGTTATATAATTCCAAAATACAATCTTTGTGTTTAATAATAATAAATATTGGACTTATCAATTGCAAAGACTTAAAATTGGCGAAGGCTGTTATGATGCACAAGAGAGGAAGAGAGAAAAGCTGAAAAATGAAAATAGATCATACATTTCCCCCCCCCCCCCCCCCCTTGTCTCTCGATGGTTGAGCGAATCGACTCAGTCGAGCATGAGCAAACGGTGAAACTTCGATTTTACGAGAAGCTTCGCGAACGATTAATCGAGTAGACTTAATTTGGTCGAAACTTTGGCGTCTCGGAACACCACGGCGTTGTTCGCACGAACCAAACGGCAATGGAAAAGGATGAAAAGTTCTTAACGGAGAATGTTGAAGCTCGGAAAGAGAGACAGATGCGAGTAAGGCAAGGAGGGAGTCTAGTAAAAGGGTTAAAGGTTCTGAGATAATTTTGCACGAGAGATCGCTCTCGAACAATTATAATGAAACCAAAGAGCCTTGACTCTCATTCGATACGCTTGACTTGACACTGAAAGCATTTCTCAACCCCATTACTAATTTCAATTATTATTGTAAACTGCTACAATCAATGCTCAATTTATTCAACCGAACTTTTCCCACGTCCGTAAATTATTCATTTGTATCGACGAAAATGCGAATAAAAAAAAACCTGTTTTGCTTTTATGATTTCTGGCTGTGTCTTCATTCTCCGACATGCACAAAGATAAAAATCTAATAACGTTTCGAGTTGAGAAAATTTTTGAAAAAACTGTGAATTAATTTTCCAAGAAAATAAAAATTCAATTTCCATGCGAATTTTATTTGAATGTGCAAAGTGATTTTCAAAATTATTTGACAACCGAAAACTCAGACACAAATCAATGAAATTATGATTTTCATGAACTTTTAACCATTTTCAGTTTATCACGAAGAAAACGAGGATACAATGAAAGTAATAAATAAGAAATGGAGGCCAAAGTTCTCGGGGAATTGAACGACTTATCAAGGTTGAAATTATAACGATCGTATATATGAAATGGGCGAAGTTGCGAACATGAGAGACTGTGTGAGGAGAGAGAGTTAGAAAACCCGTCAATCGCTGGGGCTTTTACAGGAACACAGGGAACAAAGTTATTGCAAAAGGGCCTTCTCGATTTTCAGGCAACCGATCTTGACGCCAATCAGTAAGAAGAAAAGCACTGTTGCAAAGAGAAGCGAAGAGGGGGAGCGAGAAAGAGAAAAAGAGAGGGAGGGAGAGGGGTTGAAGAAGAAACTTATGACAGGTATCGGGTGCACATCAGGGATGCCGTTCAGCTCCTGGCAGAAAATTATTATCAAAGCCGAAAGGAGAGTCGTGCAGATGTTTACTGGCGAATAGGATCTTCGGAGGGATGAGGGATGGTGTTACGAGAGAATGGAAAAGATGTAAATTGTATTTTGCGCCTCTTCCTTCAGATCATCGTGTAGTACCCCCACTCGCCCGCTAGAAACCACAGTTCAAAGTCTAGGGATTTTGTTCCTTCTGGGTGTGTGGACCCCGGATTCCCCTTCAACTTTTTCATTCTTCTTCTCGTGCTAGAAGACCACGGTTATCTGCAGGAGTAACGAAAGAAAAATTTCGGACTAATTAAAGGAAAATGGGAAAAAAAGCGACGTAGGGAGCATTCCGAGGAATTAAAACAGTTTGAAGAACGATTGGAAAAACGAATTCGGCGGCTAGAACGCCTACAGGAAAAACAACGGAGTCGACGTAAGTATAATTGGTTTTAGGTTAGATCGTCGCGTGGCACATCATAAAAAACAACAGACGATAGCTGAATAAAAGGATGCTATCTCAGGCTCTAACCTGCAATCATGTGCGAATGCTTCCATTCTCTAAGAATGAAGGAACAAAAAATTACAGGCCCTAACCTGTGTTCGAAAATATATTGGAAAAATATAGAAATTTCCCGGAGGGAAAAATCGGAGCACTTGGTTAGGCTCTAACCTGCCAAGTGTCTCGAGAGCAAAGCTGTTTGCCCGGAAAAAGTTTCGCAACTCAGAAAGGTCTAACCCGACTGAGGAAGGGCGTAGCCCGTGTAGGAAAAGATGCGTCGTTCTCGTAGGTTTCTTTACATGAGAACATTAATCAGCTAAGGAAGATTATCTCGTACATAACAGGTCACTACAGCGAAACAGACTCCGAGTCGTCGAATGCCAGCGAGGAACGAGAGAGGAGCTCCGGCAGAAATTATCATGATGCCGATAGGAGTTCAGTTTCTTCGAGAAGGAGCGAGTCTCGTAGCCCGTCCCGGTCTCCAAGAGAAGTTTTGTCTTCAAATATCACAGACATAATAGAGAGACCAGATGAGGAATCAGCGACAGCAGAACAGGCGCCTGTACTAAGGGCGGAAAACCCGGACGGAGAACATCTTGACGCAAGCATCGTCGAGGTTATGGGCAAGCGAATAACGGAGGTTCGACAATTAGCCGATAAGATCCCTAACGAACTAATGGTTCGTTGGGAGGAAATATTGAAAGACGGATTACCAACAGACGAACGGGAAAAAATCATTAAAAAATACCCGCCTCCTGAAAATGCTGTGTTTATTGAACCGCCGCTTGTCAATCCGGAGGTCAAGGTAACCCTGGCAGAAAATGCGGCGAAAAGAGACGAGAGAATCGCCATTAAACAAAAGAAGATCGCGGCTGCTATAGCAGCAGTCGGGGCCCTTTTTCGCGATACAATCAGTGGAGAGAAGGAAAAGGTTAATGTTCTCGAAAAACTTTGCGATCTAGGACGCATCCTCACCGACCTACAGCACGACGAATCTCTAATTCGTCGCAGCTTGATCCTTGCCACTGTTAATACATCTTTTAAAGATGTTCTTAATGCCTCGGTCCCGGATGAATTCTTATTCGGAAAGCAGGTTGAGGAGCGAATTAAAGTTGCAAAAACACTGGAAAATACGTCTAAAGAACTGAAGATGCCGCGAAAGCCTCTTATAAACAAAAATTCAAAAAACTTCCGAGCCCCGCCCCGCCGCACACCGGGTACGCAGAACCAGGAGTCGGTGGATCAGGGCGGGAAGAGACAGGCCTCGATCAAGCGTTCGCGGAGTTTTCCGAAGACGTCGAGGTACCAAGGGCGAGACGAGAACTATCGCTCGACTCACAAACAAGAGAGTCGGCCACGCCGGAGATGGTAGAAAGGACGGTAAGTCAAATTGCAGGCCGTCTAAGGTTTTTCAAGGACGAATGGAGAGAACTGACGACCGATCAATTGATTCTGTCGTGGATAGAGGGCTATGAGATCCCATTTGAAAAACACCCTTATCAAGGGAGAGTTTCTGAGCCCCAAAGGTCGGAAAAAGAACGTAAAGATCTGCTCGAGCTAATAAAAGGATTAAAACAAAAAGGGGCCATTAGTCCGTGTAGTGAATCACCAGGGCAATTTATTTCCGACATATTTTGGGTCCCAAAATCCGATGGGGGAAAACGTTTCATTTTAAATCTGAAAAAATTGAATACGTTCATTATGACTCAGCATTTCAAATTGGAAGATAGAAAAACGGCGATAAATATTATCGAAGAAGGCTCTTTTCTGGCAACAATAGACCTTAAGGACGCTTATTACACGATTCCAATCAAAAAATCGAATCGGAGATTCTTGAGGTTTCGTTTTGATCGTCAATTATACGAATTTGTTTGTTTACCGTTCGGTTTGGCTACGGCACCTTACACATTTACAAAAATTCTTAAGCCGATGGTCACAGAACTACGAAAAAAGGGCCTCCTTTTGGTAGTGTATCTGGATGATATTCTGGTTATTGGAAAATCATTTGTAGAGTGTCAAAAGAGCGTACAAGAAGTGTGTCAAAAGTTGCAAAGACTGGGGTTCGTCCTAAATAAAGAAAAATGTAAAATGGTACCAGTCACGAGGTGTCGATTCCTGGGGTTCATTTTCGATTCAGAAAAAATGTGCCTGGAACTTCCGGAAGATAAACGGACAAAAATAGAAAGCTTGATCGAAAGATTTCAGCAAAAAACGTCCTGTAAAATTCGAGAGTTCGCGGAATTGGTGGGTACATTGGTGGCGTGTTGTCCGGCAATAAATTACGGTCTCGGTCACACGAAAAGATTCGAGAGGCTTCGGTATCTGGCCCTGGAACAAAATTCTGACTGTTATGAAAGCAAAATGACGATCCCGCATTCGTTACAACCGGAGTTTTCCTGGTGGTTGAGGGCTATGCGTTCACCTAGGAACTCTTTCAAAACAAAAAAATTCCGATATGAAATTTTTAGCGACGCTTCTTTATCTGGATGGGGAGCTGTTTGCGGAAACGAAAGAACTCATGGGTTTTGGAATCGGGAAGAAAGAACGCTTCACATAAATATCCTTGAGTTAATGGCAGCGTTCTTCGCTCTGGAATGTTTCGTAAAGGAGAAAAGAGACTGCAATATTCTTCTTCGATTGGATAATACAACGGCGATTGCGTATATCAATAAGATGGGTGGTATACGGTTTGAAAAATTGAACACCTTAGCAAGAAGAATCTGGGAATGGTGTGAGCTACGTCAGATTTGGCTAAAAGCTTCATATATTAACACAAAAGACAATACAGAGGCGGACTTCGAATCGCGAAGATTAGAAGAAGCAACCGAGTATAGCTTAGCGGATTGGGCTTTCTATGAAATAATCGACGCGTTTGGACACCCAGATATCGATCTCTTCGCTTCTCGTGTAAATGCTAAATGTAATCGCTACGTATCATGGGTTCCAGATCCACATAGTGAAGCTGTAGATTCATTTACGATCGATTGGTCGCAGTTCTCTCTTTTTTATGCATTTCCTCCGTTTGCACTCATACTTCGAGTATTGAGAAAAATAAGAGAGGAAAAAGCGAGGGGCATCATTATTGTGCCTGACTGGCCTGGCCAACCTTGGTACCCGCAGTTTCGTTCTCTTGTTGCTGGAGAAATAGTTAAGATCGGTCCTGAAAAATCTTTACTCTTATCACTTAACAGGGATCCCCATCCATTGTGGAAGCAGCTTACCCTGGTGGCCGCGATTGTTTGCGGAAATCATTCGAAATAAGCAATATTCCAGAAGAAGCCAGGGAGATTATGATCAATTCCATACGGGAATCGTCTCTAAAACAGTATGACAGTGCGCTACGAAAATGGTGGAAATTTTGCATCAAGGAAAGGATCGATCCATTCAAGCCATCAACTACGGATGTTTTAAAGGCATTAGCCGAAGAATTTAAGAAAGGAGCGGCTTACAGCAGTCTAAATACACTCCGATCGGCAATATCGTTGCTTGTAGGACCACATATTGGGCAGGACCACAATATTCGGAGATTATTTAAAGGAATAGCTGAGAGCAGGCCTTCGAAGCCCAGATATGATCATACGTGGGATCCACGTATAGTGTTAGAGTATCTAAAGAGCCTGGGAGAAAATGAGAGCATGACGTTGGATAGGCTGGGCATGAAGACCGTGACACTGCTCGCGTTGGTCACAGGTCAAAGAATGCAAACATTGGCCCTGATTCGAGTTAAAAACATAAAAAGGCAAGAAGACGCTCTATGGATTGAAATCCCAGATAAGATAAAAACCTCGGGACTGAATAAAAAACAACCGCTGTTAAAATTACCTATTTTTAAGGAAGACAGAGCCATTTGTCCAGTGACTACTACACAAAGTTACATCGAACGAACCCGTGAAATCAGAGAGCAATGCGAATCGCTCTTTATTACCGCAAAAAGACCGTACAAATCGGTCGGATCCCAGACTTTAAGCAGATGGGTAAAAAAGATACTGGGTGAAAGCGGAATCGATACACAGATTTTTGCGGCTCACAGCACCAGGCACGCGTCCTCATCGACTGCAAGAGCAAAGGGAATTAACATCGACATTATTAGAGGAACGGTGGGCTGGTCTGATAAATCAAAAACGTTTGCGAAATTTTATGATCGCCCAATATTACAAGATAAAAGCTCGTATGCAAGGGCAATTCTTAAACATTAAAACCAGAAAAGAACGCTATATCAAATACTGTTACTCCACAAATAATTAATAATTGACAAATAAAGCAGATAAAACGAAAACGCCACAATAACTTTAAATATCTACACGATGATCTGAAGGAAGAGGCGCAAAATACAATTGAACGATTAAACGAACTTACCTGTAAGTGATGTTTGATCGTAATTGTATGAAGCGCCTCTTCCGAAGATCAGAGTCCCACCCTATCTATATAAGAGAATATAGGCAAAGAACCCATCTCCAAACAGGAGATTTCCCAAATGAATTGTGGCGACACTTTAAAGTATGAAAAAGTTGAAGGGGAATCCGGGGTCCACACACCCAGAAGGAACAAAATCCCTAGACTTTGAACTGTGGTTTCTAGCGGGCGAGTGGGGGTACTACACGATGATCTTCGGAAGAGGCGCTTCATACAATTACGATCAAACATCACTTACAGGTAAGTTCGTTTAATCGTTCAATTATATACTTTGTGATGCCGGAAAGGCAAAGTTTTATCAAAGTTCATAGCCTCTCTCCACCGAAGAGAAAGTTCATCAAAGATTGGAAAACTGGTATCCGCTTCACCGAATATAAAACGTTTGCCATACGCTTGTCGATGATAGCCCAAATAAATTTTTACGTAATCAAAACTTTCAAGAGCGTTCATTGCTCCGTATAATTCTTTTTCATGAAACTCTAGAATGTTTTTTGTTCGTTAATTGAGTTGTCGCCATCTAATTTTTCTCAAATATCAAATTTTCTTCTCCTTTTAGGCCCTGCAGGCTTTGCAACAAGATAAGCATTTGAGACGAAAGAAAATGTCAACATTTGTGATGACAGTGACCACGGAGACTCCAACGATAAACGTCAACTTTTGCGAGTCTTTGCGTCCACGTGCTTTTGTATGGATTTGAGAAAAAAATCATGACACATTTATTTTTTAGTCCCTGTCAAGCAGCCACATGATTCGATCATTGAAAGAACTCGCGAACTATTTTGCCCTAGGAAAATGATGCATAATTATTAATTCCTTTTTCTCGTTAGCGTTTTTGGAGCTTGTAATTTCGTTGTGTCGATATGTGTTTGTTCCATCATCCTCGCATTTCGAGAGACAGTGGAACGGTTGAAGAGAAAAATATTATCCTTTGATCCCACTGTGGAATTCAGCAAGGGCAAATGTATGTCCCTCTCTTTATCCTTTTCCCTGGGCTCGTTCTCGTTAAGGTAAAAGGGAATATAAAAAATTTCGTAACAGTGCACTGTAGGGAGAAGAGAGCCTGGGGGAAAATTTTGCGATCTCTCTCTCACTCTTTGCCTGACTGGCTGCTTCCTCCTCCCTCTTACCCTTGCTGGGAAATTTAGCGTTTCCGGTTGTAGTGAAAATTTTTTCATAACACAGACATAACGTGACTCGACGTCCCAGCCTGCTGTTTTCGTTATGCGTAGTGAATTCTGTTTCTAGTCGTAGCCAATTAACCATGCACAACCCTTTAAAAGCGTAGCAACAGTTTTTGATCGTTGCCCGTATATATTCTCTTTCACTATGGCTCCTTTTTTCCTTCCAGCTCAATTTGAATAAATGATCTCGAGTCATGACCAAAATAGAAAAAAAAATCCTCACTTTTCATATTCAATTTCCTTTAAAAGCTAATGCCTGTATCGCCTCGATGTATTCTTTTCATTAAAAATAAACTTTTCATATGACCGTTTCGTGCGATTTTTCATTCTGATAGCAAAAAATATAGTTTTTAATAGGCCGATAAATACAATCTGAATAATAAGAAAATACACTCGTATTCATCGAGAAATACCGCTGTTGACAAAATTTTCGATGTGACGAAAATGATTTTTGCCGTTCATTCAATCGTTCTTCGTACGAATATTTTTATGCAATATTTCTTTACACTGATAATTCATGAAAAATTGTGAATTTGACGATACACGTACAATAGTTCGTTCGTACACGTTCGTTCGTTCGTAGATAATGCAATATAGAGAATAAAAATGGGAGGAGGAAGCCCACGAGCTCTGTTCCATCTTAACTATATACTATACTTTTGTAACGTACATAGAGGGTTACACGCCAAGCGTAAGAGCAAAGAGGAAAAAAACAAGGAGAGGCTAAAAAATCGAAGAATACCGAACAGAATGGCTTACCAAAGGCTTCGGAGATTATTCTATTACAAACATCGATTTTTACCTCGGTCTCCGCACAATATAAAAGACTTGTATGGTATGTACTACTTTTTCGATGGAGCTTCGACGCACGCACTCAGAAAAAATCTATTCAATTGTTAAAAACTCGCTAAATTATTTCAAAAAAAAAAAAACTTGATATTCGACCTCGTTACTATTAGTATCATTGTCGAATTGATGTGATGGTTATTATTATGGTGGTGCACGAGCGCTTTTATGAACAAAAAAGAAATTTTCTTTTCATACGCATAAGAATCTTAATTTCATCGAAAAGCCTCCTGGATAATGCAAATTTCTTTGTATTTTTTATTGTTCGTTACTACACCACAATGTTGCACCGTACTAATACATTATCACACACAGTGTGTATAGAATAGAGTCAGGAGGGAGGGGGCCAACCAGCATAGACTTATTTTTCTTGTGCCAGAATGAAAATTATTATTAAAAAAAAATATTTTCTCTTGTAAATATTTGACATTTTATTTTATTTTCATACATTTTTTTTGTTTCGCCCAAGCGAATATTACTAAAAATAATACCAAATTAATTTTGACGACGATGATAAAGTTTGCATCGTTGGAATGCAACGAAATTCTTTTTTTTCCTCGGCAAAGCTCATTATTCAAATACAGAACGTAATTACGATGATAAAACGCTGGGTTTTCGAGCCCCGAAAAGTATATCGGCTTCAATAAATTTGGATAATTTTGAAAATTAAACGAATCATCAACAAAACTAAATATTTTTCGTTGCAGTGCAACGGTGCCAAGTTTAGAGTAATTAATATTGTCCCCACATTTCACCAATCCAAAGTGAATATTGTTCGAACTATTTAATAAAAAGCTTTCAACTTGTTACGATTAAAAAAATTTCTCAAAGTATATGCATATTTTCTGGGGAACCTGGCATTCGCTTATAAATGTTGACCGGAAAGATTCTAAAAGTGGATATCAACAAAAATTCAGTGCATATGAAAGGCAAAGTTTCGACGAAGTATATGAAAAATTATGATCCGTATGCATGAACCTGAGAAATTCTCTTTCGACATAGAGTTCGCACAGGCATCGACTCTCCGGTCCTTTTATGTTCGATTATAAATGCATTGTGCCCTCGCGTACTTGAATAGAAATGTGTACTCAATCTCGCATTTATGATCCTTTGTAGACAGTATCTGTCCGGGTGTATCGTCGTGGAAAACGTGGATACATAATAAAGCTGAAAAATATGTGATCCGTAGTTTTGTATATATATTTCCTTCTAACTGTTTCATGGATAAAACATCCACGGTATCAACCCCACCACTGGGTACATGCAGATATGTGTTTACATAGCATGGGCGAGATGCCTGGGCAAGACTCTTTCCCGTACGCTTTGCAAAAATTCAATCAGTCTCGCCTAAACTGTTGGCAAGACTGTTTCAAGATTTTCAAAGAGGTTGCTGGAAAGCCTCTTCCCCCAGGCCTGTGAGACTTCTCGCAAAAAGTTTAGCCAACTTGTTAGTCACTAGGGCAACGTATACAGAATGTCACAAATCTTGGACGGAAATCTCATGCAAACTGAGGCAATGGCATACGAAATTCTAAGGAAAAAAATGTCTTTATTTGTTATTATCACATGCATAATTAATTTTAATGAATATTGGGACGGGCCATCGAGTATGCTGTCAAAATAACGTCCAATAAGGAATAGGAGATTGTTTCTACGTTTCGCGACAATTTTGATGCTAAAATGAATAGTGAAACGATGAGAAACAGGTAGAAAACTTTTTTTTTTAAATATGAAATATAAGATGATTTAAAAAATCGTTCACACAGCCGGGCACGTATCTGAAAGGTAAGCAACAATGCTTAGCAACGCGAAGAATGCTAAGACTATGTTTACACATTCCCATTTATATTTATGTACGTGGAGGTAAACAGTAATGTTCAGTAATGCAAAGAATGGCTGGTAGTGCTTTTGAAAGCGTCGTTTTGAGCTTTCTTTCATATTATCGTTCGCAAGATCAACCGAAATGCGTCCTTAACGTTCAACACACGTCGTGACTCTTTCACGGATCGGAATACGACGATTTTCCTCTCGTATAGAAAACGTCTCGACGGGAGGAATGACCTGCGAAAATATTCTTCCCTTTTCTTCGTCCAGGAAACTTGGACAAACTTTTACCACATAATTGAAAAAAATATAGGAAAAGAGCTTCAGTTACAATTGCTGGAAAAATCTCGATCAAGTTTTTCACGTGTTTTTTCCCTTCCAAAAGTAATTTATTTCCCAAAAATATTTTAATTCATCGAATGCAAAATTCAAAACAATAAATATTTGGGAAACGTGCCAAAGTTTTCCTCGATCAAGGATGTTGCGATTTTTACAAATAATGATCAATGTATTTATATAGCTAATGAATAATCATAAACTTCGCAGTCCAACAGCGACTGTAACAACCAACTGAAAACCAGTCCAAACATAGACAACTGAATGATGCTGAAGTTTCTATCGTTGCAAATAAACGAAATTGAAATTTGTTCCAAGTCAAAAAAGAAACTTTTACATTCCACGAAAAGTTTAGAAGAAGCATAAAACGGCGGAAGAAATTTCTCCTAAACTTTTGGTGGAATAAAAAAATTGTCTTATTTACTTTGAAATAATTTCAATTTCGTTTATTTGCAACGATGGAAACGTCAGGATCATGACAACTGAATGGAAACAAATTCACCAGTTTCTCCGAAATCCAATGCAAATGCTAGGAGATATTGCATGAGGCTGTGAGATGGTAATATTCTGGAAAGCTTCCAAACAAACATAAAACTCGAAAAAATCAAAAATCAAAAAAAGATTAAAATAATAAAACATTGAAAACCCGAAAAATGATCGGCTGAAATATTACAAGATAAATAAACGTCTTCAATTTTGAAAGGGAAATATAATGAAAATGAAATCAGTCAAGTTTATTTAAGCTCGCACTTAATAACGACTAAAAGCACATCGATAGATTGAATGTATCAAGTGAAAGCGTGGAGATTTGATAGCACAAATATTTGTCCAACAAGACCAACAATCCAGTCCAGCAGTGGAGTCGACTGCAAAAAGCTGAAGATTGTTGGAGAGACTAAATATTTGTTGGATCCGTGTATAACATTCCATCGAGCATTCCATCCAGCATGCAAATGACAAAACGTCGGTATTTCCATGAGAAATGAAATGGAAAATTCAATTTAGTTCTGGATCGTAGTGAGAAAATTGTAACGAAGCGAGGAAACAAAGGCGATGAAGAAACATCGAAATGAAATATTCATGTTTGAAACGGAGAGCTCCATTGCCATTCGAGTCCGTATAACGATAAACGAATGAATGAAGCGATCGAAACTAATGAATTTTCTATTTTTGTCAAAGCAAATTTGGACACTTAAAAAGGAGCCTGAATGAATTACAAAATACGCTCTTTTGTACCAAAAAAGAGATAAGGATTCGCTCCAGCGTTGCCATTTTGGTCAATAAATTTTTTTTTTTAAAAGAAAATACAAAAGTGACGCGAAGACGAAATGACAATTAATTTCAGAAGTTCACAGTGATGTTGGCATTGAAATTGGCCACTCGTCCAAGTTTTCTCACATCAAGGACTTTCCCTGAAGACATTATTCTCTGAAGAAAGGCCTAAAAGCTCAGAAATGAGAGACGTAGAAGCATAGGAAATGGAAGCAACGAGTTCAGTGATCAGAGAAAATGGAAAAAATTCTCTTCACATTAGATTTCGAGACATGAATTTTTTCCAGTTATATATAAACATGAATAGGTTTTGCTGCGAAAGCAGATCTTTCCCATTTGATATCCTTCGGGAATATCGTCGCGTCATTCGTTTTTTTTGTTCACATGTCTTTCGAGCTCCCTCTTTGCTGCGCAAACTTTATCTCAGTGGCTATTTTTCCGTTTCTTTTTTTATTCGTACTTTTCCTCACTGTACTTTGATCCACGACGGTATCAACACAGCCCACTTTTATTATTTCATCCTTCACCCAATGTAGGTACGTCCCTTGACAAATTCTCGGGTCTCTCATAGACCAAAGAGCAGAGTAAGGAGACGAAAGGAAAGTAGAGCAAGAATAAGAAAAAAATGACCAACTGCTGACTCTTCCGGTCTGAGAAGGAGATCCCCTGGGATGTAGAACCTGCGGTATTGTTTCATCCTCTTTTTTTTTTATTTCTACGCCGTGACTATTATTGGGGGAACGTATTAAAAGAACGTGAGAATTTTCATCATTCTTGCTCTTCCCGTCTCGGCATGACCGATCGCCCATGGAAGCTTTATTACTTTCTCGTGTCAATTCTCGTCTCTCGTAATTCGAATAATGCCTCGTCAACAGCCTCGCCAACACGGGGAAAAATATCGATAACTTTTGCCCCGACTCCGTTTTTTTTTTCTTCAGTTTTAATACCGATGGTTATCAGGGTAAATTTTTTTCGAGTTGAAAAAAAAGTTCATTCGCGTGCAGCGTGTACTTGGAATGCGATCGAACGCAGAAAAAAAACAAATTTATTGCAATAATAAGAAGAATTTTCCTATTTGTCATTGCAAGAAGCATGAAAATTTTATCCCTCGAAATTTATGTAAAATCGATACAATTATTGTTTGAACAAATGCACGCCAAGAACGATAATGCAGTAAATAAACAAATGGGAGCAATACATATCAGTTAAGCGCGGTAGGATTGTGGGAAAGCTGGGTCAGGATGATCCGTGGCAACTGACGGGAATCACGGTCACAGTCGTAATACAGCAAGAAAAGGGTATACAAGATCCTGAAGGGTAGTTCGCTTGGGAGGTTCCGAGACTGGAAAGGTGAAGAATGTTTCAGCACGCGCAAGTATTTTCTCGTATAGCAAAGCTCACGATTTGCCAGACTAAAGTTGGCCGGGAGACCACCTGTAACCAACTGCCAAATGCGAGAAGAAACTTTCATGGTGTAGAAACGAGAGCAAGATCGTAGTGAGGAAAGAAAAAGGGAGAGAGAAAAATAATGGCAGAGAAGAGGAAACTGCTGAAGAGAAACCAAGAAGAAAAGAGACAGAGCCAGAGGAACGGGCGATATCGCGCAAGAAGTGTAGAGAGAGAGAGAGAGAGAGAGAGAAAGAGAGTGAGAGCGAGAGCGAGGACGAGAAGGTTCTCTTGTAACACGGACCGAAAATCCACGAGAGATTTATTCGACGTAAATCTCTCTTTTCCCTCTTGTCTCCCTTCTCGGCCAAGAGAGATGAGAGGGACTTTTTCTCCATTTCCCTAGCACAATAACGCCCCATCCCGACAAACCCATAAACACAGACAACCACATAAACGCCGAGGACTGTTTATTTAGCAAAATGTGTTGAACGTATCCGAGTATTTGAATGCTGACTTCTTTGTAATGTGTCTTAACCCTTCCATTAATTCCCACATTCCGCTCGATTCGTTGAGCTCTGCAACCAATCGCGAGATATGTTTGGTAGCATGCACGAAATTAACACTATTAATCTTTTTTACATTCCTTTGATATTTGCAGGATAAAAAAACTTCATAAAATGGAGGATGTAACGACCTGAAATTTAACTGCATACATTTTCATCAAAAACATTCATTCGCCTCGTCCCCTGTTGTTTTTACCATAACGCAATATCACGCGGTAGCCGGTACTTTACCTCACTCATTTGTTTTTCATTCATTTGCAATGTCGTGCACACAAATGACAATGGAAATGAAGGAGAATGAAAAACAGCAGTGAATCAAGTAATGGGAAAGAAAAGGACAGCACGATTGCCAGCTGCACGTAAGATCCCACCTTGCCACTGTGGATTTACACTAATGGAATCGGGAGTCTTCGAGGCGCAAGTGAATCCACGTAGAACTTGGTTTATACCCTCACAATCTATATGTATGTATAACGCAACCAAATGGTGGGATTGCAGCTTAGCAGACAGAAGCAGCAAGCAGAGTGGTAGCGCGGATGGGCTGCTCCAAATGTTTCGAGAACGGGGTAAGTGGTGCGAGGGGATGAGGGTGGCTGATGCCTGACGCAACGTATGTATAATCCGGAATTAGTCGGAGAAGTACAAGTATTTATACGAGGTTATGCACGTCACCAGATAGAAAGAGATAAAAGAGAAAGACCGAAAGCGTATTTGAGCGAACACGTTAATTACTCTTGTTACTTCCTTCATTAGCGAAAATCGTTCGTGTTGGTAATTTCGTCCCAGCAGGTCACGACTCGAATTCCAATTCCAATTCTAATATTGGAAAAGATAAACACTATGTGCGAGTGTACATTTGTTCTAAAGTAGAATTATTATTATTAATAATATTATAATTTTTCTTTCACATTCGATTAAAGCATTTTTTTAAAATGAGTGAGTGATTAATTATGAGCGGATTCAAATTAAAATGGTCGGGAATAAAAATTTACGATTTTTTTCAAGCATTTTAACATTCGAGTACGAAAATATCGACAGATGCAGAAATTGAAGAAAAAAAGAAGATCTGATAGAAACGAATGTCGAATTTGAGGTTTTAGGGATTTCGCGTTTGTGCCCTGACCACGGAATGGGAATGCATGAGTGAAAACAGAGAGCCTGCATGAAAATGTGATTGAAAATACTGATGAGAACCGATCAACCAAACAAGCTGGAGCATCGTTCATGCAGAATTTCCCAACCAATATTTGGGCGTAAATATCGCAATGAATTCAGATTTCGTCATCAAAGAACAGCTATACGAATAAAATTGATTTGTTAAAAACACACGAATGCAAAGTTCAGTGCGGATTCGGTTTGGTTTGGCTTCAAAGAACATGAAACTGCAAACACGATAAAAGTTGTTTCGATGAGAATTGCAGGTGTAATTGGACGCACAGATCAAATAAATTACAATATCATTGCCGCGTTTTGTGATCCAACACAAAATTTCGTGCAGAAGCCCCAGGAAAATAATTTCTTCTAATATATTTTATCAACTTTGGATCCTTTCAATGCTTTTGCGGTCATTCAGAGTGATGTTGGTTAGAAATATTTCGTCGCAAGATAAAAATGAAATAATTTTAAAAACATTTAAAAAAAAAAGAAGAAATCACTTTTCGTTCCAGTGATGGATTTTGTGGTGACTTTTTCGAAATAATTATGCACAGGTATCGATTTATTTCCTCTTTTTTTCAGTCCAAATAATTATCCACATTACTCAGCAAAGAATTTATTCGGCGAAATCGATATAAAAAAACGTCTCGTAATATCGAGAATATCGGCTTTGCCATCCTCATTTTTATCACGACTCATCATCTCTGTGCCTTTGGGCAAACAATTTGAAATTTTTCTTTAGTCCGCCCCTCCCGCTTTACATTCCCCACCCAGCCATTCCTTTTCTCATTTTTTCGTTCCATCAGACTGTATTTTGCGACGATAGGTAGCGGGGGAAAAGAGGAAGGTGATTCGTTGGTGGCAAAAAAAAAGACGCCCAACCCTTCAAAATGCCAACCCCTGCAGCAGCCGGAGATTGTAAAGCGCGCGTATATGTTCGATAGACATTCAATAGGAAGCCCAAAGGGCTTCGGTTTACTTTGCCACGAATAACAATAATAACTGACACAGTGATTTTTCTCTACGAGTCATCCTAGTACAACGTTTTTTTTTTTTTTAATCCCCATACAAAAGTACACTTGTAGCTCATATGAAACGCGATATTCCAGAGCATTTTTAAGCTTGAATATGTTACCGTCCATATTTTTTCATTTCACCCGAATGACATTTGTCCCGTAGCCACCACACTATCTTTGGGCTAACGTACTCACCACATGGGTGCAAATTTGTATTTCGATTTTTCAAAACGTTCTGTCTCGTCGAAATTCGTACGGATGGAAAGCGCGAGGGATACTTTTTAGGGGTAGCAGATCCTGGGCTATCGATTGCAATCCTTAGAAAATGATAAAGTACGAGTTATTTCACGAAAAAATGGTCAAATTAACAAAAGAAATTTTGAAAATCTCGCTGCCTGAAAAGCACGTTTTTTTTTTTAATTATATGATTTGAGGTGTTGAATTTTTTTTTAAATATTCATTAAGGGCACGCAAGCCCTAACATTCAAAATAGCTGTGGCCAAGGGTGAAGTAATTAGTGGCGGATTTCCATGAAAGGATATATTGCTGTGACGAATTCCCGAATTATTCGGGCTGTAAAATCTCTTCGAATTGAAACTGATGGTGAAATATGAAAAAAACGTTACAACCAATGAAAGCCTATACCCCTAGAAATTTCATCCTCCATTGTCAATACGTATTTTTATTAAATATAAAAAATTTTAAACATTGGCAAACGAATAAAAAAAGTTCGGACTAGTGGAATGAAAATTCCGCAAATGAAAAGTGGAATAAAAATGGTTGCTGTGTATGGCGAGAATAATCAGTAACCACTCCATTTTCGGTTCTGTTTTATATTTCGTTTCCTCCCTCTAGAGCGTATGTCCCTGAACGGTGGAATAATCAATGGGTGGGGATATGAAAGAGGCTTCATCTGAAGAAGGCAGCCCAGCTAGGAAACTGACCATTAAACGAGAGGAGCATGTGCCCGAGTTTGATTCGATTGAGCCACCGGTAAAGGGGACACACGCTGGTTCAACTGGAGAGTTGCACGATGGGGAAATCTGAGCTTCCCCAGGGATAAGGGGGTCGCAACTGAAAATATTCAACATGGCGAAATTTCAGTTATACGGAGGCTACAGTAATGGCGTCCACCGAGATGAAGGACGTAAACAAAAACTGCCTAAATCACCGATAAAAAAAAAATAATAAAATTTAAAAAAACCAGGATCGTTGGTTTGAAAATTTCTGCGCCGGCTTGTCAAAGGAAAAAAAAAAACAATTAAAAATCGCAGTTATTACAGAGTAGCGAATAAATATGCAGAACATTTTCACTCATGCGTGTGGATATTCGAGCGTCATCGCCGCAAGCGAAACAAATTACTTTCCATCCAGATGAATATTTTTATAATTTTAATTCACTCTATAAAAGTTATTCACTGGGGGATATGGCATTGACCTGGACGTATCAAATATTTGTAAGCATTGGGAATCTCGAAAAAACATGTATACAGCGTGCGCATATCCGCCTCTCGTTAAATTCGAGCGAAGTATATGTTGGAATCCTCGTTCGTTCGTCACTTTTCATTGGAACGAAGTGAAGCGCAGATTTTAGCGAATATAACATTGGCAAAACTCAGTTCCTATTATACGTTTTTCTTTATTAGGTTTATTAAGCGATGAACCATATCCATGGGAGAGCATGGCAAAAGTTGGCAACCACCTATAGCGGAGCCAGGGCTAAATTGTTTACAATATTCAGTACGAATTCCGATTGAAATGAATGTAAATCCTCCGTGGAATCAAACGAGCTTTTATTGATGAACTCATGGTGTACGTAGAGGAAGACGAGACTCGTATAGCGTGTGTTTGTTAATAACGGTTAAGCGATTTGACGATCGCCTCAAATGTGCTTATATGCCGAATAAACAAATAGCCATTGACAAAACATTACAGGATATAAATTTGACGAATCCAAATGCAAAAATATGGCGGGTCACGTACTTTCGTGTACTTTTGGTTCATGCAAGCTTCGGAGAAAAGACGTTGAGCTTTTGTGATGAGGTTTTCAGACCCCTATTCCGTTCGCATCTCGTTATATTCAGTCAACATTATCAACGAGTTTGCTCGAGTTCCGATCGTACAGAGGAAAGAAGATCGACATCTTCAGTAAAACTTAAGCATATAGTTGTCGATGCATTCCAGCAGGTCAAAATTTTCAACTCTAATCCCATTTTTTTGCTTCCTCATAGAGGAAGCTATGTGATGGTGAAATTTTTTTTTCTTTCCAGTTTTTAATGTCAATGTGCTTGAAATGTACCAAAACGTCGAAAAATCATATCTAGAAAAAATGTCCGGATGTGTGTGTGTGTGTATGTTCTGGCACTGTAAAGTTCAAACGTTTATAACTCGAGAACGGTTTGAGCTACAGGGCTCTCGTTTTGCACAGATGTTAATCTATACCAGCTCTTCGTTCTCTAAGAATTTCGTCGGAATTGCTAGAAAAATACGAATTCAACGGCATTTTGAAATTTTCAAAAAAAGGGTGTAATCGCTCTAACTTCCGCAAATTTCAAGATTTATTATTAATGTTTTTTTGTTTTATAAATAGAGTATAGGAAAGTTGGTATTGAATTTGGGAAATATCGGTCGAACGGTTTAAAATTTATGGGTTTTCGAATTTTTCGAAAATCTTAGTTTTTAGAAAAATCCCTTAACCGCTTTAATTTTTGCAAATGTTGTAAGATATTGTGTACAAGTCTGTACTTCCTCTTTACTTTCTAGGAAAGTTGTCGAAATTGTATAATTTAAATGCAAATAAAAAAAAAAACGCTGAAAATTAAAATTTGCAAAATGCTTTCTCAAGATGCTCAAGATGCACGATGCTCGAAGCTTCCTCTATGAGGAAGCCAAAATTAAAAATATAGTTCCTCATAGAGGAAGATTTAAGCATCGTGCATTTTGAGCATCTCGTTTGCTTGTTCACAGCGCCTTTTAGTATAACAATAGGGAGAAGTAATGACAACGCACTGTTGATTGAATAACTAATTAAACGTGGAGTGGTGAGAAGCGAGTGACAGTTGTAAAACGAAATGAAAAATGCAATGAGAATCAGCGCGAAAAATGGAACTTTGTTTGACTGAAATTTCAAGGGAGCAGAGAGAAAAGATGTTTACTGAATGCGAAAGTTTGAGGAAAGTCTACGACAATGAGTTAATGGACAGACGTTAGATTGTGACGGAAAGAAAACGCATGTAGTCTTTACGTTAGGAATTCCAATGGAGGAAGATGAAGGAGGGTTCCAAAAAAATAGAAAGAAAAACACGTAGAAGAACGAAAGAGAAAGGACGTGAAGTGAGCATAGAAAGAACGCATTCAAAAAGAATAAAGTGAATAAAGAAGAAGACTGGAGGGAAAGAGATAAAAAAAAAGAGAAAAGAAGAGAGTGCTTGGAAATTCCTGTAATGGTCGAACGAGTATACAGACTCGGAAGGGGAAGATAGAATTGCAAAAAAAAAAGCGGAGAAAAGTTGGCCGGAAAAGATTTTCTCGGTCGAGCGGCGTTTAATTTCTTTGCTCGTTTCAGTTTGAGATATAAAAAAAAAAAAAAAGGAAAAGCCTCATTTCGCCAAGGTCGAGAAAATATATTCGCTACCAACTCTGGTTGGATTTCACGCTAAGTGGAAGAAATATCGTAATGAAAGCTCTTTCCCTTTCGCTCCCTTTATATTTCCCCTCGCCATTTCTCGCTCTCTGCATTGTCCTTTTCGTCGAAGAGAGATGGCTGAAATACTCTGAAATATATATCCATGGGATCCATATAGATATACATAGTCTACCCTGGTATAATCGACCCAACAAGAAGCTTTGGATGAGATACGGAAAAAGCAAGAAAAGAGTGGGAGGGGAGTGAAAAAAACGAAGGAACGAAAAAGAGTAGCTAATTCGCCGGTTGACTATTCCCGTTCTGCTTCTGTACGAAATCTCTGGACGTTTTATCGAGAGAGAAAGAGAAAGAAAGGCAGAGAGCGAGAGATAAAAGGAGACAGATTGACGCGGGGAAAGTGCTTGAACGACGAAACAGTGACAGCAGTGCAAATCATACTAGAAGCTTGATGAGACGAGGGCTGATTGAATTAATTAATTCCGAGAGTATTATCAACGCAGCTCGAGAAGTAAGAAAGTATTATCTTCGAATACTCCGAGATTTCTCGTAATAAGTTCTAAATAGAAATTCTCCAACAGGAAAACAAAAACGAATGTTAATGACATGTTTGATGGAACGAAACGTGTCACAACATCAGCTAATCAAGTGTAAGCGGCTTCGCAAAATGAATACGACCAACGCTTCAACAAATAACAACACAAACTGTTCATATTTTTCACTCCGCATCACTTTTTTCAACAACAATCTGGATTTCAAAACATGTTTACATTAAATATTGTAAAAATTTTTTGCAAAAATTCACGTTCGATATTAAAAAATAATGGAACTTTTCAATGAAAAATGTGTGGTTCATATTTCTAAATAATTAAAATGCCAATTGAATAGAATACACAGTTCCAGTGTATAAATCTGTGATCTCACTGCATGTGTGTCCATCTCAAATGAATAGATGCAATTGTTTCAGTAAAAAACTCAAGGTCCATGGCAAAAGCAAAATGATAGAGCCGAAAGGGAATATCCAAAATTGTAGAAAATATTGAAGCCTGTCAAAATTCTGAAATGAACGCTAACCCGAATCCACCAGCTGCTTGCGCTTATTTTAATTGTCTACTTTTTACTCTTGCCAATGTGAAAATTCGCCATGATAAAGAACTGTTCTATTTTTGTGTTCGAGTGGATAAAATATTGATCACTTATCTCTTCGGGAGACGCCAATCATATGGGCAAAGCTAAATATTTCACGGTTAATTTTTTTCAGTCTATCGACATTTTTATTGGATGAATGTCCATCAATCGAGAAGGGTATATAGACTGCACAAATGGGAATTACCGTAACTACAACAATAGCTCATATACCAGGATAAACGATTTATTCAACAGTCGCAGGTCGAGCCAACACCGTGGCTTTATGATGAAAACGTTAAAAAAAAACAAAAAACAATTTAGTCATGAGTATCGGAAAGCGATATAGAGCTGACGGTCCTTTCAAGAGCTCCAACGTCATTGAAATCTCGGCATTACGAACTATTTTTATTTCTGCATCGACGACCAATCTTTTAAATTCGATTCACAGACTAGAACGAAACGATAGCATGAAAAAAAATGTGATTATAAAATAACGAGTTTATTTATTTGTTCCGTCCTCATTTCCCAACCTTGTGGAATATTTTCTTTCTCGTCGATCCCAACGTCCAGACAAGTACATTCGGGTTCCGACCGATTAAAAATGAAAAAGCAAATAAACGCGAAGAAGGAAGAATACCGAACGAGGTGCGACCCCGATCGATCCAAGTTGCGGTTCCAATTAAACGTTTTTTTTTTTTTCATCAGCATCATTGTGTTCCACGCGTAAAATATTCGTTCGTTGCCGAGTGACCCTTGAACGATTCTAAATGAATGTTCACCCGACGTACGCCATCCGGAACTTTTCGTCGCATTCTCCATCGCAACGCTCTAGAGACGAAAAGCTTCAGCCGGCATTAAAGTTCATGGCGACGAGAAATGCTGCAAACCTTAATTCCATTCACTCGTCAAGTTTTAGGAGTTTTTTTTTTTTTAATTTTTGTTGTACACGTACAAGAACGAGAGCGTCGTCATTGGGTAAGCGAAAGCTGCGAAAGAAACTTCATTTTTCCTTCTGCTGACGATTAGTTCGTCGCCTAATTATTATAAAAATCGTTCAATCAATATTTCAACGTTTTCCATAATAAAACAAAAACAATTACGATCGAGAATGGTATCACACGGTAATTTTTTTTTCGATAGCAAGCAATTAACGTTATGGAACATTGCATGATATTCAATCACTGAAAACAAAATTTTGTTGGAAAAGATCGATATTTTGTTGGATACGTTCGACTAAACTTTTTTTTTATAATCCCAAAAACGTTCTCATTGCAGCAAGAAATATTCTAAAAAGTCCCTCCGGAAAGAGGGACCGAATATACTGCCTAAATTACAAAAGTTTTGAAATTATCCAAAAATATTTGGTTTACCATATTCAACAAAATATCAACGATTTTCAAAAAAAAATCATTTTCAGGAAGAACGTGTGTATTTTGAGAGAAAAAGCTGTAGCTGTAGAAAAGCATGACTGCGAGCTAATCTAAATCTGAAACGATGATTATGTATCAGCAAAAGTTTGGCTTTTAGGTTTCATGGCCATCGGTTGAAGCTCTCGTTTCTCTCGGTTTTCAGGGCAAGACCAAAACTTGAAGTTTAAGGTTATTATGGATCCGTATCAGAAATGTATCGTCACATTCGTTTTGCGGTATCGAAACTCATTATCGTTTGTTGGGATTTTCCTTACTGATGTTCACGTTCGCACATATAAGGCGCAATATCTTTTGTATATATATATATATACGGAGATATATATCAAATGCATATGGATGTGGTCTGCACATCTGCGTTGGAAAGCGGCTTAAGAGTCTGCACCGTCGACTCTCTTACGAGTCCAAACAGCCCCCCACTCTTCTCTCAAATCCTCCGCGGTAGTGGAAGCTCTTGCCTGAATACCGCAGGATTACCCGTAGAGAACGTGAAAATCGAGAAAACGTTATAGCTGGATATGGCTGCAATAAAGAGAGCGCATCGTCGTCGGGTGAACGTTTCGTATAATACGAAGACACTGGGAAAAGTTATCCCGGGACATTGTCTCGAAGCACATGCACGTATATAATACGAAATTCGACGATCATTGCGCCGCGCCGTATCCTGATTACGGATACGAATATTCATTATATACAAACTTCCTTATGGCGAGGAAAATGGCTTGAGAGCGAAGCGCGATCAAAAGTTTCAGTTTTTCTTGATGTTCTTTCAAGTTAATTATCGTAAAGAATAATTATCCAGGTGGCTTTCAGTCGAGCTTATTTTTATATTGTTCAGGAATTCTTAATTCGGTTGTAATCGCATCTTCAATTGAGCATGTGAATAGAGTTTATTTGAAATCGGTTTCATGAGCATATATCGTGGATCAATTTAGATTAATGAAAATGTTCTCAACAATGGCAAACTCAATGAGATCATCCCAATAATCCCTAATAACCCGGTTCTACCTTTCAAATTGTTCTAGAAACAGAAAATTGGTGAATGGGACGTCGGCAAATGAGTCGGAGGCCAATGAAGAGAAATTAATCCACTATGAAGTAATATATATATAGAATTATGGTCATAGTTTATTTCTTGAGAAGAATACGAAGCGAGGGAGTATCATGTTTTACGGATACAACGCTTAACCCTTGGGTTCTACAAGCTGCCCAACTCACTTTCTCAGACTTCTCTATAAAAGCGTCCTCCACCGACTCCAACTTTCTCTCTCTCTCTCTCTCTCTCTCACTCCCTCTCATCATATGTATTTCATGCTCGCAGATATTTCACACAAAGTCTTGCTCGTCGTAGATCATCCGGGCAACACATGGCGCCATCCCCGACTGAGTTTCGAGTGGAACACCTTCATACACACGTATACATACAAACACACAAGTAAGATGGCGTGGTAGGAGTGTGAAGCTTCGGCAAAGGGCAGGTATAGTAGATGGAGTTTCCACGAGAAGTGCTATAGGGAAGAGGGTGGCAAGGGGGTTTATAGGTGTCTTAATTTATCACCTAGGCCGGCGTGACCTCCACATCCTGGACCTACGAAAGCGTGTCCTGCGATCCTGCCCTTTCGTCCCCCATATATAACACCTTCTGTACTGTTGTGTATTCCACGCTTCCACCAGTGAGTCTCTCTCCTCTTCCACATTCTCTCTGGCCTCTAATCTCAATCTGCATGGGCGTTTCTCTCTCTCTCTCTCTCTCTCCTTCTCTTTCTCTTTTCCTTTTCACCTGATATGTCTGACTTCAGAGATGAATAGCCATTGTCCAACTGGAAGGATCTAGAGATATCTCTCTCAGGCATAAGCTCAGCCTAAATACAAGAATCCAAACTTTTGCATCACAATCACGTGGATCGCCTTAAAATGTTCGGGAGGCACATTAAAAAAAGTGACATCGAACAGTCAATAACTGTTTATTTTATTTCGGTTCCAACAGCTAAATGAACAAGTTTTTTTTACGTCACGGAATGGTCAGTAATTCGTCAAATTGGTGTCCATTCATCCCTGTCCATCTATCGATTTTGTGATTGTCGAGAAATTAAAAAACTCAATGGCTATCCCATTTATTGCCTGTTCCATGAGGTATTTCTCGTTTCGTGATATCTCGACTCTCGAATCTTTCTCTCTTCGAAGTGTCAGATTGGTTGAAACAGTTAAAAGCACCAATGACGTTTTCGTAGCGAAACACGAGTGCAGTAAGAGATAGAAAAGACATGGTGCGGAGCGAGAACTTCCAAAGAGGAATAAGAAAGAGCGAAAAAGACGAGGACAGAGAAGAAGCGAGTGTAGAGGCAAAAACATGTAGAGAGCGATATATCGAGAAAGTGGTATAAAGGCGAGAGTGTATCTATGCAAAAAGGCGATGTCGCGTTGAATCGTTTACAGTACGAAACGCGAAACACATTGATGCAATCGTAACCGAACCAATCGATATTCCGGGTACGTCATCGTTGTCTGCTGAGCACGAACTTTTTTTTTTTTTTTATACAATACAACGAGAGAGGTTCGCATGTACATGAACATCTACCTCTCCACCTTTCTGCTATCTCTTTTTCTTCCCTCTCAGCATCGTTCTTTTGCTCTCTCAAGGGTAACATACAAATCCACGTACAAAACCCTCAGGTTTGGGCCACGCGTCGATAGAACTCGACAAACTAAGCGCAGAGATAACAGAAGAACGAGAGAGAGAAAGGGACTCAAGAGGGATGCTGCAAAGGACTATCTGGCACGCTCAATCTGTTCGGAAGTTCCTTCTCAAGAGACACCGAAGAAAGACAGCGAAAGTGAGAATCGACGGCTCGTTTCACCATTGAGGTTCACCGTTTTACATTCACCAAAGTATACACCATGGAAGGATTGGCACGCGCCTTTGTTGGTCTATCTACTATGGTGCTCCGGTCTCTTTGGAGCGTTGTTCATATCCTATAGGATCCTCAGTGATATCCTGCTGTAACCCCCGCTAGATGATGTTTCCTTGGAAAAAAATGCAGCTTCCTTTTTCCCTCCTGCGCTCTTAATTTTTTTACCATCCATTTGATTCCGATCAAGAATTTCAAATCATTTCCCAAACACGTGGATCATTAAACATTCAAAAATCAATCAGTGTATCGGTCGAAAACTAATTGAGTGACTAGCGGCTTTGTAAAAGTCTCCAATGACATAAACCGATCATACCTGACAGGAAAAGCATTTAATGTCCACGTTATTAATTGACGGAAAGGATTAACGAATAATCAAACGTTATACTGTTTATAAAATCCGCCTCCCATTAACGTTTTATATTCCTCGATTAATCATTTACAAATCGAAAGCTTTGCATCATAATCGAGGTATTGAAGGCATTGAAGCGACTACGGTTTTTTTTTTATCGATCATACGATAATACGCAACTATACGTCGACAGCATGACCTTTAACCAGGTGGGAAATCGAGCGTGCCCAACGGATAAGCGATCAAGTCCGTCATGCTTTCATCTTTTTCACGTCTGCGTCCGGTCGTTTTTATTCCCTCATCATTCTACGGCCATGTCATGTTTTTTTTTGTTTTCAATAAATTTTTCCACATGCTCGAATAATTCGTGAATACGCGAGCACAAGACCAGTTTCCTCTAAATGGTGCCGACCATTCAGATATAAAAAATATCCATCGCAATTGACTAGTGCGTGTATCGGGTTAATTGACATAATAGAGAGAATAAAGGTTCGAACCCAGAAGGAGGAAGAAATGATGAGAAACTCACACAGGTGATGAGCTAGATCCACATAGTGAGTGGACGGCGAAAAAATTTTTTTTAACGATTTGTATAATTATCTAAAATGATGGAATTATCTAAAATGATGGAATTTCGTTTTAAACCGAAAAAATAGTAAAAAATTTGCTTAATTATATAATGACAAGCTTTTTTTCCAATAAGAGGCCAAGTCCGAAGTAGAGGAATGGTAATGATAAAAAATATCGGGGTTGGTGTAAAAATACTGAGATCTGTTCCAATAAAATATAAATTGAATTTTCGAAATTGATTCTGTTAAGGACCAAACTTTTATAGTCAAAGCACAGCATTGGGAAGGGATTACAAACATTGGAAATCTGATTAGTCGCAGCTGTGTGACAGCGGGTATACTGCTTCGGGTTGAATAAGAAATGGACGGTAATTTGGTTTCGTTAGTAGGTCGTAGAGGGATTCTCGTTGGTAGAAGTGTTGGCAGAATTTTCAAGCTGATTTTCTAGACAGATAAACACACACTGCGAAGCGAGATTTTCTATAAAATGGGCATGCATGAAAAAAAGATTCGTGCATCGCACCGACACATGCCCATCCCCAGCGGAAGGTTGTCTCACGTACTAAAATACATCTCGCCCTCTTGATTTGACATTTTAGTTCACTTCTTCCGAATTGCACTAAACTTCTCTCCCCAATGGTGGATTTAGGTTCTGTCTGGTAGGCGCGTAACTGGAGCTCCCCAAGAACATAGCTACGGGGGATTATGCATGCAGATTGATACTCGGTCCAGTTGTTTCGATTCCCAGGAAGCTAGACCCAGAAGATTATCAGACTCAGCGGTATCCTGCGCGATAGAGGGCGTCCAGCCTTTTTGAATATTTAAGAGACAAGACTAGGCTTAGGGAACGTGCCGATCCCCAATTTTTTCGACCCCCTGACGTAAATATACTTTGCAGAAGCGTATAATTTGTTGTTTAAATTATATTCCGACTGATCATGCAGTCACTACATCAAAATTAGTCATTGCGAGTGAATTTTTTGAGCTATCAATTATAATATGCGGGAACGCGGTGACCAGCAAAAAAGAAGGAAACGTTTTAGGATAAGCGGAAAATTATTATGAAACATTGAGACGTTTTTACTCGGTCGGTGGCGAAAAAAAAAAGATAAAAGAGAAATTGTTAGGAATACGAGGAGGGTGAGTACAAGGCGAATTCCGGAAAATATCTCGTGAGTTATACGCCAAGTGCAGAAACCCCATTGTGTGGCACGTGAAAACGTTTGGACGGGAAATTTATCCTGTGAGCGAGTCAAACACACGGACGCACACCGACGCATGCACACAGTTTTGTCACTGGCTTCGGAATTCAAAAGACGATCGAGAATGAACGTGCTCCCACGACAAATCCTCACTTTTGTCGAGCGTGACTTTGACATTGTAGACAACTAACTCTCGCGTTGCTCGATTAACAACGTTTAACGATTAAGTACAGAAGTTTAAAAAGTTCTAAATATAGGCAAACAATAAAAAATATTCATTCATATATTAACGTTATTAAGAGCTCGTCAAATTTTATCCTGACCATAATTATTAATTTTTTCCAATATTTATTATATTTGTTCCCTCTCATTTCATACTTTCTACATTATTTTCAATGAAAAAGCTGGAAAAATGGAATATATTCCCATACAAGAAAAATAGATCGTTGTTCTGGTTTGCCCGGTGCGGCTAAAGCGAAGGATAAACCAACGGGGTTTAATAATACTCCGAGAGCTACAATCCTAAAAAGAGCAAAAATCATTATCGAATTTTATCGCTGCTAGCGTTAATAACCTCTCTCCGAGACCCACTCTTGTTCATTATCGCAGCCTTCGTATATTTGATTATCTTTCGACGCCTAAAAACGTAACGCGGAGCCAAGTGAATTATCTACCGCGCCGAGTCCGAAAAATTCGCTACCTGACTTTCGATCGAAAATAAATTTTGGTACACGAAAAGAATTCAAATAAAAAATTACCAATTACGTAATAGAATCGGGGAGAACGAAATTGAATTTTTAGTAGTTTTTGCGGTGCGGAATGTTAATTTTCTCGAAGTAAAAAAAAAAACCTTGAACAGAAATATTTAAAAATGTGTCCTGCAAAATGCACAATGAAAATTTCCTTAAAAATAAAATACAACTTTCCGCTTGGACATTTTAAATTATATTTTACTTTTACGAAATTAATAATTATGTGACATAAAAATTGCCCAAAATTCGAGTTCGTCAACGATTGTATTTGGCTACAATAATTTTTCAATTTCGATTGTTTTTCGTGGGAATACCTCTCGACGACTATCCAGAATTTTAAGGAGGAAAGATACTCCGAACCATGCACAAAAAGAAATTTTAAGGCGAGAGTTTCACTTCCAAGGGATCTCCTTCGGCAGTCCGTAACAGTTGCAAGATCCGTCGGTCAGTTCGCTACTGTATTAAACACTAAAAACCTAAAAAGTCAGTGTTGGCTTCATGTTGGTTTTAAGCTCACCCACGAGCATCGTGAAAGCATCGTGATGCGGCGTAATTTTTCGTGTACAATTTCTCTCGTTCGCACTTGGACCGACTACACGTTGGCCCCATCGGGGTCCCATTCTCCCCTTGCTGTGTATATAGTTGAAAGGTTTATTGCGCCGTGAGTTATTTCATTTTCCGAGCGTTTCATCAGGCCACGAGATAAAAAGTTTCCTACATCTCTCTGCATGACCTCCAAAGGCCTGTACCGCGCCGCGCTGTACCTCCATACTCAGCCGTCCGACAAGGGTGGTTACTCCACCGCCGTCGCAACAGTCGGATGAAGCGAGCTACGTGCGAGTGCATAAACACATTTATTTCGAACTTGCGACTCGCACACTCTCGAATATCCAATCCAAAAAATCGTTTCACATTACATTCGTATATGCACATACATAGATGCATTCATATTCCCTCAGTGCAAAGATGTACAAAGGTCTATTTACATTTATGTATGTATTACGTATGAATTTATGTATAACGTTAGAGCGCTTAAAATAATGAAATTTTCATAACTCAATTGAAGACTTGGAGAGCGTAACTTTAGTGGAAAAAATGCTGGGATCACACCACCGGAAATTTCGACGATGCCATTCCAGCCAGAGATGATGAAATTATATAAACTAGCTACGGACTCACCGCATGTAACGGATGAAATATCAAAAACATGCAACCACACATAAATGAGAAATTGCCGAGTGAAATTCAAGAAAAAATACAAAAGGAAATTTTAATGAGCTCAATGAAAATTGCCAAGGCTGACAAATTGCTTATCACTAGTTTTTTTTTTTCAAAATAAACAGATGTGACTCACTAAGCTCAATTTACTGGACGCAAATACTTGGGACCAAAATATATCGATGCATGGGAAGGACTTTGAAAATTTGAAAATTTCAGTCACTGTTTTTTTTTTGTTATTCCAAGAGTAATTTTTCATAAAATGAGAAAAAAATAAAATATTTATTAATTATTGATGTGTGCAAATTGAAATAAATGGGTAACGCCGTTATCGAATATAAAATGTTCAAATGATATTAAACGGCAGCATTTTCCAATACGTTAATTTACGAGAACTGATGATTACCGATGAATAAATGAAATTATCTCAAATGTAAATCTATGCAACACGATTGCTCGGTATTTTATTGGTTACAAGCGAAAAAGCGCTATTGGACTATATTGGGACGAGTTATGTATGATGAAAATTTACGAGAATTTCTCTGTCAGCGACCATCGTTCCCCCGCCCTTGGGCCCTGCTGATTCGCTCGCTCTCGCCCTCGCCCTCTCTCTCTCTCTCTCTCTCTCTCTCTCTCTCTCTCTCTCTCTCTCTCTCTCTCTCTCTCTCTCTCTCTCAGAAGCATTATATCACAAAAAATGCTTTCAACCGCACTCGACTAGTATACCAACGACAGCTGTGATCCCGAGCAATTCGTCACACTTTGCTCCCATAACTTTTCATTTTACCACAGGACACTTTTCCCCCAATCATGAGAAACGGGAAAAGAGTTTGTGAGAGCCTTGCTCCATAACGCGTGGTTCTGGTCACTTGACAGAAGTTTGACCCCATAAGCTAAGTGACGAAGCTTGCTCAACCACCGTGTAATGCGTTCCGTTGTGAAAAAAAATAAAGATCACGCGACGCCCTAGTTATTGAGAATCAACTTCAATAAATGCTGAAAAAAAAATGTCAAAAATCTACGATCGCAAATTTTTATGGGTCACTCCTACTTTCTTCAAGTTTTTTTTTCTGACATTCAATTTACAGAGTTTGCCACACCAATCACAGACATTTATAAAACGAGTCAAAAACAAATAAATAAAAAGCTCGAGGTGCCGTGCATCACTCACGAAATTTTTCCAGCATCCAGAGAGTAACCGTGATCTTTTTTGGTACGAACGCGTCAGAATGAAAACAGCAGTAATAAGCCCCGGAAGTTCGGTAAGTTTTACGGAATACACATCATAGTTTTCGCGTAGCGGGAAGAAATAAAAAAAATAAAAAAATAAAACAGCGAGCATAAAAGTCGTTCGGTAACATTTCAGTAGTTTCTTCGATGCAGTAAATCCGTGGAGATATAGAGTTGGTCGGTGAGGGATGAGAATCGAGGATGAGGAAAGAAAGAGGCGCGGACTCGTGGACATTGCACAGAATGTGTGTGTTGATACAGGGATGCGGAAACGTGCGGAAGACACCCCATAACGGCCTCTTCTTGTCATCGTACGCGAAGCCGCGTGCGAAAATACCGTTAATACAACTTTGCCGGATGATTCATGTGCACACACGGGGGGCAAAAGCTCGCATAAACGTTGGCATATATATTTATATACGTGTATACCTGGTAGTTTACGCCAAAAGTTACAATTCCTATGATTCTAAAAGTCGCCTCTCGGTGTATATGTACTTTTTGTGTCAAGAGCCTAAGTATTCTCTAACACACAAAACCATAATATAGGGTCTCCCTAACTGCCAAGTATTTCCCGAACATTCACTCAAGGATATGCAAAAAAGAAAAGGGGCAAACTTGAACAAAATGGCGGTGAAGCTTGCACACTTTTGAAATTCAATGGAATTTTCTTCATTCTTTCAAGCAGCGATCGAAAATTAACTGGAGAATATCCATTGCGATTTGAAAACTATGAATATTTCATATAAGCATCTTTCGGTGCATTTCAAAGATCCAAACTTCAGTATCATTGAGTCAACCTCCCACTCAAGATTTTTCGTCTTGACTTTTGAGGTATTCGGTTTTTTCATGTGTAACAAAGAAAATTATGATCAAAGGTTAATGAGACCAATTACGATGACTCTCGATCGATACTTTGCGAACAACCTAAATGAAGTCAAGTCTTGTGATGAGGTATTTTGACGAAGGCTGCACATGCACCCGTGTACGTGATAAAGGCCTTCGCCTTGTACGTGTATTACGAAAAGAGGGGGAAGATGATGCTTTTTTATTTACCAAGTTTATACGACATTCCAAGGAATGGCATAAAAATAACGGTGATAAAATATACCAAAGTTTTTGTGTGTATATTTTCTAATGAAACAACGGGAGTGCGATGGGTCACGAAATACTTTGAGGCCGTTTTTATTGTAACGATATATATACATGAATCTGCAAGTGATGATGAAAATTCCCCCGTTTTCAAGGAATTCAATAAAACAAAAGTATAACGAGGTCATGAAAGTGTTGCGAAAAAAAAATGTCCATTTTGTTATCGAAGTTTTCGTTGAATTAGTTCGATCTAGAATTTGGCACGGAATGATCAACAATTTTCCACATTCTCATTCACAATATTCACGATTGTTCACCATTTACGATGAAACTGCAGTCGTTACTTTGAATTTGCGGGGATGAGAGAGACGAGAGCGACGAGAAAAACTGACTGTCTCGTACGGAAATAAAAGTATAATGATTTTTTCACAAGCGAAAAAAAAATTCTTGAAATGCTGAGAATTTTTATCTCACGTTTAGAGACACGCCGTTGGGAAAGAGTATAAGGCTCCCGACTTTTCATGCCGAGAAAATACCGTGATGGGAAGTGAGGAACGAAAAAAATTCGTTGACGAATATTATACGAAAAGGGGTGAAAGAATGAGGACGAGTCTATTCGACGTGTGCAGATGGTGTGACTGGCAGACGAGTCCCGAATTTCAATATTCAACGACGAAATAATCATCATCTGAAAATAATTTTTCAAGTCTCATCGCTTCTCTTATGTTCGCTGTTGGGTGCAATTAAGAAGGAAACAAAAAGCAGTGAAAAAGTTGTCATCCGGACGTGGTAAATTGACGAGTGAGCGAGCAGGCTGTCTGCGCATTTCACTGTCCACATGCACGCTCGATATTTCACATGGCCAGATATCGATAAAGTCCGCGTGTATAGTTCGAAAAATTGCCATATAGAGGGAGAATAAAACGAGGACACCTTCGTCGAGCATCAAAGAGCATGGAGCATTTTGTAGCGCGTGCTACGAGCATTCCGTCGTTTTTTCACCATTTTTCAATTTCAAACGACGCAGTGCCTTAAAAGAACCCAAGCGTCTGCTCAATTATTTTCGGTTTCCCGTTAAAAACGAAACAGCCCAGCCGAAAAGCTGGGAGTATTGAAAAGGAAAAAAAAAAAAAACAGAAAAAACCAGAAGAATTCTTCGTTTAGTTGTAACGCAACGAACACAAAAGACAAACGAAATGGTCGGAGAAAAATCGATTCCAAAATCAAAACGCGGAACGACATATTGGAAAAGTGATAAGCTCCGAATATATTCCAGACCGAAACGTTTTAGCCTACAAAACATTTGCCTCGGAAAAAAATTCGCGAACCGTTGTATAAAGTATGCAAAAATGACAGTCGATTGACAACGTGAACACGAACGAAGTAGTGATCGAGTATTGAAAAAAAAAACGCAGCTCAAAAGATGTGTGGCGGAAAAATCAAGGAAAAAGAACGGTTGCTCGTTTCCAATGACCCGTCAAATTTCAATTCCGGAAAATCAATGTTTATCAGTTTTGATGGGGAATATTCGAGTCACGAGAATTTTTGTGCATACACGTTCGCATGATCTTAGTCGACGGTGACCGGAAACGATTATTTTCTGACAGGACGATGCGTGAGGCGTCTAGATTAATTCGCTGTATTTTAAATTTGAATAATTTCCTATTTTTCCCCAATGGCATATCTTCTCCTTTAAAGAAATGACATTCGTATAAATGACAATGTACGAACGATCGTTGTTTCCTCTATCACTGAAGCTATATTTGCGAAAGGTTAGTTTTCCGTTAGTTGAATTGTTGCGGATCCGAAACGATTGAAAAATCGCAGCAACAGCGTGCTGAACTGGGAACGTCACAGTCTCCACCGAATATCGACGGACCATCGGTCCGGTATACGAGTTAGACGTAGACCGATGGCTTTGCAACGATGACGCGTGACCAACCCATTTTTATGCGATTTTATTATTACTTTTTTTTTTAACCCTATTTTTCACCCACGCCCATTTAGCCGAACGCGAATCAGCGGTGAAAAGCGTCACTGCCTCGGTGAACGAATATCATGCATCCATATCGGTTGTACCTTCTCAGGGGAACAAAAAAAAAGATAAAAACGAATGAAAAAGGGAGGAAACGAAACAGCAAACCAAAAAAAAAAAAATAGCCGGAACGATGCTGCTCATTTTTCGATTCGCACAATCCCGGAAGAGCTTTCCAAATACTGAATTCATAGGAATGAACGCTTCGTTTCCCCGGGTAAATAATTGACGTTCGTGTTTGGCTTTTTCTTGTATTTTTTTTTTTTTTTATTATTCAATTATATTCACGGGGGATCATAGCGAAGGAATACAGGGTGGTAAAGTGCGGATAAGGTAAAAGTAAATATTGACCAGTAAGCCTTGTGACTAGAACTGAAAAATATTTTTTGCCTTCGAAACACTCTAGCAACAATGCGATCTTCTGTGCATTTGCAAACGAAAATTCCAACACAAAAGCGTTCATTATGACAGAGTTTAGTTTCATTAGTCTGTAGAAAAAAAAGGAAAGAAAATAAGTGACGCAAAGGATTTGCTTATACTTGACGATGGTTGTTGCAGTTACATTTTCAGAGTAAACGAGCCAATTGACAGTTTATTATTTCCCGGTTCTTTCTTTTATACTCTCATCGTTATCTCACTTTTTCTGGACATTTCTTTTCGTGGGACCAAAAAGTTAGAGTTTGCGAAAAACTCATAGGATTGCTGAATAGTATCGAAAGGCAAAAGGCACAGAGAAACTGATCGAGGGAGCGAGAGGGGGAGAGAGAGAGAGAGAGAGAGAGAGAGAGGGAGAACGACGTGTAGCACCGCATATGCACGAACCCCACATCGACATAGGTTCAGTAGCAAAAGATGTGAGGAGTTTTGGTTGCCTTCGGCGATGATCCCAGAGCACGAGGACGAGAAATACCTCGACGCCTGTTCGCGTGAGAGAACGATGGAACGTGCCTGACAGGATATACCTGGCTCGCATATCCTTTAGTGCATACCAAAATGAGAAACCGCTATATATAGCAAAGCACGTAAAACTACACTTAGCAAGAGGTTCCGCTTAATTTTCTCAATCAAATAAAAAATCCAAGTTATTAAAATTCGAAAAAATGGGAAAAATATTAATGCCAAAAATCTATTCAATGTTGATAAGTGTTTGACAGTTCTCACTTTGAAGCTGCAAGTGAAAAATGATAAAAACTACGAACCAAGAAATTAGGCCACTGTGGAATTTAGAAAAACTTGGATCGAAAATCACTTTGAAGTAAGAAATTGAAATTTTCTCAGACATTTCTGAAACAATTTTACTGGAAATAATATGGGAAAACATTATTTGTTTAAAATGAGAAAAAAGGTGCTAATCTTATTCAAGCTTGTTGCGTGGCTTAGTAATCCAATTATAAAGTTGAATATCGTGAGGAAAAACGTAAATAAAGAGAATATTGGGCAGTGGCAAGTTGTACCTTTGTTGGTACGCGGTTGGAAAATCTGCGATATGTACGCACAGTGAAAAAAACTGAGGTAAAGCAGGCGAGAAAAAAAAAGGCATTTTTTGTGATTCGCCCGTAGCAGGATCGTCTCGCTTCTCTCTCCGTATGTGTTTTTCGGTACGACTGGTTAAGATTTCCAGCAGTCGCAAAATTTCCGCATTCGTATATAAAATATTTACGACGGCAAGCGCTTCATTGCCCACATCAATTTTTCAGTCTAGATACTCGAAGCGTAAGACAAGAAGGGAGAAAAACGGAAAGCAAAACGAGAGTGAAAACAAATGCAAGAACGCGTTCCGTATATTCCCTCGAGGCCTATGTAGAAAAAAAAACAGAGGGTCCCTGTCGAATTACAATCAAGTCAGAAATCTTTGGGGATGTGTATAAAAAAAAAATAAAAATAAAAATAAAAATATAGCACGTGCAAGATTGCCAAAGCTGTTTGTAGAAATGAACAATTCGAGTCTCACAGACGCAACAACTAAATGTCAACTTTAAACAATAAGCAATAACGGCACCTGCAAATGGAAAATACGATACACATTTTTTGTGATGAGTAAAACGTCGACTGCGGAATACTTCGACCGCCAATCGAGGACATGGCGAAAATAATCAAGCATCTTTGACACACGAGGTTTAAAAAAATACGATGAAAAGTGGCGAAGGATTCGAAATTTGCAATTTGCAATAATGCCAGATTTTTCCTGCTGCAAAGGGCACCAGGTCACTGAGTTTGAAAACACTTGAGTAATTAAAATAAATGATTATCGGGATTGTTTCAAAATCCATTGAACGGAGACTCTATTTATAAAAGTATGAAATTTTTCAGCGTTGTAAAAAACGAATATGCGATTAATTAATCGGATCGTTAATAATGTAGTTTCACACTTGCCGCAGATGAAATTGGGTCTCGCGATGCGACGAAACGAGTGGGTAAATAGAAGGAGCTGTGAGGAACGGAGGAATACGATGGAGAAGAGAGAGAGAGAGAGCAAGATTCTTAGAGGGCAGCACTGAGGTGCAGAGCCGACCCGGTGAACTCGTATAGATGCGGCAAGCGCGAGACGTACTGCGAGAATCGATACTGGCTACACATTGCTCGCGACCTTGAACCATTTACTCGACAGTCGGTGGGTGGCCAGCACGTTGAAGACTATCTACGCGGTAGACCGTTTCACCCTCCAGCTCGAATCGAAACGTCCTCGTTCCTGTATGGATTTCTCGTCCTGGATTTTCCCTCTCTCAGTCTCTATTTTGTCGACAATAGAGAAAAGGGGCGAGAGAGGGAGAGAGAAGTAAATGGAAAAAGAGAGCAAGCATGCAGTTAGCCAGAGTGTCGTGCACGCGCGCTCCGAAAAACTGGAACACGCCCTTAACCCTTGTTCAAAGTCACGGCCAGAAATCCCGGAAAAGTTTGGCTCGTCGTGAGTAAAAACCGATCGAGCTAGTAGAGCTCTATCGACTTATGAAAATTTCAAGGCCAGCCCACGTCGACTGGCTTCGAGACAAAAAATTAAAAAATTTAAAAAAAAAAAAAAAACCCGGTCGGTTAAATCTTACGAAAATATACTCCGGTCAACAAATTATTGATTTAAATGGGTCACGAACATTTGATGAGTTCCTCGAAAAATAATTCAGTTATGAATGAAGAAGAGTTTTGCGAGTTATTGATTTCCAATTGCGCAGTAATAAAATAGACACGAACATTTTCAGCAACACATTTCAGCTCGAACGACTTTCTCAGACTTTTAGGAATCAATAACTTATTCAACTGATAAAGTGTAAGTTTCGAGTCTGATTGCCTTTTCGAGCGAAATCTAAATATTCGCCGTATTTGCTAAACACTCGAACAAGACCTTGAACTCTATCCCTCCGCAATTTACGAAGTTGGAACTCTCAATAACCTCGTGAAAACGAATAAAATAGATTTTCGTCTGAAAAGGAATGAAAAAAGGAATTACAAGAAATTTCAATATCTAATAATTATCATATCGTCTTCGAGGGCCTTATATAATCAATTTTAATGACCATCAACTCAATCGTAATGAAGAAGCCATACAAGTTTGTAGCTTTTCGGTTAAAAGTCTATTCGAAAGAAATACTGAAAATCGTTACAAAAATAAACAAATTTCGCAAAGTCTAAACTATCACAAAATTGTTTTTTGTCAATAAATCGTAAAAATCATAAAGAATGACGATGTAATAACGAAATTTATGGAAGCACAGAAAAATTTGATATTCCATTCTTGTTGAAATTTGTGTGCAAATTTTGAAAAAAAAAATCTATAACCCATAAAAAAGAGGAAAACACTCGAAATTTTATGGTTGCTTGAGATCGAAGAGGAGTGACGATCACAAGGAGTTTTGAGTGGTTCCGGGAAGCACTCTAACTACTCTGGCGACCGGATCTTGGAGCTGTCCCATCGTAATTCGATATTGCATTAATGCCTCGTACTCGCCAAGAGCAGGATGGACGTCCTGATGCTTCAATAGTATCGATACACAACAATAGGCAGTATACACATAAACATTCTCAGAGGGAACTACGAAAGGATTTTAAGGGCACAGAGATTGTCTGCCAAGTTGACCGCAATATTTCGCATGCTCTTCCTCTTTCCATTTCTCTCTCTCTCGCTCTCTCTCTCGTCCGGGTGTCAGATAATGGGCACGCACAGCACGCCCAGGGGTATTGCATTTCAGTGCAATATTTACTCAAATTCTCAGTCCATTACTGCATGAGAGATTTTACGTGAGAATTAATCTCCAAAGTCCTTAAACCTTTCTATCCGATTCATTGGTACATCATTCTTAAAATATTATTAAAAAAAAAAAGGAAAAATCATGTAACGGATAAGCTGCAAAGTTCGATTATCGCAAAAGCACATTTTTTTCGTCAAGTCCTTTTAGTTTTGCGTAATAAATTTAGGGCTAGCTTTTTTTATCGCACAGAGAAACATTTTTCGAAAATTATATTATTGCTCATAAATGCGTACGTTTTCGTGTGGGATTGATGGATATTAAAGGGGATGCTTGGGTGAAAAAATTCGATAACGTAACATTGAATTTTCAACATGCATTGACGGGGTCAAGTCGTAAAAATTTAACACCCAGTGAACGTCATGTCCACTGTTACGGTCGAAAAAGTCATTTGAAAAAGCCTTGAAAAATTAAAAACATTGTTGGAAAAACTAATTAAAATCGCAATTACAACGTGTATTTGATTTTGAATCAAAAACTCAAGTTTAATAATGTAAAGAATTTCGAAATATATTTTCAAAGTGACACCAAAATAATTATGAAATTTGGTCGATCGTCAATTCGATCATTTTTCGAGAATAAAATAATAAAATTGAGTATAAACAAAAAATACGACTGGATGGAAAAAGGAAAGAGTCTGAAGAGTATGAGAAAATTGAGCCGTACAAACGTTGCAATGATTCAACCAAGCATCAACAGTAATCTGTGAAATTGGACAAATTTCAATCTTCTCGGAGAATCGTCACAAGGGAGCCAACACACCATCGGCGAGGTTAACCGATAAGCTCAAAGTTTCGAAGGTTTACCAAGACCCAAGTTTCTATCCTGTTCATGTGCCAATGCCAATTTTGCGGTTTACCTTACAAACTTCGTGTGTCGCTTCGATGCATTTGCGAATTCTCCATTTTACAACGACGCCTTTTACAGTTCCTATGATTTTAATGCAATGACTTTTTTTTTCCTACCGTAGGCTCCCGCTATATAGCGTTTGGCCACGACCATTGGACACGCGTTTTTGCGACGACAAAAAAGAAGCTAGGACCGAAAATAAAAAAAAAAAAAAAACGAGAACTATAGTCGAATGATGAAGAAAAATCTTGATATTCGAAAAACAAGAGCTTCTGATCTCTTGCGCTTGGAAAATGAACGTTTGTCAACTGACGTTCCGCGACTTCTGAAATTTCGGATTCGATCATAGTCAAAAAAACTTTTCAACAACTTATTTGAATGATTTTAGCTTGCAACGAATTGCTAAATAAATTTGAATAAACAAATTTCGTGATGCGTATTGTATAATTGCTTAAAAATAAAAGTTGCTCAAAAAGTATAATTCTCATCTACCGCGTTCCACTCCAGAGTTCTTTAGCAGTACGTGCTAGACGCTCTGGTTGGATTTCACGACAATCCGGACGTGCCTCGAGTGTTTCTCGTTGGAAAGCTCGTAAGAGAAGTAGCAGCGTCACCGAAGAGACTTGCAAGAGAAAATGGAGAATAACAATATGCCCTTTCGAGCCGCGGGAAAACAAAGAAATAGCATCATTTTTTTTCTCTTTCATTACATTTCTACTCACTCTTTCCGGAGCAGGTACTGCGTGGTACGAGCGTGACTCACCTGAAATGGAAAAATAAATTAGAGCCTTGTTTTCGTGAGATTGACGTTATGGAGAAAAGAAATAAATTTTTTTTCCATCCGTAAGAAATTTCATCTTTAAAAAAAAAGCCCTTGTCTATCTCGATGAGAATAAATGTCGCGGCCAAGTTATTTATTTGATTCTCGATCCAAGATCGCGAAATTGAAGAATCGAGAATCAATGTACGGAAAAATAAATTTATAATCTCGTTGCTGGATAAACAAGAGATTTCTCATAGATTTTTTACAAGTTCGTGAATATTTGAAAGAAAAAAAGGCTGGTAGCTTTATTTCTTCTTTCAGAGTTGTTCGGAGTATTGAGAGGAAACCCTTGATGCAAGAAAATCGACAAATAAAGGAGGGAGGGGGGTAAAAATTTTATACCGCATAGCAGCAAAGAATTAGTCGATATAAAACGATCCGCGAGAAACGGCTTTGTATATACGAAGAAGATCCGTTTGGATTTCCGGCGCCTTTTTCTCCAAGGATTATCCGTTTCTCTTCGACCCTCGAGAAAATCCGAGCTTTTCCTCTATACACGCGGTCTTTGCGATCAGCGTTTTTTTCTACAGTAATACGTTCACGACCTATAGCGAGCCTCTTTTCAGTCACTTTACCCTCGAAACTCAAGAAAAAGCAATTCGTACGAATGACGATAATACAAAAAAATAAAAAATAATTAAAGTTGACAGTGTCCGAGAGCATCGTATGTACTGATGGGAAGAATGATGGAAAAATTTGGAATTCACGAGAGAGGACAAAAAAGTTCCAACGTCGTCTGTTGACATAAAAATACTCGCCGCCCTAAAAACGCAGTTCAAATCCATAATTTCTGAAATATTACACGCGACTATATTTTTCATATACAATTAAATGATCGAAATGACCGAAACTTCGAAATAGGAGAGTACGAATTGGAAAATCGTTAACGGTTAAGAATTGCGACAGTCTGAGGGAGAACAGTCCATACATTTTTTCGGGCTAACCCTTTTTTTTTATTTCCCACATCCGCAAAAGGTTTTCGCTTGGCTCCGACAGAGTGGCGCATCTCGCGTTAACCTTCTCCTCCCATTTCCTTCCCTCATCCAGCGCGCAGTGTGTGTTCTCGGAGGATCGATACTTTCACGTTCTCTATCATCTCCTCTCTGTACCTAACGATTTCTTCTTATCTTGCCCAAGACAGTCTCATGAGGAGGGAGGAGTGAACCGAGGCAGAGAGATATTCCGATATCTCAAGCGAATCCGGGTCACGTGGATTGGACTATTTCGTAATATACTTGGCGACCGTTAAAATGGCCTTACTGGATCGACATCTTTTTTTTTTTTTTTTAACAAACACGATTGCACAAATGAATCGGGGCAAAAGTTTCAAAATTTCGTTATTCCGCGCATACAGACAGTTTCTCCCTGTTTTTGCACTTTGGCACAAAATTATTTTTGCTCATTGCATTTACGCAGAAATATTAGGAAAATCTTCATAAAGATATGCAGCAGATTTAAATAAGAGAATTTTTTGAACCTGTGACATTGCGGCATTATTATGAGAAAGAAATTGTTTTCGAAAATAAACAGAATTCCAAAGGATCATGATTGTAAATGTGTTAGAGTATTATTGTGAAAAGTAATTTGTGTAAACTAGAAATATAAAATATGAACGATTGAGGCTGAATGGAAAAAGTTTTCCATCGAATGAAAATAATGAAATCGTTTGGAACGGAGAGCAGGGAAGAGCATTATTGTGAGAAGAATGAGGCAAAAAAATACAATGTGTGTGGAAATGGTAGAAAAAAACGTGCGATTCTTGGGGCTTTTTCACGACCCCTCAGCGTGTCAATTGACTTTTGCCTGGCGCAGGTGCACCTGACCCTGGCGCTCGTGAACGACTCTTGAAAAGAGAATAAGAGAAAAAAAAAACCAAAACTTTTCTCTTTTATCAGCCATTTTCCTTTCACCGCAAGGCAAAAAAGCATCCACCTTCCAACTTGTATTTATCTCGAAAGCTGGCTCTTTTTCTTTCTGTCTACCTCCTAGGTAAACGAGTGTCTATTGTCTCCAATTTTCTGCCCTTACACCGAAACGTTTCACTTTTCTCAATTTCGGTAGGTGGTCGAGCGGTGCATTCAAGAGATTCAATGTGTGTGAGTATTTCCATGGAAAATGTGAGATCTAAACGATTTGAACAACGGGAAACGACAGTTCTGTAGTTGATTTTAAATTCGCGTGATTTTCGTAGCACAAAAGCTTCAAAAATTGCAGTTTTCAAATAACCGAACATTATTCTATTTCGACCCCGAGGGAAATAAAAAGAATCGGTATATATCCTGAACCATTCAATTTTTCTGAAACTCAATTTTTGAATTTAAATACAAAATTCATGGAACCATCCTCAACGCGAATGTTTTCGTGGAATCGATTATGTGCCTCGGTGTACAAACGTATAAAATTATGATCTTAGTATTTAATTCAAAGTTAAATTGAAATTCGAAGGCCCTAACTTACTATTTCGTAAGGAGAATGTTGTTAACCTAGACATCGAAGTCTTGAGCCTCGCCAATAGGTTTTTTTTATTTATTTTTTACGAAAAAAGTACGTGTTCGAAATCTCTGAGGAACCATATTCGGATTAATAAAAAAGTGAAGAGCAAAGAATTTGCGTTCAAATAGTTTCGACCGAATTTTGAATAAAATCTTGTCTACTTAGTTATTGCGATTTTCGAGTTCGAAGCGAAGTAAATCGAATGTAGACACGGATGCGCCACAATAAAAAAAAATGGATATATATTGCTGCAGGAGACGTAAACGTAGGTGCCTGCAGACAGAGAGTGTTTATTCGAAGCTTTAACTCAACATTGGCAAGCAAACTTGGTTCGAGCTTATCCAGTAGTTGGATCGTCGTTTTAAAGAGGTCTGGGCACCGCGATTGTGGTGACTATACAGTTTGGTTAAGTCGGCGAATGGAATACTTTACGTCACACACGACGTGCAAGGGACCACGTTTGTAGACTTTGGACGCAGTTCAATTCCGCAGTACACACGTGTATTCAAAGTAGTGTTAAGGCAAACGAATATAAATACGGGCTATTTTATGAAAAAGGGTTTTAATTTATCAATTTTTTTTATTCATCGAAAGCCCTTCAACGTATGTAGCAAAACTTGTCTCTTGACTTTAAAAGTTTCAGGCTGCTGGGGTCTGTCACAGAACTTTGGGAAACTCTTTAGGAACTTCCGATATCCTAAACTACGGGGCTTCAAAGTTTGACCTAATTAAAAATCAGGATCGAAACGTAACTTTTCTTTCATTGTATTTGTCACAAAAATGTAATCAATTTTTCATGGAAAGTGAGTGATTGATTTATTCGTAATATTTATTCGTAATATTGAAGAGACATTTTTGAAAGATGCAGATTGCGAATTTTTCGTTTCTTTCGGAAGAAAACTTGAAACTTATGATAACAATGTTCTTTCATCGTTCTCATTGGTCGTCTGTGTGTAGGGTGGCCCATATATTTTCACACAGATGCAATTCGCATTTAGACACGAAATCTAAGTGCATGTGAGTGTGCGTGCGCATACAGATATATAAACAAAAGCTGGAACGCGGTCTGGTCGACCGCAAACTGTATTTAACGTTTAAGGCACGTAGATCGAAATGGAGAAAGGACAATTGAGTCGATTGCCCATTATCCCCCTTGGGTGAGGTAGACGATTGGTCCTTTAATGTGACTAAATCCGTTCAGAGCACGTCTTTTACGTTGTCTCGGTGCCGCAATTGCCAAAATCGATCGTTTTACTAAGCCACCACCACATCTGGGTTCCTTTAATCGTCCAAAACATTCAAGAGTTGAGTTATTCGCGTATTTTTACCGTGTACGAAGAAAACGGACTATTGGTTAAATCCAAAAGTCCTGCTTCTTGTTATTTTCGAAGGAAAAAAATTAAAGAATGAAAAAAAAACGAAATCATCAATGATTATGCTGACGACGACGAGTAAACTTTTCCATAAAATCCCATCAACAAATGAAGCATTCATCACAACAAGTTGGTCAAAAATTTGATTCTCTTCTCATGAACCTGCACAGCGACTAATTCGTTCTTCGATGTATAAAGTGATTTCTAAACGAAAAAAAACCACCAAAATTTTTGTTTAATTAGTCGATCAAGCCTCAAGAAAAAATGGGCGAATTCCAACAAGTGAATTTTAACTCCTCGTAGCTCTTGTAAACGTCACAAACCAGGACAACATAGGATCAGGGTGAAGGATCCGAGTTTAGAGGCGAGAGCATCTCACGTAACGTTACAGTATAGCATAGTGATACGTCAATAAGTCTCAGCGACTACATATATGTCCATGTAGATACGCATACTATGTCATTAGACGAATATCTATAGCGGATAGATCAGCAAGTCGCTGGCGAAACAGACCATTGTGCTTGCCCCAACGACTGAGCGTGTCCGGTACCCGAAGCAAGGAGAATTACATTGGACGATTTCTCTCTCTCTCTCTCTCTCTGCTGGATCAACCGGCGACTGATTACATCGATACCGAGCAGCTCGCCTCATGAAACTAACATTGCATAGGCCGGAACCAGCATGCAAAGGTGGACGTATAGAAATCATGGACGCGAACGAGAATGCAATGGCTTTCGGGATATATATTGTAACGAGCATGCAGCTGGCCATGGGTTATGGGCCATGGGCCACGGTGGCATGGGCGAGAGGCGAACAGTTTTTTGCAAAAGAATAACTTTTCGAATTTAGCTAAAACTCTCATTTATTCGTTGAAAAAATTTTAAAAACATCTCAGTCTTTAATTTTCCCACAAAAAGTTAATAAAAATGTGCCACTCTTTTATGAAATTACATATTCCGTGTAACAATGAAATATGATAAAAAACGAGGCATCGCGTTTCAGCGTGTTCCGATTGGGATTACGTACGCCAAGGAAGGGACATTCTGTCGGCTATATTTTGCAGGCTGCATCGAAAGAATGGGGATGTTATTGCGATTTATGGGGGAAACTAAGATTTCTATTGGCACAAGTAAATTTTTTATTTGACATTTACAAGATTTAAGGCTCAAGGGTAACATGTGGATCATATGGGAAATATCATTCATGTGAGGCCAATTTGGTAATAAAGTGTAACAGTTTGTGTATGATCGAGGTCTTATCCCTTAACTATAGTTTCTCCTGTAAGTGGGACTAAAGGTATAAGGTATCACAAGTGCAATCATGAGAACCGAAATGGATTGCATCGTGTATACATATATGTAGGCTGCATGTATATAGACGATGAAAACCCGGCTTACGTATGGTTCAGGGAAATCGGGCTTTATTTAATAAACCCGGACTAATCGAGAACACCGTAGAGGTGGAGCGCTACTGGTTGAGAGCAAACGACCAAAGCGACTACCGAAATTGGAAGAGGCTTAATAGACCCATGGGAGATCATCTATATATACACATAGAGATCGGAAGAGGAACACAGAGACAGAGACAGAGCGGGAGAGAGCACAGAGTGGTAGTCTTACAAGCGGAGGCCGGTAGTCTTACAACATACAGGTATACAGATCGAGGCACGAAGAATCGAGAACTTAAGGGGATCGAGCTCTTGATATGATTGAGTAATTAAACAGCTCGAAAGGTGTAAATCGTTAAGCAAAAATGTATCTAAACTGAGTTCTTTCCATTTGTGCGCTCGCACGATCGTCGATTGTTCTGTTTCGAGATTTCATTTCAATTAGAATTGACTTTTGTGTGAATAATTTTTCTTGTGAAAACTGTCGCTGCTACGACGAATTTTCACCACAGCTTTTACAACGTTCGATCGTTTCTTCGGCTCAGATTGTCCAATTTTACTCATCACGAGTGACTGATGTGGGTTGCAGCAGCAACGTTAATTATTCTTCCGTCGCTTGTTTATTCATGTGAATTACGATCATACAAACACGTTGGTAGCGAAAATCTTTAAAAAAAATGATGAAAAAACTGATTTTATGTCAATGTTAATATGCAACGGGTTCAGATATATATATATATTTTTTTAATTCTTACAGAGTATACAATTCTGTTCGCTCTTTGAACTATTTTCTTTGGCTGCAGTTTCAGGAAGAGGACCAAAAGAATGTTGCAACTTGCGTTCATACCGAGGGCTGCGAAAAATATCCAAGAAGGAGAATGGACAAAAGTAGAGAGAACAAGTTGATGAGGGGGAATGAATAACAAAGAACGACTGTCGAATCTTTGAGAAAAATTTGGTGTGCTTTGAGGGGACTAAGCAAAGTTTGAACAGAATATCCGGCAGTTGAGAATGATCGATCGATACGAATTGATATTATGGTGATTCCACGCACGCGCGCACACGAAAGAAGAGAGAAGGAAAGTTTTTTTTCTATTAGCATATAAATCGCGTTGCGCTTTTTTGAGGCAGGGGACAAGAGGAAAGGAGTCGGCAAACGTAAAAGTAGAAAGGGAAGAGGACGACACCGATTTCGGGATTTTATGCCACCAACAACGGAATCTGCGAGAGAATTTCAGCCGATACCGATATTCCTATCGCTGACGACCACCCACACGTAACACAGACGCATATGCGCACACGTGAACGCATAGCCAAAACCTTGTGACACGTCAAAATCATTTACATACGTGGCCACACGTGCGTCTCACGCCGTGCGTCACAACACTTTATATGCGAAAAGAAATAAAGCTGTTGAAGGGTTCGATATCGAAATATGTTGGGGCTTGACGAGAAATCGTTCAAATTCGACTTTCTCTTATGGAGGAAACGTTGTGTCTCAAAGTTATTTTGGATCACGGAGCAGCGATGCACACATATGAAATGATAAATCAGAAAAATATTTTAGAATTCATCTTTATTTGAAATGTCATTTAGCAGCGTCAACAAATAAATCCTCATGGATGTTGAATTTGATGAAAAATAAAGCATGTCCACGTAAATAATCGCGATAGGTTCTTCCAATAATTATGCAGCCTCGCATCAACATTAAATTCCATTCAATACAGAGATTCGAGGTAATTACAAATATTTACGACGTGTATGATTAAAATTTATAATATCTACGAAATTTGTATATTGACGTTGAAAGGAATTTTTCAATTAATATGAAAATATCATTTGGCCAATGCACGGGACATACACTAAACAAAAACGTTACGACCAAAATTGAAAGCTGAAGAACCCGGTAACAGACACTCGGGCTTGGTTAATTGAATTTTTCGTGGCTTCCGCGTACTCGAGCACGAATGATTCGGTTGGGCAGCTAATTAAAATCCCATTTTCGAACACATGTATGTATGGTATACGAAATGGTTATGAGACAAAGCCATAAAAAGTACGTAGCCGTTTAGGGAAATAAAAATATGCGATCGTTGTTGCCAAGACCGGAAACCCCATTGGCGTTTAGTTTCAATAATACGAATAAACGCAGGTACGTTAGCCGCGCGATTGATGACACAGGAGAGCAGGACAGTACCAATCAATTTGTGTTTTATTCGTGCAATTGATATTTCCGAAGTTTAGCAAATCTCCGCGGTTAGACGCATGCGAATTGCGTGGAAAGAAGGAGAAAGAGAAAAAACGAGAGAGCCGAGAAAATATGATCGTCGCCCGAGGGTTTTCTCTTGTGAAACGGGCCCAAAAAAGGGCCAACGCTTTCATAGCTACGAGAAATCTAGGATGCTCCTCACAGTTGTTAATTAAAAAGCTTCGAAACACAAACTCAATTCAAAAATGTCTTTTTTAACTGGTTCGTATGGAACGTTCCTCATGTAAATACTCGAGTAGAAAGTTGGAGCCTATTTTAAAGGCACTTTAATGCATTTAAGCCCTGGACTCACTTTTTGTACTTATTTTGCGAAAATACATGAAAACTCTTCGGTTGAATTCATTTGGACCTAAGCGAGAAATTTTTTTTTGTTGCGAAAACAACGCGTGGAAGGGAAGAATAAAAACCCCGAGCCGCAGTTTGAAACTTTAAGGAAAAAGCTGCTCAATTGTATAATTTTTGAGGGAATGGAGGGAATGAAAAATAAATTCGTTAAGAGCGATCGTTTCCATTGCACAATTTGAGCATAAATATCATGTAAAGGTTATAGTATTGAAAGGCCAATTGCGTATTCCAATTTCAAAGATAAATCCTTCCCCATTCAACGGAATAGTCATTTCCATAGGAAAATTTGTTGGTACGTTGGAATGTGACAAAAGATGGACAAAGCAGCGAATTGAATGAATAAACGCGAATTCCATTGTATGACATGGACAAAGAATCTCCAAGAGATTTCCGAGTGCGTGGCGTCTTTTTACACTTTGTACAATACGGACATATATATATAGATGTGTATGACACATTATATCGTTGAAATACGATATATGTACAAGTGTGACATTGTATGAATTATGGAGGTAACGTGCGAGGGCGGCATTGAGCACGTAATTGAGGAGGTAATCATGTCTCATCCTCACTTCACACCTCGGTCATGCCCCACTCTCTTTTCCTCTCTCTCTCTCTCTCTCTGTCACTCTACAAAACTAGAGTATCGTTCAATAGACGACAGGATAGAGTCCGATATCGTTCCAACGGCCCTCAAACTTGTACGAGCAATATGCAGCAGCAGAGCAGACTTTTGTTTATTTTCTCTCTCTCGTACAATTGGCTCATCACAGGGACTCGAAACTTTTTACCAAAACGAGATATTATTCCATGGCATGAATTCAAATAGTTTCTTGTACGTCAGAATTCATTGAAGCCACGCATTCAGCGATCCAGATATGCCATATCTTTAATAAAACACTTTCACTTTCGTTAAAAAAAAAAAATGTTTCTGAAACGTCTTGTTGATCGTTACGGAAAATTTAAAGTCGCCGGTTCCTATGGATTTCATTTGAATAAAATGGAACACGAATGAATGTCATGGAAATGGAAGGAAAATTGTACTGACGAAACGACGTAGAATTTAGCTCGCGTGATATTGTGCAGGAATTTGAAAACTCCGAGGCAGGCATCAAAGTTGCATACTTTCATCACGCCATGTCATTATGCATTTATTTATATAGCAGACATTCCATTCACCGCGTTTGTTTCAAAATTTTCCTGAATAATATCATTTCTCTACATTGTTTATATCACCGGTCTCCATCATGCTGATGTCTATATCGTTCCACGTGACTATGAAAATTTATGCATCACCGCGAAAAACTGGCGAATATTTATTGCTCAGAATAACAAACCGACTGGTTCTCTTCCATTTTTCAAAACAATTACAAATATTTTCTCCAAGTATTCAGTATCGAAAAAAAACAAAATAAATTGATAACTAGGCCCTTTGAATAAGCACGAAAAATGTAAGAAAATTCAACTGAGCAAAAATCCATACTGACAGGAAAACGAGTGTCAGCTTGTCATGGAAAGACTCGTATCAGGCAGTCAGGAAATTTTTGCATATGTATGTCTATAGCCCGCAAGTATTCATACGTACTGTTCCCTTACGTATGCTACACCGATCAACGTGAATCATTGTTGCTATTTAGGCTCATTGGATCGTGACACGATCGTGGAAGTATTTTTGTCATTAAATTATATTTTTAAAAACATACAAATCTATGATGTTAAAGTTTGCATCGTTGGAACGCAACGAAATCATGTTCTTTCTTTAGCAAAGTTCATAATTATTATTTAATATTTAGTTTAGACAATAAAACGATCCTCTCTTGCGACCAAAAACCTCAATCGACACGGAAAATCGCCATGGTTTTTAAAATTCAATAAATAATGCATAGAAAATAGTTATTTTCGTTGAATCTCAACGTTGCAAACTTCAGAGTCATACAAGTCTTTATCCTCAGGAGATATTTCAGTAAAAACCGATGGACTATGATTTCATTAGTTACAAACTTGATATACTGGATATACCGAATTTTATTAAAAAATGTCAGCTCTGCTTTGTGTTGAAAACGGTCGACCAAATATTTTCGGATGACATGAGAATCTTCGCAATTTCAACGGTGTATTTGTTTTCTATAGAGAGCCCGTTCAACGGTATTTACGATTGAAATGACAACAATTTGATTTTTGAAAAAACTTATTGAAACGACACGATTATACAAAATATTCATGTCTTCCAATCAAATTTGATTTTCCGTGCATTCGCAAAACCACTAAATCTACACGTAGAAAAACGTAACGTATCGTGCAGAAATTTTATTTCGTTGTAAACAACGCAGTCAAATAAGGATTCGAGTGCTTCGATCAATTTTCAAATATTCTAGCCATTTTTATATCGACGTTTTTGTAAAAACTTCACTTATTTCGAGCTTACACCGATCTGGTAGAGTTTTCAAAACTTATTCCGACCCTTATCCTTCGTTTTACTGAATGGACAGCGTTTCTGTCAACGTATAACCCCGCATTGGTTCAATTGTAAAAACCATGCAATCGTAGTTATTCGAAATATTCGAACGTGCAGCGTCATATGTTTTCATTGAAATGTGTCATCGGTCGTCCTGTGAAACAGCCTCTTACTCTACCAACACCCAACACTACGAACTAATAACCGCGTGATCACAAAACACTCAGCCTATGTGTATGAAACATTTCCTGTTAGTGACCAACCTATTTTTAATAATGCAAATTTCGACGTGCTCCTCTAGACAGAAAATGAAGAGATGCGTACGAATTTCAAGATTTGTTACAGATGTCCCAATTTTTCGACAACGAAGATTTTTCATTAGTTGAAAAAAAAAAGTAAATTTCAAAATTGGAATATTCAAAATTTCCACCAACTAGGCATTTGCTCGTATACTGAAAAAAAAAAGCGAAATAAAAAACGTTAATTGTGAACTTAATGACATTCAATTAAAATGAATAATTTTATTGACTAAAAAAGTTCCAAGTTTATTGACAGAGCATGGACAGAAATAAAAATTTTTAAAGTTGGCGCCGTCACAACATTTTTTTGCTCTATTGAAATTTTTCTTATGCCAACATTAAGAGCTATTTAAAAGCTGTTCAAATATGCGCAAAAAAAGAATTCAGATTTGCACTTTTTCTTAGTAAAAAGCGAGATATTCGAAAAACGCAAGATATTTCGATATATTCGATACATTTGAGTCCATGAACTTTTTATTATTAGAGGATATTCATGGCACAAGCCATGATGGTCTGGAACCATATGACCAAGTCTATTACTAGTCTAATCGTCAGATCCACCCTCGTTCCAGTTCCAGAGCTTGACCAAACTTCGCTCTGAGTCCAACCGACAATCTCTGGTCAATCTAACCCATTAGCGAAGATATTCCCTCTGGAGTATTTTCTCAAGCGAAATCTGCACTGTGTCGATGACCGCGCCGGAGCCATTTTCGCCGCACCCTATATAATGGATTTCTATGTATACAGTTATGGCTGCGCGTAACCAAACTATCTTGAAATGTTGTACTATCCTGCGGTAACGGTATAAATTCGAAGTGAATCGATTTAGCAGTGCAGACATAGCATGCTTGGCCAACCGATCGAAATTGCCAAATCTTGAGGCTTCATTCGATCAATGTCCAGTCTCAACGGTCCAAAGGACAACCGAAGCAACGTAATCCAAGCTACTGCATATCATGATGCAAAAAATTGCACGACAATCGCTTTTCTTACGTTTCCAAATGCGACCGAAAACACCGACTAATATGGATCGCTGGACCAAACTATTTTATGCGAGAAAAGTTAAACTACTTTTGGTCTTGAAAATCGTAAAAAAAATCTGTGAACGTAAAATCGCATTTTGGTAAAAATGCTACAAACATAAAAACACGTGGACGTTGCGAGCTGTAATGAAATTTTTGGTAATGACGAATATCGAGAGAAAAAGCATTAAAAAAACGAGAAAAGGTTTAAATTTCTTCTAGGACTATATCGTGCAATCAATGAGGTGCAAGGAACCCTGCGAGCTATTGGGAATGTTGAATTGAGGCGCGCGCGCGGAGAATCCGCAAATTCGAAACCGAAATGCCGTCAATATATCCGAGTGGATTAATCCAATTCCATTCTAGATTATACAGATATATATATATCGATATATTTTGGCGAAACGATAATAAAACACTGTACGCCGTACGTTCCGTATGCATGGCTCGGTGAATAAATCGACTGCATGAGCACGTACGTCTCCTTTCGAAGGAATTTACCTATAATATCGAGCATCGTAAATCAACACGAAAAACACACACCCATACACTCACAGATTAACACAGACGTGCACATATATTTAAAAATATATGTGAATATCGTGAATTTTTACGAGATGATCAAAATAAAATTGAAGCTTTAGTCAAAATTCTATTTCGTATTTATTTCTGGAATAAGTACAAAATTTATCGTAAACGTAAAACATCCATAGATTCAAGTTGATCGTTAGAAATGCTTCAAATATTCGTTTCCTCTATTGGCATAATAAGTTCTTAACGTATTCTGCAAGTACTTCCCACGATATATACATATTTACGTTACGAAGGAATCGAAATTTTGATCCTATAAGCAGATACGAGTCAACGAAGTTCGCAAAATCGTTGGATGCGAACAAATATCTTTTTCTTTTTTCATAAAAATGATCCGACAAATGCCAACTTTGGATAAAAAACAAGTCATGAATTTCCACGGTAATTCGAGACAAATTTTCGACTCGTTTGTCACATCGATTCGAATAATCTTTGTTTACTTTTTCATCACATTTGTTTTCTTCAAAGCGGCTTTCAATGAATCGACGCGATTCATTTGAACATATACGACGAAAAACTAGACACCGACTTTTTCTAGGCGTGAGGCTCGACAGTGCGGAAGATAGATTTTTACCGTACGCGAGCGATCGACAAAACACGAGTCCATTATTCCATTGCAACATAAAAAAAGTATCCACTTGCCTGGCATTCTCAATTTTTCTAAAACGAATCATAAGAGACATAAAAATAAAAAAAAATAAAAAATGTTTACATATTTCTCCAAACTTGTAGTATTCAAGGAAAATCAATGAAAAATTAAAAAAATGCTTTTGCTCTCTATTACGTCAAGTGATGCTAAAAAAAAACTATCCTTCCGATTATTTTTCGCTTATTGCATTAATCAAATTTCCTACTCTGTATGAATATAACTTTCAAGCCAACCACTTCGACGATGGAAATCCGAGCGCGAAGCCACACAGACGTGCGATATAATGTATGAACTTTTGCGATACCCTTTCATCAAGCGAACTTAAGAGATTTATGGTTTCGTATATAATATGGAGAAACATGTGCTGTGGAGGAGTTTGACTGGTCGGAGGGAGTTTTGAATGAAAATGTTCACACCCCCAAAGGAAGCTATACACTTGTCACGTATTGCGTTACGCACCACATAAACACATAAACGGTAAACGTACCCGAGATCCAAATATAAAAGAAGGAAAAAAAACGTATAAATAATAAGAAAGAAAATCTCGGAAAGCTTTTCGAGCCTGAGGTAAATTTTAAAAGAGATTCAACATGTAACTTTCCTGACAGTGGAGCGAAATAAAAGTCATGTACATACATAGAGTCTCTGTGCTATGGCTCCCATGGATTCATAGCGTAGAGTTATTCATATACATTTTTCACAGCTTACGTTCTGCGAAAATCATCGCAAAACATGACAAGTATGATGTAGCTCTGGGAAATAGTACGGATTTTACCGCAGGCGATTCACCTTTTTAAGAACCGAAATAATATGAAAAAATCTTGTGCACTGAAACCTTATTCCACAATCCAAACTTCATTATCCCGATGAATAATGCTTTCGCAGTATACCAAGCTGAACTAACCCGAGTTCATACTGGGTCGTTTTGACCCCAACAATTTTCTGTCGTTTTTTGACATTTAATGGCAACGAATATTTTGGCATTTATTTCTCGTTTTCGTCAAAAAATAAATTTAGGATCATAAATTATGAATAATTCACTACAAAAAAATGAATATTTACCGGAATACAACGATTTGAAAAACGCCTTGGGTCAGATTCACCTAATATGCACTTATAGGATGTGTACAAATTTCTGTCGCTTGGCATTTAATGGCAATGAATATTTTGGCATTTATTTCTCGTTTTCGTCAAAAAATAAATTTAGAACCATAAAATATGAATAATTCACTACAAAAAACGTCTCTACAAAAAAAAAATGAATATTTACCGGAATACAACGATTTGAAAAACGCCTTGGGTCAGATTGACCCAATATGCACTTATAAGATATGTGCACTCTAAAGGGTGAATGTGAAAAACGATAAACATCACTTTTTTATCAATATTTAAAGGAAAAAGATTTTTCCTTCGCTTGTATCCACCGGGATTGAACAATGAGCGATGGATAAACAATAGGTGTCTAAACGGTCACCCAACCAAGTATGAACCCACGCGAGAGGTTCCCGGAATGTGTTAATCGTCGAAACCCCTGGCCGCGTGCCCATCACGTGGTTAATCTTCGTGATTGAATGTCAAATTATTGAAGATCGTATCGGGTCTGACGTATATATTTATAAATTGTATGACTAAGTTGCATAAACTGTACAGATTAGCGATATATATAAGCACCAACGATTCAGCAGTTAATTACTCAGTGAATTAATCACCAGTGAGTCAGTATTGATTGACTTGGTCACGAGGGAGAGATCCTAGGATGCGGGTCTTGTTACACAATTTTTCTTCATCATATATGATTGTTGCTCGAAAAGCGACGATAAATATAACACTCACTGGTACGGTTAATAATGATTGAATGAAAAGAATGTCGATGAAACAGAGAAAAGAAATTTCTTGAACTCTTTTTTTGGACACTGAAAGATAGAAAAAAATAATTCTCATCTAAGAATGTGAAATGGTCGCATCCGGGATACGAATTTGATGAAAACAAATCGAAAGCAACTTTGGTCAGCGGGTCGACGCTCTGCATCAAAAGCAAAAATGAAATTTTTCGAATTATTTATGGCGTCCAAAACGTTTCCCGCAGGAACCAAGTGAATAAACAAAATTTTATTCTGTAAATGAATACATGCACTGAGTAATTAGATACTCACTTGATTTTCCCGTTTAATTATCCGATTTCAATTCCGAGTAATGATCACTCGGTTTAAAATTGATTTTTTATTCTTTTAAAAAGTGTTTTTCGGTATTTTTGACCGGCACTAAAAAGTGTCTCAATGTAAACGTGTCCGTTTAAATTCCCCAGTTTTATTGACTCGCTAAAGTATTGGCAGGCAAGAACGACATGGTCGTGAGACAAAGATTATGCAAATGGCCACGATTTATCAGGATAAAACGTTATTTTCTCGTAATGAAAAACGAGAATCAGATTTCTTTTCAATTATTTTTATCGATACGCAGTTAAATATTCGAATACCGATAAAATAAGATTTTTTAATTTATTTTGTTACAAATTTCAACAAGTATTCAAAGAGTACGATAAACGGCAAAGGTTGTCGTGAATTGACGGATTGTCGGAAATTGTTGCAAGTGCCATGTCAAGCCAAGGAAAGAAGAGGGGAGGGGAGGGGGGGGGGGGGGGGGGGGTCGATTTCACAGAATCCAGTAAAGTTACCACAGAATCACAATGATTGATATGAAGTTATAGCTCTGACGAGAACACCATGAAAAGACAGCGATGGTTTTGGCGAGTTACCTCATTGGAAAGAATAAAATCATATGAGGCGGTAAAAAGTAAAAGAGAAAGAGAGAGAGAGAGTGAGAGAGAGAAAATGTATGTAGTCATGGTCGAATGTGCAATCTCGCATGAAAAGGGAAGGGAGACAAAAAAAGAGAGAAGGATATCTCTGGAGCCCTATGGACACGCTTCAATTAACCAATTACCGGCACGGGAGTATCGCCCGTTTCGACCGCGTCACGATGCCCAACCAATTGACCCGAACTCCGTCTCGTTGATTGGCCTGAATTACGGTTTCGATTCTATCTCGCTCTTTCACCGCTCGCTGTATCTTTTTCATCCGTCACTCTCGCATTGCTTTATCCCGTTCCGAATTATTTTATCACAAAAATTAAGTTCGATGCTTCGTGTAATTACAAAAGTATCGCAAAATCCCTTAAGACGCCTCCAGCAGCTCGTTTTGCTTCGAGGAAAAAAAAAGCAGTCAAAAAACCCACAGAAAATAAAACTGATCGTTTGATATGAAAATGAAAAATAAAAAAAAATAAAAAACGGAGAAAAAAAATTATTGAATTCGAAACCAATTTTCCTATCGTCATGCGGACGCACAGGGCATCCGTTTCTCACGGATATCCGTTGTGTATTTGTCGAGAGGAAAAAAAAAACGAATTGATATCTTACGGTGTAAAAGGAACGAATTGAGAAAACCAAACAAATGATAAAAATGTGTTTGGTGTGTGGCTAATTGAGCCCATTTACATAAACAGTAATCCAACACTTTGGTCATAACAATAATAACGAATTAGTAACACGAATAGCAACGATACCGCAGCTCGATGTGTAGGATCGGCTTGGGAACGAAGGACGATAAAAAAATCATTGCACAGATAAATAAATATACACATGAGTAATTGAAGGAATGGTTCAATTTATCTATAGTGACAGCAAATCCGCTACCGGAATTGGCTTCGTGAGTAATCGGATCGTAGACCGCCATCTTGGATCGTGTCTATTCGTCCTGTACCTTGCGTTGATTATGCCACTTGTAAAAATGGGAATATACAGTTGGGGACGTTGATTCTCCAGGATGTCGCATCAGTCGAAATGATAATTGGGGTCAATAAATGATGTTGAAGTTTGCATCGTTGGAATGTAACGAAATTCTGTTCTTTTTTCAGTAGAGCACACAATTATGATTCAATGTTTGGTCTGGACAATAAAATGATCCTCTTTTGCGACCTAAAAATTTAATCGACACGAAAAATTGCCGTGATTTGCAAAATTCAATAAATAATAAATATACAAATTATTTTTCGTTGAATTTCAACTTTGCAAACTTCACAGTCATGTGAATACCATTAAAAAGCAGGGGCCGGCGCAGGGGCTTGGTTGACGGAGGAAATTTTCATTAAAATTGAATAAAATTTTTAGCATTCAAAACTTTATTTAATTATTTTGAAAATTTACATTGTGCACGGTGAAAATTGTCAAAAATGGTCATCGTCTGCGGTTCTGTTCTGTCACGATATTTTTCGATTTTTGAGTTCTCCGTGTTGCAATGAGTAGCAGCACCAATTTTGCATTTTTCTGGTTTAGCTTTTTAATGAACGAACATCATTTGGAAAAGTTATGAGCTTCGAAAATCGTCAGATCGGGAAACCTTGTCATGACGTTTTGAATATTCAACGTTTGGTCGAGAAGCCACGTCTTCATTGACGCCGTGAAAGTGTCTCAGTTGCGAGTTGAGGCGGCAAGGACGATACGTATCGATACGCATCGAATGTACAAAAATGCTCGCAGGGCCAGAGAATGTATTTGGTTGGCAAAAAAATTGAAATATTTCTTCTTAAATTTCATCCGCACGAAGCTGCGGAGAAACCGAGTAATGTGTGATCAAGAAAAACGAGCTCGGGTAACGTACATATCGGTTAATACGAACGATCAAGGACAACTATAACTCATCCAAGGATTCATGATACAAAAATAATTTCAAAAGAGAAAAATAAACGAAAAAAAATAACAAAATCGAATGCTCAACGTTGCAAATCATAAATTATAAATATTGGATACGAAAAAAAGAGAAATTCGTTAGCTTTTCCAAAAGAGAAGGACGAGACAATGAAATCTGATTCTGAAGTTATGCAGAAATATCTAAAAAAAAAAAAAGAAAGAGATTCGAGTGTAAAATGTCGAACTACTTGAATTTTTCTCGAGCGAATTTTTGTCCGATCTGTGAAGCATCGCTTAATGGATAAGCATCGAATATATTTTTTTTAGGAATGAAATTATTAACTTTGCGATGTTTTGACGTTAAACATGCTCTCGATTAGATTTGGGGTATTAATTAACGAAGCACTGTCCTCTAAAGTGTGCATAAAAAAAGCGCGCGGTACGAGGCGTTTGAGTAGAAGCCTCGATTGCCAAAACTGAAGCGACGAATCAATCGACGTCAAATATTGATCAAACTACAGATTCGAATAAGCAAATAATTAACTGGACAAAAACATTCATCGTCATAGACGAGCGTAATTCTCGCACGTTCGAGGCCATCGGGGACCATCAAATAAATAAATAAAAGTCCGAGAAAAATATATGGTCGCTCAACTTTCACGAGCTTTTGACAAGCTGTCAATCTTCGAGAACACAAAATATGTTTCCAGATCTGTGTAACCCTTCAATCGACTTATTCCACGTGTGACGCTCTCTCTCTCGTCATCATCTGCTGTGGGATGTCAGTGCATGTTTACATAAAAACCAATATGATCAATTGAAATAACAAATACGAAGAAACAGGTCATACAGCCACGAAAAAGGGGGGTGAGAGAATTGAAAACAAACAGCACGACACGAGTCTGTTTCGAACCGTCCCAATCAGGAAGTGCATCGCTAACACAGACACATAAAGAATAATTTAAAACTCATGTTATCCACACAGAAAATAAAATACAATAACAAACGTAAAACGTTTTTTCTTATTCACCAGCTTTTACGTCTTAATAAACAATCGGCTAATTACCAAAACTAGTTGCGAGTTTGGATGATAACGGAAAAAGAATTTAAAAAAAATAAAAGGAAGAAAAGAAAAGGAACAAAAAGTGCAAATAAGTACGAAAGTGTGAGAGAGAGAGAGAGACACCAGAAACATTTATCGCAGATCCTAACATGCGGTACATGCTCTTAAAATGAATCTCGTGAATAAATTTTGTTTTTGCTTCAAAGTTCGTGAAATTTTTCATCAATAAGTATGAGCCGGTTGTTTTCGAAACGACATCTCTAATTATGAATCTATGACCTTCAGTAATTTCTCAAGCGAAAACGACTGTTTGAAAAATTTTCAAAAAATTCTATAAAATTCCTTAAACCGTGTCAAGTTTTTAAAAAAGAAATTGCTTTCCAATATTCATGGTAAAATTTACTTCAAGTTCATTTTACGCGAAATTTTCAGCAATTATCAAATAAGAATTGTTTGCATTGTTTAAATGAATAATTGTGCGAGGCGAATAACCAATTTTAAGCAAAAAAATGCTGAGTTGGACAAATTAATTTCCAGCATGTCTCAATACGTCAATGGTGCCACGACTGTTCTTCGATTTTGACGACCCATGGAATTGTTTGTAATCGACTGATTAAAATCTTATCAGCGGTGCACCGTCGCAACGTTGAGATTCAACGAAAAGTATTTTGTATATTTATTATTTATTGAATTTTGAAAAGCATGGCAATTTTTCGTATCGATTGAGTTTTTAGGTCGCAAGAGAGGATCGTTTTATTGTTCAAACCAAATATTGAATAATAATTATGAGCTCTACTGAAAAAAGAACAGAATTTCGTTGCATTCCAATGATACAAACTTCAACATCATTCGAGCGAGACTTCAAGGACACCCTTTAGACAGACGCAGATAACCGTGATGCACGTTGTACACGCGGAGACTTTGGGTGCGTGTCTAGCGTGCGTGGCTCACTCGATACACCGGAAGCGGAGGGTAGCGAGCGGTTCGTTTTTTTATTTATTTATTATTTAGCCAGTCGAGAAGCAGGCTGGCGTCAGTCACAGATGCGGCACGAGGGCTTAATCACGATATAGAGACGACAATCATACGATCCAAACGCAACGAGACAAAATAATTCACAACCAATTCTCGTCCACCATCTATAAATTCGTAATTGATCGAAAATTCATCCAAAATCTTATTCAGTCAACATTTCAAAATTTTGGACGACATCCGGTTCATTTTCTTTGGACGAGATAAAATTTAACAAGAGAGTTAACGGACCAGTGAATGAATAAGTAACGAAAATTTCGAAACGAACGATCGAAGGATATTTCGATGAATCCTTAAAAAAAAAACAAAGAATTTTTTCCAATTCTTCAGCGTCTCTCGAAGCTCTGAAGGAATTAACATTGATACGAATACCCGAGATATTGGAAAAACGAGGAATTAAAGAAATTGCTGAAATGCCTGTGAATGAACGAAATTTTTCATATTAACTCAACGGTAGAGATTTTTATCGAAAATTCATGAATGCCACTTATTTTGGACACAAAACTGACCCATTGATTCGCTGCTCTCCGTCCAATTAGCACTGGTCAGCATAACCTTTGTCAATTAAATGATTTCGATTTTTTTTAAGAGATTTTTCTTTAACAAAAAAAAGTTAAAAAATTTGCAAAAAAAAAAACAATTTTCCGTCTCCGAAGGGTGAAGCTCATTGGAGAGTTGAAATTTCCGGGATAATTAGAAAGTGTGTGCACACGCTCACACGCACTTTTGACCTAACGGCATACGATAAAAGGGTGAGAGAGTATTTCCAGTCTGTCGATGTGTACTTTGGTGCGACCGTCGATTATTCGAGCAAGTTATCCGAACCGGAAGAACGTCGAGGAAAAAAAAGACAACAAGAAAGAAAAAAGAAAAACGAGGAGTAACTATGGAGGGCTGGAAATGTTAGAGAGAGAATCAACAAAAAGGTTGGGCCCTGAAGCACCACCGTAACAATAATGTACAATTTGGAGAATTAATTCATAATTTTTTAATCATGCGTAAAAAGTCCTTGCAGATATTAAAAAATATCTCCAAATTAGCGAGAGCGAGATTCAAAACGAAAAATTGAAAATTGCACAAAAATTGCGACAATTTTGATGAATTCTTCATTACAGGAAGTAAATTCACGCGTGGTCATGATCAAGTTGTACATCGAGAAAGCGAATCTGCGAGGCCAATCAGATGTGGCGAGAAAAATAAAAATTGGAAATTAAATAATAATAACGTTGCTGCGAGCGATATTAATTTCGAGCAGCAAATCAAGTGAAACCAAATGATCAAGTTTTCGTTGGAACGCACTAAACAACGTGGTGACGATCAATTTTGTCGATACATCAAATTTGCATTTTTATTGTAAAATCCATAGAATTTATATGAGACCAAAAAAAAATTTGAAATGAAAAAAAAAAAAAAATTTAATCACAGCCATTTTGGTGTTGATGAATTTTTATGAAAAAATTGCAGACTTTTTCGCTGATATTATTCGAGCGAGCGTTACTGAATTGTAGTAAATTAATTCGTAATTATTTCTGATGCACACAGTTTCACGAACAACAATATTTCTTGCTGGAGGAGCTTTTGCCTGATATTCTTAGGAACAGATAAAAAAAACAGGAAGCTTTGTAAGCCTCAAGGCTGCTGCCATAAACCCGATACGTCAGACGTTTCATGCCCGATAAAAGGTACTAAATGTCGCGATGCTACTTTTCTATCTTCCTCGAAGTATTCCAACTTCCTTTTCTCTTTTTCCCATTCGTCGAAACTTTTTTCATTATGGATTCGTATTTATTAATTATTAAAAAGTGAAATTTATTCATCACCTCGTACGTGTATTTAATCTTCATTTACAATGACATGTCAATTGAAAAATGTTTTTGCGTCAATTTTGAATAATAATGAATAAATTTTTCACATTTCTAAAAAAAATAAAATGAAAAAAATGATAAAATACTAGCTGCGTCACACTTTTTTGTTCCATTCAACATTTTTCCATACGACCAACTGATAAACGCCATGAACCGACGAAATAAAAGTGTTTCTAGTTTCTTGATACTTTTTGACAATTTTCCGAAGCATTTACTTTTTTTTTCGATACACTGATACAGCAAAAAGAGCATAAAAATTTATCGGTGATTTGTCCCTTTAAATAAATTTTCCAAACATTCCATAGAAGAGTAGAGCGCAGCAGCAATTCAACGTTCCAATCAAGTTTCAATATGAATAAAGACCGATGTACCGAGAGCCATAAGGGTTTGAGTTGTTGGAAGACAAAAAAAATGTATAAATAAATTTCTCCGCCGATTATTTAATTGTCCAAACTTTCCTCGCAGTTCTTCGCTGGAAAAAAGATTGTTCAACTTTCGAAGCGTATAACAATGCAAGTAAAATGTGGCGTCTGCTCAAGAACGAAACAAAAAAAAACGATGCTAGCGTTAACAGGATGCAAACTTCAGCGTCAAAAAGTCACGTTGACTTTTGTGAGAGTCGTTCCAATTTAACGACAATACTGAATCAATGTTGAAAAGTCTCAATCGTGAAGAAGAGCCAAGTTCATTTAATGCAAAACTTTAATTACTTCTGCACCATACGTCATTCCAGTTCACACTGAGGTAAATATTTCAATATGAAAAATAATAATCACAATGGACCCTTCGAGTGCACACATCCTATAAGTGCATTTTGGGTCAATCTGACCCAGGGCGTTTTTTAAACTGTTTGATTCCGGTAAATATGCATTTTTTGTTTTTTTTTTTTTTTTTTTTTGTAGAGACGTTTTTTGTGGTCAATTATCCATACTTTATGGCCCTGAATTTATTTTTCGACAAAAACGAGAAATGGGAAAACATTCGTTGCCATCAAATGCTAAACGATCGGTCACAGAAAATTGTTGAGGCAAAAAGGACCCAGTATGCTGTCGAAGGATTAAACATCAAAGAAATTTTTTTTCCAGCATTGCCCATTCGTTTTCAACGATTGAATTTCATGAACAACTGTCAAAGGATCTTTGAAATTTTTCATTTTCAAAAATCGTGTACAGATCGTATGAAAAAAGAATTTTTTAAAATCGTAAAACGTTATATATTCGATGGGAAAGAAAATTTTATTCCATCTCGACGTCACGTAAGATCCAGAAGCTCAAGTAACTTCTCGGTTAGATTGGAATTAGTTCGATTTTTCCAAAAACTCGTTTTTTTCTTTTGAATAAACGAGAAATTATTTCGTTTCTTCACTTGTCGTCGACTCATCCCACTCACGTTTCTTCGAACGAAGGAGCAAGCGGAGGGGGAAGAGAAAGAGAAAGAGAGAGAGAAGGATGAGACGGCCTCGACCCAACGGGAACATGGCTACGTTGCCGTTCTACCGCTAAAATGAACGACGATCGTATAACAAAAAAGAGGATAGAAAAAGCGAGAGGGTTCGTTCGAAGAACAGAGAGAGTGAAAACTCAACCAGAAACCTTCACAACGAGGAACAGCAGAAAATTCCACAAGTTTCAAAGTCGCTCGTAGTATCGATACAAATAAACTTCGACAAGTTTACTCACGTGTTACACTCAGTTGCGTCTTACACAGTGTTATTATCATTATTACATTCAGTTTTTTATCCCACCACAGACTTCCATGGTCAGTTTTGTTTTTACTTTGAACAGCTCGACTAGCATTTCTCCATGGGCAACGTTTTTACGACGTTCAAGATTGCATCGGTGGAATGCACCCAAATGTATTGTAATTTATTTTCTTTCTCGAAGAGACATAACACTTTGATATGCACAAACTACGATAATCAGGCGATCGTGTTTTGTGAGCCAAAAACTAAACCTACGAAGTAAATTTGAAAAATTTGAAATTCTGAAACAATGAATGAGATTTTTTTTATATATTTATAAAAATATTTGAAATGATAAATCGTTCGTACTGTGTGCATTTTTTAACGCAAATAATAAACAAGGCCGAAACAATTAACCGAAAGTGTTGCTTCTTAATTCGTACGTTTAGCGAGAAAAGTAAAACGAAACGTTTTTAGTTTCTTCAGATTCGGAGAATCTTGTCTTTTTTTTCTTTTATTATCAACGATAAATTCCGGAATTTTGTTTCGTTACGAATATTTTATATAGCGAGTGAAAAATAAACAGAACCAATAGACGAAACACCTGTTTTTATTCAATTTTTACCAATTCACACGATTCGAATTTCACGACGAGAAATTTTTACGCCATGCTAGCCATTTATACTTCGAAAGTAATAAAAATTTCGAAGACCGAAACCCGCAAAAGTTTTTTGACGTTTTTACCACTAGAAAATTTGACTTTGATTTAATTGAATCGAGAAACAAGAGTATATATCACAAATGGCAACGGTTTGTTAAATTCAGATTTATCGATTGTTGAAGACATATGCTTAACGTTTTTACTAACCTGAGATAAATCGGGATCGTCGCGTATCTTCGCGTCCACAGTGAGGGAGCTGACGCCGGTGAACACCTGGAGAACGATGAGCAAGATGCCACTGATCGTGAATAATGACACCATGATTATTTTATTGGATTTACTTGTTTATCGATTGCTAGGATTTAAATCCAATCACTGTCTTAAAAAACTTGGAGCACAACGATCACAAAACTCTCACATGAACTAAGAACGGAGAAAAAAGAAACAAGTTTTAGCCACGACGCAAACGATCGGCGAGAAGCACTTGTCGAGAATTAATCAATCGGCGAATGGAAATAAAATCTCGATCTTATGAACGATTTTTTTCAACGTTGAAATAGAAAAAAACAATTCATTCCGAATGCACAAGACACAGTTTTTGTTTTATTATTTGTTGTTGTTGGTTGCAAACGATATTCACGGAACCGCAAGCAAAGAATTTTTGTTCGATGTATCCGTCTCGCTCTCGCGACGCAAACAACGACCCAAACGGCACGAAGTCAGACGAGCGACTGAGTGCGCTCTCTTCTAACGCGACTCGCCGAGCGTTCGCTGTCTCTCTCGCGCAACCGACCGCGACGAAGACACGATCGTAGCGGCCTCGCGCGTTACAAACTTTCGTTAGTTTCGTATTTCTCGAACAGCGTGCTCGAGCCCAACAGAATGTGCGTGGCTGAGTTTTTGCTCGTACGGTGCGAATTCGCTACGCGGCGCGTCTTCACGATGAAAACATAAACAAACGATTGAACCCTCATCATTCTCGGTTTTATTGTTTCATTTCGATGCGGGCAATAACTATTGATCTTATAGCCAAAAACGCCATTCAACTTTTTGTAAAAAAGAGAACCGTGCTCTTTTTGCATAAGAAAAAAGTGCGTGAGTTATTCGATGCGTGAATAGTCGCGATTGGAAGAGAAAAAATGAAAAATACGTGAACCCATGAGATGTTTCAAATCGCTGTCGATAATAAAATAATAGTGAAATCATTTTCGAAAAGTGTTCGAAACCACGGCGCTTGGGGTAACGAGTCTAGTTAAGCGACAAGAGACGTAAATGTACTTGTCTCGAGTCGCTGCCGTGTCTCTAGATATATCAGGGTGATGCAGATGCACGGAGAGAATTAAAATCGAAAAATTACCATCACGGAAAAGGACCAAGGGACGAGCTGCGTCTGCAGAGTCTAAATTGCACAAAATTCAACTCGATCCCCTGATCCTATTGCCTAACGTCAATTTTTTCATTTTTATTCTCTCCGTGCGGCACGGCTCAGAAAAACTTGTCCGAATAATGTGCGCTCGTCGTTCGATTCGACTAAAACTTTGATATTATAATCTGGAAGGGAATTTTATCGAAAAGCAAGACTGCGCCGGAGAAAAGCGTGCGCTCTTTGTGCATGTGCCTCTGGCAAACTTGCAAGTTTTAAGCAACTCCGGTGGAGACTGAAACCAATTAGCTCAGTGACTGGTCAGCCACGTGTAACGCACCAGTCACCGAAATTACCAGAAATGTTTATATCAGCCAGCTTTCCCGCGCAGTTTATTCCTTTGGCCCTCGTGTGAGCGCGGTACCGCACGACTGTGCCTCGAAGAATTTAGTCCGAGAAAAAGTTTCGAAAGGACGAATTCGCAAACACCATTTCGCGAATGGACACAAAAGAACATGAAAAGATTTAATAATCGACTGTTTCCACGTGTGGCGAAAGGTTCGGAAGGAGAGATCGATTTCACAAGTCCTCGCGTTAGTTTACTTTAAGTTACGTGTTCGTATATATCGAAAAGTTTACACTGACCTGTGTCTCTGGATGTCACGACAAGAGCGGGAATTCACCGTGTGCTCGCGTTAGAAACACACATGAACGACAAAGGACAAGGAGGAGTTAGGTTAGAGGAGCAGTATCGTTGCAACGGGCAAAGTCTAATGGGAATTACGCGAAACGACGTTAGTTTCGCGAGTTGTTGGACTCTCTTCGACCTCCTCCGCCCCTTACAAGCATTTTGCTCGTCGCTTTTGCCATGTCCCACGTATTTCCCATTATATATAGTTCCGTACATTCACGTACACAACCAGTGAAATCCACAATACTTGTCCCCAAACTAAACAACCTGCCACCGGAAATATTTCCTCCCTGTCACCGATAGAGGGACCAGCTCACCTTGGTCAATCCTCACGCTCCAGAGACTCACTTCCGGTTCCAGGGATGTGTGCTTATAGAACAGAAGATGGCAAAACAACGAGAGAAAGGGAGAAGCAGAAA